>OW119933.1:32301937-32661937 GCA_933210815.1 Meta bourneti
TATGTCTTCTCATGACTTCATGGAGGGCCCTTCAGAAGTACTGAATAACCTGTACCTTGCAGAGGTTTTATTTGCAGTCGGTTTAATTGAATTGCATGATTTGGTTGTTCCGTTTTTATACAAAAATTAAAAATTACGATAATGTTATTCAGTGTATCATCCTCTGAAATTTTTTTCTTTAGTTACTCAGTTCATTTCAACAAATTTACTAATTTAATCGCATTCTGTCCGTAACATTACAAAGTTATGCTTCAAAATGTTCTGCTAAACTTAATACCATTCTTTCAAGAAACGACATCAGAGTTATCTCTCGTAATTATGGGTACAGTATCATGCACAGCACTGTAGCTGGCTTTTGTCCGAGTGCTGATTGTCACTGACTGAGGGTCTGAATGCGGCGTGACCTAGCTTTAGGGCCTTCATTGACAAGCTAGGTGACGCCAATATTTAATCGCAACAGCACGTCAACGTGGAGTTGTAGTATTATGTGCGATTAATACCAACAACCGATCACCGCTAATACGCATAACACGTATAATCACGGAATGCGGTTACATCTATGAGTTGCAGAGGTTCGTCTTGTTACCTTACCTTAAGGGTATGTCTTACGTCATATTTAGAACTATACCGCAGACCGCACACGGCTGACTTCAGAATCCTTCCAAGTGTCCAGGTGCTGCCTTGGCCAGCATGATCCTCATCAGTCTCTAATTCAGAACTTGTAAGACATTGGCTGTCGCGCGAATACCTATCCAACGCCGTCGAAATGAAGATGAATTGTGGATCCTAGTCACTGACATATGTTCGATAATGCCTCAGAACACAACTCCAGAACTTGTGGATTCAACGCCACGCAGTGTTGCCTTAATGTATCGTCCCATTAGGACGGCAGCAAGACCTTTTCGGTTACCCTGCCTAGTTGGCTAGTACACTGATATGAAATCTCGAAATTAAAATGATGTGTTCACAACCTACTCGTCTTTACTAGATTTCTTCTCACACTCTTTTCAAGCATTCATTCTCTGTATAGTAGTTTCTAATACTACCTTTAATATGTGCTAAGTGGAAACCTATGAGATAAAAGTTTTGTGTAGCTCTTTATTGTCATTATAAATCATAACAGTTAAACTATTATGAATGATAAAAGTTGAATTTTCTTCGTCTTTTATATTATAAATAGAAGTCTAAAATTAAATTGAGAAAAATCATGAGTTTAGAAAAATATCAAGCTCTCGGAACATTGCATTTATGTATGTACTCCCATTAATTAGTTTGGTAATAGTACATTGAATTACCATTATTGAAATTTTATAGTTTATGTCTAAAGTAGAACAACATGGAGAAAAGTTCCAAGTATCCTACTTTAGCTATAGAAGACTACGAATTTGGTTTGTATTGCGTAGCACAATTCTTTGGTGAATGGTTGAATCAGCTTTTTAGCCCAAATGGTCTCTAAACAAGAAAACATAGCCCTTACTCAAAAGAAGTTAATAATCTAATTCAATTACAGAATACAAAAGTTTAAACAATATTTAATTCTCTTCGTTCCTCGATCCGATCAAAATAGATCTTACAACTGAATATAATGGTTACACAATTTAAAAAGCAGACTTCATAGATACGAAATATATTCGGAGGTGCTGTTTATATAAAGAGACGCGACAGAAGTTTTCGAAGTAGACGTTCAATTACATTAGTCCAAAACACGTTCCGAAAATTTTGAGCAAATCGAAGCGAATTCATTTCTCTAAAGCAAATCGGAAACATCTCTCCCAGTACTTGGGGCATTTTCCTAATCCCCAACTCCTAAGTAATATTTGGTTTCATAAACGCGACCGAGTAAACAAACTCTCCGAGCCCATTCCTGACCCCTTTAGTTATTTCGAAGTAGTCAAAGTCAACAGACAGTCAAAAGTATAACACGGGAGTTTCATCCAATCCGGATTCATCAAACGAAGCGGCATCCATGAAAATTCCGCCATCTCTTGAGTCAACAAGATGCAAAGCAAGCTTTTCATGTGCCCTTCTAATGAAATAAGAGACGAAAAATCTCTATAATAGAACATGTTTATGTTGCGAAAAGTGGAAAGAATGGTTGCACGACTTGAATGAAAGTGCTTTCGGTTCCCTCAGGGGGGTTCCGGCCAAATAATCATGGCAAACATGATACGTGTTGCGGGGAGACTTCCCCTCCATCTAGAGCTTTTAATTGTATGGTATTCGAATCGAGTGAAGTGAAGTAATTTTTGATTTGATCTGGATATTTTTCGCAGTCATTGAAGCGCGATGCGACGAGGGGCGAGTTCCCAATGTCTTTCCGTTAAGGTTTAGATTATGCCCACTTGCTCTGGGGACTTGCCTTTTTAACTTGAAAGTTCCCGACTTCACACAGGTAGACATGTCCCGACCAACTTACCAAAAAATGCTTCAGGTCGATTCTAAAGAGATTGCTGACATGTAATAGCTCCGAAAAATAGACTTCGACGGTGTAGTTTTGTCTTCATACTCAAGTTAATATTATTTAACCCTTCTGGTGATTGCCTCAACGAAAAAGCACCCATCCAAATTTTATTTACACTTTTTCTATTATTATTACTTGCTTCCTTTTAAGCTACGGAAAGGGCATGAGCACTCTGGATATGCTTGACTCTATCTAAACATGTCATGTAATTCTGTAATTTATCATTAGATAATATTGGGGTGTATCTCAACTCACCAACTTTTCCACTCTTGGTGGTTGTCTGGATGAAATATCTCCTCATTAGTGAAACTGACCAGATCTTGATGGACGAGATATCTCGTCATTAGTAGAAAACTAACCGAATCTTAATCACGTCATCATAAAAAAATCTACAATATCTTAATGACGAGATAGCAAAGTTGGTCAGATCTTGATGGACGAAATATCTCGTCGAAACCACTTAGATGGTTGAATTTGACCGTTGAATTTGGAGATTTCAAGGTTAAAAAATAGCTGTAGGTTTGCATGTTCTCTCGGTTTTAGTACTCAGATCAGACTGAATTACATTTTTCTGACATTTGGGTTATGCACTGTTTTGAATCACATTTTATTCAACACATTATCTCCGCTTCAAAGTTGTCTTATTTATTATGACTTTATTTCATGCATGTGTATACATCAGCAAATTTTCAATTGGGGAAAAATGAAACAGTTGCTTGTTAGCTTTTCACATAGGTATTTTGAAATTGCGCGCACACATATTCAAAAGGTTGCTCAAGTATCATCACTTTCATTTCATCTGAAATGGCATGATTGATCCAAAACTCACCAGAAAAATCCTACAATGGTAAAGGATAAAACAAAAGATCTTTAAAACTTCAGTAAAACAAACATTGTGGATGCGTGACACAAAAAATGTTTTATAGAATCACAGGTAAGTCGTATATTCATTCAAAAACCAACAAACACGGTTATCTGAAAATAAAAGTCACCTAAAATGGCACGATTGATCCCAAACTTTGCAGAAAAATCCGATAAAACAAAAGACCTGTGAAACTTTAGTAAATAAAACTTTGGGATGCGTGACACAAAATGCACAAAACCAAAAACCAACCAACACGGTTACCTAAAAATAAATGGCACGATTGATCCCAAACTTTGCAGAAAAATCCGATAAAACAAAAGACCTGTGAAACTTTAGTAAATCAAACTTTGGGATGCGTGACACAAAATGCGCAAAACCAAAAACCAACCAACACTGTTACCTAAAAATAAATGGCACGATTGATCCCAAACTTTGCAGAAAAATCCGATAAAACAAAAGACCTGTGAAACTTTAGTAAATCAAACTTTGGGATGCGTGACACAAAATGCACAAAACCAAAAACCAACCAACGCGTTTATCTGAAAATAAATGTTACTCTAAGGCGCATAGTTAAAACCTTAGGAAACCCAATGAGAGTGCAGAAGAAAGGTGTCCGAGTTTATTTTGTGCTCCCTCCCTCTATGCAGTTTGAAATTACATTTTTAATTGCAATATCCTGGCGAGGAATTCGGAGATAGCGAAAAGTGAGGGCATAAATTGGTGGCATCTGCTTAAAGGGGAAGCCGTGTTATTAGTCGGTGCCATAAAGCGTCGAAGCCATTCTTCGGGCGTCTTAAATGCCTCCCCGGCGGTACGTGGTTAATGGGTCCGGTTTGAATGTCGTTAGCAGTCAATATTTCACAAGAAATAGTGGCAACAATAAGGCGTCTCCAGGCGACGGCGGATATGACGTATGCGCCTCCCGCGATATATAAAATTAAACGACATCATTAAAGAAAAGAGACGATGCTCCCCGCAGTAATATCTTTCTAATTCTCATCTGCATCCGACAGCTCCGGATTCTCATTGGCTGGGAGCAAGGTGAGATCGCTTTCGTGAATTATTCTTCCCGCTCCCTGCGTCAACCATAATCTGGCGAGTGAAGACAGTCTTCATCAGTCTTGGGTCTCCGCTATTGCTTACGAATTACATATAATTTTCATTTCCCCGTCAAGAGGAAATGAATGAGATGGTGCGGCCCTTTAAGTAAACCATTCATCAGGACCATCCAAAGAACTGCTGCCACCTACGTATGCATAAATCTTATTTTATTTCTGCTAGTTAGATATGTTCCGAGGTCTCTCCCAGGCTAATGTAATTAACACGACTCGAAGAGCAATGGCTGGCCATTTAGTTTATGAACGCCGTAAATTTGCTACGCGCGCAGCCGCCTTTCCTTTTTTAAACGCGGGCGCAGCTTAATAAATAGCAAACATTACCGAGACAGGAGAGATTTCCAATAATTAGCCCTTTAATAGCTTCACGACGCGCAACAATCAGCCACTGCGCAACCTTCCTCGATCGCCACAATACCACATATTTATGGCCCCTCGGCAACACCTAGACTACAATACACTACAAAAAGCTTTATTAATAATAAAACTGCTTAGAAAACTGAAGAGAAGACGTGAATTTTAATCCGCACTTTATACAAGCATATTCTAATATAAGCATTGATTTAAATAACCGCAGCTCCTTTTTCCTAACAAATGGCAAAATGCTTATGCAAAATAATTCACATTTACTTACATTTACATTTGTTTAGCCCTCCTCGGTGGTTATCTCGACGGGATATCTCGTCATTTGAAAAAAACCTGACCAGATCTTGGTATCGTCATCACTAAAAATATGGGCAATATCGTGATGACGAGATATCTCGTCATAAGCGAAATTGGTCGGATCTTGATATCTCGTCGAAACCGCTTGAAGGGCTAAGAAAAATTCCTTATACGGGTTCGTTAAGTTATGTAAAAAGTTTTTTGGATCGAAACTTTAAAATCCCATTGGTTGCAGCAAAAAAAATTTAAGACCATATTTTCTATGCCTTAACGGACACTTTAATAGCCACCATCATACCCTCAATTATGATGCAGTTGCATTTTCGAGAACAATCTTTAATGCAGTATGAGGAAAAATACCATGCTGTATTTTTCTAGTCTCTTAATATTAGTAGCATCTAAAAAGTTACTGAGAACCAAATTTATTTCAATGATCCGATGGGATTGTAATCTAGAAAATACGTAATGGTATGTGAGGAAAAATACCCTATTGTATTTTTAGTCTTTTGATATTAGTAGCATCTAAAAACGTTACTAAGAACCAAATTCACATTTCAATGATCTGATGGGTTTGCAATCTGTAGAAAATACGTATAAAATTACAAATACATAATGAAATAAATTGAAAGGAGAATTAAAAAAGGAGAGTTAAAAGTTGCAAAATAAAAATAATCTTGAAACAGCAATTCAAATGTACAAATTTCTGGATTTGTGAGTTTTAAGAAACTATTCGTATTATTAAAGTAAATTGAAGGCTTCTACTCAAAAGAGTAGCAAATCTCTTTGAAACTAAAATGCATCATCGCGTTTTTATTCCGAGCTCCAATTTTTAGTTAGAGCACCATAATTATTGAAATATAATCAATTCCACTCTTACACAACTCGAGGTTAATATTTTCGAGGAAGAAATTACTGAATAATGATCATTCAAACATGTTTCACAAAATTGGTTGAAGCAACAATCAGCGATGCCGCATACACATCCCATTTGAAAACAATTATAAAATGGAAAAAACAATGCAACGCAGAGCCAACTCAAATAACAGCTATCTCCGATGATCAAATTTTGTTGGACTGCATTTTTGGGTCTACATTGAATAAAGATTTCCCCATCTTCATAGGCTACTCTTATGCCCTTCTAACAAGCCAATCCACAGACTTAAAAACAGCAGGAGAATGATGTTTAGGGGAGAAGTTATGAAAAGAAATGTTATTTAGGAAAGAGAAAGGCTCTTTGAGGCAGCAATAAACGAAGTTTGCAGTAATCGGAGCGTACGCTCACTGATTGATGGATGCCTGTAGCTAGCCAACCATCCACTAATTGTCCATGGCCAGTCCGTCCATAATGAAGAAGTGGAAGAAGACAGAGAGAAAGTTGGGGACCAGGAACTCTATAGACTTTGCAAGAGCAAGGGCTCTCAATGGGGCGTAATGACGTCCATAATGGTTCAACTGTTGCCATTTCCTCGCTAGTGAACCATGATTTTGGGAGGTCCAGCGTGGTGGGGATAGAGCGCTAATGGGACTTCATAGTCTAGTCCAGATGCAACTGAATAAAAGCAGTTTTTGTGCTCCGCAAGGCGTTGGCTTTCGGAAGATTGCTTAAGAAAATTATTCCTTTGGATTGAGGAGGGCGGTTTTTGGCTTTCACTGTTTATTTTCGTGACACACTTTGTTGATTTTTTTCAAATTTTCCCTGCAATTGCTTTATTTGGAGCACTGATTTAGATAGGGGAAGCAACTGCGTTTATGTTTAAGCAGAAAATGAAGGGTGAGAAACTTGTGTGTTAAAGCATACTCTCAACTACAGTAAATTTGATTAGCCATCACAGACACATGATACGGAATTACATAATTTGTTGAACACAGAATTATAAACTGTTAACTTAAGTTCATCCTAATTTCTTAAATTAACTAGCAGGTAACAAAGAAGCTCTTTAGCATCCTGAAAATGCCGAGAATATTCATAGTTAAATTTTAAAGTAAGATAGGTAGGTAAGTATTTTTTTTTAATTTACATTATATTTAATTTACATTATTTTTAAAGGACGGATAGTGTAAATGAAAAGAACTTAGTTATTTTTATTTACAACTGGATCATAAATATACATTCAAATATTTTTTATGTAGTATCAAGTATTTCTTGATCTCATAATCTATTCAGTTAAGTTTAAAGATTATAGTTAAAATATATATGTGAATCAGGAGATAGTTATGTTCACATACGTCTTTATAGAATACGTCTGAGTACCGGTACTTAATTCCTCAGTGTCAACGCATTAATTGTCATTCAAAGTTAAATTTAAATGTTTAATTATTATAAAAAATAATATTTATGAACTGAAATTTTTATTTATTATGAAAACTTTAAAGCAGATTGTATTCTTTCATCTCCAAAATTTGGCAATACAATATATTCTCATCGTTTGGCTTGAGTTCTAGCAGGATTGTATAGCTATTTTCCTGTACTCAAACTCCAGGGCATTTTAAGAACAGTGTTATTAAAAATTATGCGAAAAACCATCTTATTCCCTGGCTGTTACAGAGAAATTAATGTTTCCAAATGTTAAGCTAAGATAGAATATTTTTAAATAGCCAGGCATTCAGTTAAAACCTCATTCAATCCTGAGTTAGCATCAAAACCTTCACAAATTCCATCAAGATTGAAAATAATCCCCTAACTGCAGCATAATCCTAAAATCATAGGGTTGCAAAATGTCCATAGGGAGCAAAAATCATCAAACAATCCCCGATTCGGTGGCCTTTTCGGGGCTCTCCGCCGACACTGATAAATTTCTCAAGTGGAGCATGTAAAAAGGCCGCGACCCCATCACTCATAAGTGTTATGACCCGCCATCACGCGTATATTGTGACACACAACACTGCTAATCCTCTATCCATAATGAAATTTCCTTGTAGCGATAGGGGATTCACTTTTTGTTTTCCAATTGTTCCCTCTAATGCACTGTTCCCCGATTCTTTTGTCAGGGGAGGGGAGACTTTGAATGAATCCACCCTCCTCCCTCCCCGTTGTACGGCACCCCATATCATATAATGTTTTTATTCTTATTCCTATACAATTGTTGCGTCTTGCCAGGGTTGGAACAAACTGCTTTGGTGGTTCGAATTTTTTGGATAGAAACTTCATGTTTCGTATTCTCCAGCTTTTTAACCATCCAAGTGGTTTCGACGAGATATCTCGTCCATCAAGACCTGACCAATTTCGCTAATGATGAGATATCTCGTCATCAAGATATTGCCAGATGATGACGATATCAAGATCTGGCCAGTTTTCTAATTACAAGATATCTCGTCCATTAAGATCTGGACAGTTTTGTTAATGACGAGATATGTTATTGAGACAACCACCAGGAGGGTTAAATACATTCGACAAGTCTTAGTAGACGGTGAAAAAAGCGTTGGATTGTACTTTTAGATGCATTATGGTCCTTGATAAGTCACAAGTTTGTTGGTATTAATTTCACTCTTAGGCCACAATCCTGAGTCTTGGATGGTCAGAGTATAAGTAAACTTGGGGTCTGAAAACGTTAAAAATAAAATGGTAAGCAACTCAGCTCTGTTTATAAAGGAAATCATGGCAGTCAGAATGCTATGTGATACCACACTATTTCTCTTTTGGGAAATATCCATTCTATTTCTAAAGAATTCAAGTGAGGTAAAGTTGTGATTTTAGTCTTGGGAAAAGGTAATAAAAGTTATCTGTTTAAATAAATTTTTATGTTAGTGATGTTGAAATCATAGCAAATTAGAAATACGTTTTTGTCGTCGAGATATACTATCTTATTCCACAGTATTTTATTGACCTAAAACAGTCCAGAGGGTAATTGGACCGGAGATAGAGGAATGGAATAGCTATTAAGAAACCAGGCCTGCTTCTATTTTATTATTTTTTTGCTATTTAATTTTATGGTTTTTATTCTTTTTAATCCTTTCTGATTATGTAATCCCCTTGTGTGCTTTAATGGTTTGTTGTGCCGGAAGAATATAAGAAAAGTAGGTTAAATTCATTACCTAAGTTAAAAATAAAATCAAGAGTGTTGCGTAACTCAGCATTTTGACACTTTTGCAAGGTAAAAATTGATTATCTAGTTGATTAAAAACATGTCTAAGGCATCAAACGCAATTTAAAAATATAACTATAATCACTTCATAAGTTATGTTTTTAAAACTGTCACTTTTACGATCGTAAGAGACTTTTGTTTTATCTGCAAGTATTTTACCAGGGACACACCTAAAACAATCTTACAACACAATATACTCTTGACAGAAAGTACTTTATTATACGAATTATAATTAAGCCGCAAGTTGACACGCAGACTTCCAGCTTCGAGTTAACTTGTAGTTGTTTCAAAAACACCCACTACGAGTTATCTCGTAAATTGAAATATTTCCACCAAAGCCAAGTACGAGTATATTCGGATAACTTATAAGATAAGAAGATATTTTAACTGATAAGATAGATTATAGGTTTCATGACTTCACGGATCGGACTACTCACAAAAATAATACAAAATAATTAATATTTTAATGAAAGTAATACGTTTAAACACATGTGAATAATGTTTATTGGCGATACAACTTAAAAGAATTTTAGACACACAAAAAGCTAGTCTCTGAACATACAGGACATAAATAGAACGATTCACGCATTTGCTGTTTCGTACATACGGTTTGGTAGGGGGAATTTTTTCTGTAGGTGGTATAGTTTGTATATAAGGTAAGTTCTCGTCTCCTGTATTTCTTTTGGTAAGTTTTAGCATATACTTATTTTTGGAATTTTACTGCGCCAAAACCGTTTACATCTGAGGTAAGCTTACTAAAAAAGTACCTAGGCTCAAATAGTTGGAATATTGGCGAAACAAGGTAAGTAGTTGAATTTACATCACGCTGGAGCAACACAACGAGCAAAACAACTAGAGCTAGGCAAAGGGATGGTTTTGTTTGTAGCTTTATGGTAATCTTTTGCTACATGGGCCCATAAGTACAAGAAAAATAAGACTAATTTTTGGTAAGTCTTCGTAAAAGGAGAATTTTTATTGAAATAATAATCCTATTTAATTGAATAGGAATGTTTTTGTTATAACTCTAATCACCACAATATGCATTAATAGGATAAATGAAATAAAATATTCCAGATCTATAGCCCACTTTTGAATTAAAAATTGCGAAGAGTTTGAAGTTTAGGTTATTAATGAAGTAGAAAAGATTTTCGAAGCATTCGATTAAACTAAAGTCTAGTTGACAAAAGAGCTTTTATGCAATAAAACAAAATAATTAAAAATATCCTTTAACAATGGCTGAAATATCCTTTAACAATGAATGATCAAATAAATTTTTTCAATATATGAAAAGATAAGCAAATATAATAGGTTAAAAAATGCAAAATTATACCCTTTCGTTTTTCGTAATGTAATCAATTGCTTGTGGTTAAGTCATTTCTAGCAAAGCCACAAATTGTTTTTATTTTAAAAGATTTAAAAAAATTATTTAAAAAGAGATTTAAAAAATTATTAAAAAAAATATTTTAAAAAAATATTTAAAACAGATTTAAATTTTTTTAATTCTCTATATATTAGAAACAAGAATGATAGGGGACTACTTCAATTGACTTGAATATTAATGTGGTTAATTCAGCATGTAAATATTATGAGTGCATGCTGTGGTGCTTTCTTTAGCGTGAGGGCCTTTCCAGAAAAAAAACAAACCTTTCATTAGAAAACGCATTCAACATCATTCAAGAAAATAAACTAAAACACCATCCGTAACAACAATCAAAGTTCAAGAATAACTTTCCACCCTCTTGAAGAAATAGCAAGCAAAAGAATTTAATCTTGCTTTCACCTCATTTTCGTAAATCAGGCCTCAGAAAAACTCCTAAAAATAACACCACTCCCCACTCTTCATAGCATCATACAGGGACCCCCGATAAGTTGAGGTAATGAAATCATGGCCCCATTGTGCAAACCTCCGCCCAACCAAAATGGCGTTGATTAGGTTGGCTGCCATTCCCCTCGTAGAAAGGCTTTTGGGGACTAATCAAACCGCCGTATTAGGTCCGTGCGACTCCAAAGACCTTACGCAAATGAGAAAGGGATTTAGATCCGCCTTTTAACCGAAGGGGAGTGGAAATCACGGGGATGACAGAGACTGCAGCACTTTTCACACACACAAACACTTGGGGCTAGACAATAGTCAACTGGGCCACAAAATTCTGGGTTTGTCCGTATTGGTCATTGGGGACACAATCCGTGTACGTGGATGTATTTGGGTGGATATTATTTAAATCTTCCTTAATAAACAGCGGTACTGTGTCTTATTTTAGTCTTAATGTGGGATATAGTTTTAGACAAAACCAGCTGGGGGTGGTATATGCAGTGGTGCTGTCTTATTTAGTCTCAATATGAGATATACAATTTTAGACAAAACCAGCTGTTGTGCATAAAGTTATACCACAGTAGAACATTGCAGATTTATCTTTCCAAAAAAGTTTAACTATTGGTTACTCGAGACACAAGCCGTGTACATGAATGTATTTGTTGTGGATATTTAAATTTCTCTTCAGTGGTGCTGTCTTATTTTAGTCTTAATATGGGATATACCTTTTAGACGAAACCAGCTGTGGTACATAAAATTATACCACAGAAGGCATTGCATATTTATCTTCTGAAAAAGTTTAACTATTGATTACTGGAGACATAAGCCGTGTACATGAATGTATTTGTGGTGGATATTATTTAAATGTCCTTTAATAAGCAGTGGTACTGTCTTATTTTAGTCATAATATGGAATATACCTTTTAGACGAAACCATCTGTGGAACATAAAATTATACCGCAGTAGGACATTACAGATTTATTTTTCCGAAAAAGTTAACTGAAGAGAAAAGTGATAGACGCGGTATAGATATTCCTAGAATTCGGATTAGTTATTTATAAGTTGTTAGTAATAATTTGACTTGGGATTAGTTACATAAATTTAATTTTTCTATATGGAACTTAAATTTTATTTTAGATACAGCAGTCGCAAAAGTTAATGGAAATCACTTTATATCCTTTGGTTTTCATTTTCGGTTACTTGTTTCACTTATGAATTTGTTTTTGTTAAAATCTCCAAACATTCAATAGACAATGCTTCAAAAATACATAGAGGTTTTAGGCTACTGTCTGATCTACATGTGGTTGTACACACGGGAATTGTTTTAAGCCGAATATATTCTTTTTAATCCGCCTTTCAACAATGCCCTCTATGCTGAGAGGATTCACTATCTTCGCATGTTATTCGCCCCGCATGCGATGTAATTAGTATAATTATTTCACTTTCGTCACTATTTCATTTCCAGACTTCACTCGAAGACTTCCTCTTCACCTGACTGTTCCATCATCCCATTCTTTTTTTCTTTTACAGTAATAATACGTTAGTTTGCGGTCTAATTTGTGAGCTTCAGTTTGTAAATTTAGCTACTGTAATGTGAGATCGAAAGTTTCGCCGATAAAGATATCTTGTGCACAGGTAAGTGTCCTTTCCTGCTAGATCCGTAATTAAATGTTGTGATTCCTTTGCCTAGCCGACGCAGACTGGCTAATTTTGGTATAAAAGTAGACACGAATCAGACTCGTATTTTGGTGCTTGGGATTCCGTATTGCTTACACCAGATTAAAAATAAAGTTTTAATGTAAAAATATGTGTGACGGAAATACTCAATTTTGACAATCAAAATACGCAGTCCCTAACATAATTAGTATGGTTTGAAATAACATGATATTAACAAAGAAAAAATATTTATATATTATTTCTTTCAATTTAATTTTTTATTCTATAGGTATTGAGTATAAAGTTTCTTGTAATATTTATGTTTCTCTGAATACCCCAGTTGTCTTAACATTTTTAATTGGAAATGTTTTCTAATTTAAAGTCCAGTCACAAAAGCGACTTCACTTCATTTATAGTTCGCAGTTTACACTACCGAGATAAGAAGCCTATATAATTTTTAAATAATACAATAGCATGAACTGTTTAGAAATGTAGAGGAGAGGAAGAGAGTTATAGAGAGAAATGATTTTTTGTTTTTAGGTTCATAAAATACTTGTCAATTTGCTTTTTTGGGTTTTCTTTTTCACATTAGATAAAGAGCTATTACAATACCCACGGAAAACAACAATTAAAACTGTACAAAAAACACTTAATCTTACTCAGCAGAAGTTTTTCTTATTGAGTCTTATTCTAGTGTTGTTACATTGGTCGGAACAATAAATTGAAAAAGTATAAATTGTCCACCACGCTGCTGTTGTCTCTTTTCCTTTTTTTGTCTTCTTTCCCAACGATATATGATACTGTGAGATAATAATTCGCAAATGGTTTATAGCTTCTAAAGAATAGAGAGAGTCAAAATATATCGTCGCTAATCACAGTGATACATTCTATCTTTGCCGAAAAAATAGACCATTATAGACACTCACCCTACCACGACGGCGTGGACTTTTGTCCGCCCAGCGGGATAAAAGATAGGTTTGAATTCATCTCAAAAACCAATTATTTTCCCTCTCAACCCTTGTCTCATAATTCGTTTTTAATCCTCATCCGGACGACAATATTTCTTCTTCAGTAATTGCCGATCCATTTAGATATGAGCCTCATAAACGCAGACGGAACTCAGTGAGAAGAATTCGTTGAATTCAGAAAGTCAATACTGCAGACAAGGGATTGGCGGAAATCTTGATTGGAGATACATAAAGGGGGACGCTGTTAGCATACCAAGTAGCTTCGCTCAGCAGAAGTCTTTGTACCATATCTACATAGAAACTTAGTTGATTCGTGTGTTGAAATGGAAAGCCTATGCTCCCTCCACGGTGGAAGGGGAATAGTTTTAAGGGCTACATTGGAAAGGGGCGCTCTGCGTTCGCTAAAATTGAAAACAGACAGGTCGATAAACGACTCAAATGCTTAATTGATAACAGGAAGATTTGGTACATATATGTGTCAGTTTTTATGAATTTTCAACACAGATTTGAGAAGGATAATTGATAAATATTCAGAAAGACGGATTTTCGCTAGCATTTTAGTGTTTCTATGATATTTATATAGGTATTACATAAGCATTCAATTGATTGTATATTTATACAGGTGTTACATAAACATTCAATTGATTTCGTGTTAAAATGAGTTCTATGCTCCCTTTCCTCGCTCTCTATGTAGCTACCTAAATATTTCTAGACTATGTCCTGAAGGGTTATGACAAAAAATATTTGATTGTGCTACTAACGGAGTTTGACTAAATATGCATAGCTCATGTTCTAAGAGTGTGTTGGTAAGAATATTAAAAGGTTTATCTTAAATTTATTTCAGAATAATTGAAAAAACCAGTCGCTTTTGATAACTCTACAGTGAGACCTTGCGTTAGGAGATTGACGATTGTGAAACTTCTGAAAAAAATAGAATGATGTATTTTTTAGAAAACGTTTTAAGCGGAAAGAGTTCTTAGTTTTCCCGTTCCCGTTCGCTCTGTTGAATTTGTTTAATTATCTTCTATAAATAACGTAAATTGATTAATTAAAAACTACAAGATTTTGTTATCTCGTATCAATAATTACGAGAAAAAAAACCTAGTTGATAATCGCGAAGTTACAATTTAGTAAGAGAAAATGCATCGGCTGTCAATTCTACTTTTCAGAACAATAATAATAGTATGGAGCTTCTGACTAGTTAATCAAAATAAAGCAAAAACTCGGTCACACATGAATAATCACCAGACAAAACTTCAAGCGAGGAACGAGTACCTTCAGAAATCATTAACTACTTTTTTTTTGTAACCAAGAGTTCAAACTAATCCAAAATTGCATTAACCCTCTTGTAGCTTTTGTCAATCGAGCGATTTTCATGTAATCTACTTTCCATATCACCTGTTAAACCAAAGTAAATTTTGTTCTATACGTGTCTTTCTCGAATACAAAGCTACATTTTTGCTTAACACGTTCCCTGACAAGCCAGTTTTGAGTATCATTTTCCAACCATATTTTACGGTATTCGTTAGAGTTTGATGTAAAAAGTGTCTGTTTTTCGCTTTTTGTGAACTGTAACCTTATTTATCACAGCGAAGTAAATATTGGAAATGTACAAAACTATGTACCACTTGACCTGAAAATGAATTTCAGCGTGTACTGAAAACGATGCATGCTACAGGGATCGTGTCAATACTCCTCTACTCGACAGGATATTTTTGTTACTTTTGCGGTTGAAAACGCGTCTTATAGTTATATATCATTCAAGGTTTCCCCATGTTCATGTATTTCAACATGAATTGATAAAAATCGAGGTAAATGTCAAGGACAAGATTGTGCAAATGTCTTTCCTTTTTGAAGTAGCGAAATAATTGCAAGCAGCTAAGGTTCTCATATATGAAAATTATCTTTGTTGATTTCCTCTTTTCCAATGTTCAATATTATAAATATATTTCTTCAAGATAGATGCCAATTTTGTCGCTACTTAGCATGAAAGCTTTTAACATTTTAAAAGATAAAGTATGGCAAAACAGGTAACTTGATCTCAGTTTTCTCCTTTTTGTGATTAGAGTTGTACATTACAATTCAGAGTGTATGAGATTGAACGACAAAGATTACAATTTTTGAAAGTATAGCTTAAAGTGAGAGACTAAGTTTCTTCAAACTGATTGGAAAGAAAACCCTCAGAAATATGTATAAATATTTAAGGTTGCTTCTCTTTCTAAAACATGTTAATTTAAGAAGCTTGAGTTAGTAATTTTTCTCATTGTATCATCTCTGCATAGTCGAAGGTGTTTTACTATTCCCAATTTCAACTATTATTTTCTAGGATTCCAATCGTCTTGGTTGCACATCTCCTACAGGTGTGTACGGGCTTCCCGGACCTGAGGTACTCTAGCGATCTTTTCTGTTCCTATGGGGCTTATGTCTTTGGAAAACCCGGGTATCGCGTTCCCGGGAAACCCAAGAGATATTTTTTGCTTACATCCCATTATTCAGTTTCCCAATTCCTCTTTCTTTTCATTTTCATATTTTTTGCTTGAAATTGTCTGTCTTGTGTTTGGTACAGCTTGGCCATGTGTGGCCCGTGCGCCTTAAAACCCCCAAACAGCCAACCAATTTTCGTCTTGGGACCACGAAATATTCATTATCACAATTTCCTTTTCTAAGGGCGAATTAGTGTGGTCAAAGACCCTAAGGAAAGCTTGAATAAATTTTCATCGGTGCTTGAAAAAGGAATGCAGCATTCTAGAAATGTTTTACTGCATCCACAGTTCGTTGATTAGCAGATCTAAACACATCAGCAAAGTAAAATGTCATCCCAATTAGACTTCTTTTTCCATTTCAATGATCATAACCAATCATCGAGAAGAATGGTTTCCAAAACCCCTTGCAGGAGACCAAAGTACTAACTTGTAAGGTAATATTGATTATGCAATCTCCGTTTTTCTTCAAGTTGATTGCTGATTGAATATGAAACTAATCCAAAAATGCACGCTTAAAAAATGTCATACATTACATTATCTTAAATGTAAATGATTCTTCACGTATATTATAAAAAATTCTGGTGGAAAATATGAATAAAAATACAAGTTAAAACTTAATACACTTATTGGTCTAATTTTTCCATTTTTACTTCATATTGCTTTATTTTGAGTGATAAAAACAACTGAAATGTTCCCTTTTGCACTTAAATGGCTTAATTTCATGCGATATTATATAGTCAATGAAATAAAGAGTTCGAGAAAATGATTATATGGGGCAAATATACGTTACAAAACAGTTTCACGCACAGTATAATATCCCCATGCATAATATCTATGTTTACTTGAAAAGTTTTTCACGGCTTTTATTTTATTCGTGTTTTTAAAGAAAATTTTGCATGTAAGTACATTTTGAGACAGATGTATGTTTTATTCTTGGGCGTTACTTTCTGGTTTAGGATATTCGAATTATAATTAACTTTTTGCTTTGAGTAGTTTAATTCTTATTTGCTTGCCGTTTAAGAGTGCAATCCAAACTTTCCCAATGACGGCACACCCGTTTTCTTAAACTTCCTTCCGCTTGAAACGGTTCGTAGTTTACGATAACTATCTGGGCTTGGTAGGCTGAACGGTTGCAAAGAATGCGAACTGTGGACGTAAATTCAAACTATTCAAATGCAGTCAAACCTCGTTAAGACGAATTCCCGGGACCGTAAAAAAATTCGTATTAACTAGTTCATATCCGAATTCAGAAAAAAGCATTATTTAAACAATAAAATAAAATATTATATATTTACATTACTTATGTACAATTCTTGGTTCACTGATAAATGGCATTCTTCATCACAAAGATTTTATAGAGAATTTTTGATTATGCAGAGGATTTCTTGATTACATAGATAATTCTTGATAACAGGTATTTCTTGATTACGCAATTTTTGTCTTGAAATAGTCTGTTGTCAATTCTTGTATTGTGTTTCTTTTTGTGACATTCTTTAAGAAAATCTTTGATGCGGTCAATGCTGTTTAATTGAGCAATGAACTTTCACTGCCTCACTTTAACTTTAACCTAATTTTTAAGACTTCAGTAGCTTTTTTAAAGAAGGCACTCTTATTCCTTCGTCTTCATCGGAATCTTCATTTGTTCTTTCTTTTCACTCACTTCCACTAATAAATCTTCTGTAATTTCGGAGTCACTTAATGTTTCTGATAATACGATTGAAAGGAAAACCGTTTGCCCTTAAGTTTCGAAAATGTGTTCGCCTTAACCGGAGATTAGTGTAACCCGAATTCTTAAACGAATGTGTTAACATTATTTGAATATACATTTTGACGGGGATTGCAATTTAGTTCGTATTATTAATAATTCGTATTAAGCGAGTTCGTAGTAATGAGGTTTGACTCTACTTCATTTGTCTGCCCTCTTATATTCATTCAATCAATGAAGAATACTTGTAAAAGGTTTAATACAGTACAGTTGCAACATAAAAAGATTATAAGAAATATTAAGACATCCGGATCTTGGGTGGTTTTCGGGTTTTATGGCGCAAGGGCCACATTTGGCCATGCTGCAAGACAGACAACATCAAGTAATGGACATACACACACAGGAAAGTTTTACTAACACAGAAGAAACACACCCAGGGAGGAATCGAACTTGTGCCGCCTACAACTAGCAGGTTGCTAACGCAGTGTGACATACCCACTGAGCCACGACGCCAATGAAATATTCTGGACAGAAAAATGGAGGTTCGGATTTTTCTACCGTTCTTTAACGAAGCTATTATTTATATCTTTTGCCTTTCCTAAAGACATTCGTATCTCATTCTGAACTCGACAGTGAACTAGTGAGTACAAACAGAATTTGTTTTACATCAACCTTGAATAAAAAAATTACTTGAATTTGTTTATTTGTCATTTGTGTTCTCTAACTGTGGATGCTATGAATCAGAATGAAGACTTCACTTGGTTTCACTTGTCAAACGCAAGACTAATGTTTAATGATAGAATGAATAATTGGAAATTCTACGAATCTCTCTCTTAGCAGAGATTATTTATTTTGTATAAAGTATGTGATGTTCGTAGGTAATGAGGGTATGTTTTCTCTTCTTTTCAAAGCAACATTAAAAAGAAGTGATTTGAAAAAATCAAGTATGTCATGTTTGGAATGAACTAGTCGTCTGCTGCAATTATTAAAATACGAAACCACTTGGATCAAATGCACCAGTGACTTCGTTTCAGATTGTGTTTACAGTACTATTTCTTTCCCGTTTTGTTTCTTAGTGTTTAGCATTCTCCTTTATAGCTAAAGCGTAACATACAACAAGTGTTCATCGCAAAAAGCAGAAGAGTTTCCAGAGAAAAAAGATCCTCACACACATTCTTGCTTCTCCACCGCTAATGTATATAATGTTAAAGAAAGATATTACAATTTGAAGAAATCCCAAACATCTAATTAATGGTTTTCGGTGGTAGTCGAATTATTTTTCAGGTCTAAGAAGCAGAAACCAACTATCACAGTTGGATTCAGGAGTAGTTAGGCGTCATGTGTACTTTTAGAAATCTATAACTACGCAATTAATATGTGAATTTTCTACAAGAAAATGCTCTTTAAATACAGCATTCATTTCAGATTTTATGACAGAGTAACTAGTGACGAATGCAAACTGTAGAACTGTCCCTAACTTGGAGGGAAATACCCAATCTACTTATATCGGATGTATCGTGAATAACATTTAGGTATAGAGTTTGTTCATTTGTGTAACTAACTACTGACTATTTTATCCCCTTTTACATTCACACAGACAAAATATAAAAAGAATTCCAAGCAACCAAATTGTTATCGACTTTAAAAAAGGAAACTAAAACTTATCAACAAAAGTAGAAAAAGATAACCGTTTGATAAATAATTGGTAGAAAATGCGAAGAACCCAATAACGGATATCCAAATGTGCATAGAAATTAATAGCTAATACTTATCTAGAATGTATAGTGATTATAATTAAGAGAACTTGGAATGTGTTGGATCCAATAACTATTGGAATCTAGAAAAGTCTAGAAGCCCGATAACTGATGAATACATAGAACACAATTATTGAATCCAGAAAAAATGGACTTAAACCAATAAGTAATCACTATGGAATGAATGATCCCAAATAAAATGTATAGAACACAATAACTGGTACAATTCCAAGATGTATAGTTACAAATCTAGAATGAATACTATATTTGGCACAACTAGAATGAATAGATTTCAATTATCGATACAACATAAGACTATAAAATACTAATATGATACAATTTAGCCATCACCCGCATACATGTGACTTACGTTCAATAAGCTTTCAATAAAAAAATATATACTCACGAAGAGACTGAAGCTGTCACTGATAAAGTTTTAGCTATGAATTCAAATGCGTAGACCTTTAACTGATACAACCTAGACGGAAATGTAATCCAAGATACATATCATTAATAGAATACCGAATGAATGGAACCCAACATTCGATACAATCTTGTCCATCATGGACACCAAATACTATACGTAAGGTAGCACGCATAGATACAATATAGGGGATTATAAATCTTAAATATGATACAATTTAGACAGATGCCCAGCATCGCATCTAAAACTTTTGGATCCAGCATTTGATACAATCTAGTTCATTATGGAAACCAAACACTATATGTATACTGGCACATATGGATACAACACAGGGATTATAAAATCCTAAAAGATGATAACATTTAGACTGATGACAAGCATTGCATCCAAAACGTATAAATCCAACCTTTGATACAATCTAGTCCATTATGGATATCAAACGCTATACGTATACTAACACGTATAGATGCAATATTGAGATTATAAAATTCTAAAAGATGACACAATTTAGACTGATGCATAATATCGCATCCAAAATGTACCGATACAAGATCGAATCCAGAATGAATGGAATTCTACACTTGATACAATATAGTTGATTATGGATAGACAACACTATACGTATACTAGCACGTATAGCTACAACATAGGGGATTATAAATCATAAAATATAGTACAATTTCGGCTGACATCGCATCCAAAATGTACACACACAAAATCACTAATCGAATCAAGAACGAACGGAATTCAACATTCGATTCAATCCAGCATACTAGGGCACCTCTACGAATGCAACACAAGATTATCAAATCCAAACAGGTGCAACAATTTCGAGTGATATTGTGCAAACGGGTTTTACATCTGATGAAGTTGCGTGAAAAAGCGAAAGTGTGGCAGAGAGAAACCGCCACTGACAAGAAGCATTAACCACCGAGTTCCCTTGATTCTGTGGGCCAGAAGTAGTATCCTCACTCACCCCCTGGCCGCAGTTGTGTCCCCTCACTGAGTGCCTTGCACCTTCGCTAATGCATCCATAATAGGATTAATAACAGCATGTCATCCGGGCCTCTCTCTTAGTTCCTCTCTCTCTTAGGTCGAGGAGGGTGAGTGGGGCCTAAATCACAGGCCTTGTCACGAGCCTCGGCCCATCTGTAACTCGGGCGAACCTTTTTCGATCATCTATCTATTTTTCTCGGCCCTGATTGCCCGTGACAATTGATTTCTCTCTTTCCTTTGCTTCCTGGACGAGATCGATTTGATAAGCGCATTGATTCATTACGGAATCCATGAATAAGGGGCTCTTGAATGGGAGCTCGGATTTACACTCACTCGCCCAAGATAGGCAAGTTTCGTGAAATAGAGAGAACGAAAGATGTGCGTGAAAAGGTCGAGATTGTTAGATTTTCAGAAATGAAACGAATCTATGAGCTTTATTTAATGATCATAACATTAAAATCTTTTCAGTCTGACTCCACAATTTAAACTCTAAAAATTGAAGGAATCAAATATACGTTTGAAACCTATAATGTTAGGTCCAAAATAAAATTAGAATCTAAGAAATGCAGCACATAGTGAGATACTGCCATTTATTTCGCAATTTCTATAACTGGTTGTGATGCAATTTTTAAAAAGTTTTTCTAGGATTTTTTTCACGTATTTAACTGTCTCCAATAATTTTAGCTGCTTTTCTTATTATTATTTAATTTATCAAATCATGTCGATTAGAAATAATTTTTAGATAAACAATAAACTTCACAAAACTTTCAGTTGATTATTGCGTTTGAAATTATCTAAAAAGTCGAAGCATACACTAAAAACGAAATATCAGGTTAAATTTGCATTTCAATGGGCTTAGTAAAATTGATCATATTTCCATCAAAATGACTATAAACCCAATGACCATAATATTCGGATTTTATTAACGCATGAGCATATATGTGCTTCACAGAACTGAAAAAAGGAATAACTGCTTGCTTAGGCTACTCTGTGCAGACAAATAATTAATTAAATGTTAACATTTTGATTAATAGTAAATGAGGCAAAAGTATAGTATCAAGAATAACTTTCAAACATTTCATTTGATTTTAAACAATGATATCGATTAGACAAAAACTGAAAAATATATCGTTCTTTCGCAAAAGCGGAACTGTGTTCGCATTAAGTTATCTTTCTTATGTGACTTGCGATGGTTAACCTCCCGAAAAAGGGGGCTTTAAAAATGCAGCAATGACTAGTCAGAGTAATTAATACATTTAAAAATTAATCTAGATACTGATGAATAGCTGATATGTATGTGATCGGGCTCAATTACGAATACATTTGGAATGGACTTCTCACAAATCGGCTTTGTTAAGGTATAAATGCTGCAAACATCACAAATTCCTAAGCTATGAATTAAATGAAAGGTACTTTTACTTGTCTGGAACTATTTATCAGTACAGGGATACATTCGTATATAAGTCCTAACTCATTCAGCACTCCTCACTGAGTGTATTTCTCTTTTCTGTGTCAGTAAAACTTTCATTGTGTGTGTCTATTACTTGATATTTTGTCTTGTGTCTGGCGCAGCATGGCCCTTACGCCATAAAACCCCAAAACAACCAACCAACCTAACTTATCTAAATTAAGCAACATTTGATGTTTCATATCTCAGATTTGCTTAGCAAGATATTGTTCTGAAAGAAACCATTACCGTATATATTTTCCAGAAAGCTGGTTTTGTTTCTGCTTGAATCCTTTATGCAAGTATTTCCTCCAAGTATAAAAAGTCCTGTAATTTAAATGATATGTTACGAGAGGAAAAGCTCGAGTAAACAGTCTTATAACTCAAATCTATTGCGTTGGCTCTCCTGGTCAGGAAACAGCCATCCAGCTTCCTCGTTAATAATCCAAGAGCTCAACAATATCAAAGGTAGTAATATTATATATCAAATCATTTGACACCCGTGCTCAAACAGACGATGGCGATGCAGTGTGTCTAGAATTGTAAACAGATGGGCAGAGAATAACTCATATTGAAATGGCCTGCCAGTGACACAGGCGTTTCGTTGGACGACGCATTGCTTTTCAGAAGCTCTTTCAAGTAGTCTAGTAAGGGCATTTCCGCCAAAGCGGTTTATCGCAACAACTGATATACGTTGTGAAAGGGTTACCGAAAACTCGCCGGTATTCAGCGTAGGAAAATAAACGGCGGTGTCACGAGCAAATACGACGCTGAGAAACAGCTGTCTTTTATACAGCTTTTAAAATGCGCGACGAAAAAAACCTTGGCGGAAAGTTAAGACTAAAAGTAAGGTAGTAACACTAAACTCTCGGTTCCGCTTGTGATCTACGAAAGTCTTCAGAGTTGAGACTAATTGGCGCGTAAAAAGCGATGTGCGGAGCATTGTTGAAATGCAGAATAAACATGGCGGTAACGTTAAATTATGCTCTCCAAACATTGGTTGTCTTTAAAAAGTTTTTGACAAAGCAAGCTTTAGGCGATACATTGAGCTTTATATCTCAATCACGTTTAAAAATTACCGAATGGATAAATGTACACAGTGAAATTTCGATCATTTTCAAATTATAAACACTCATCTACTTTGAATTGTTTCTATATTTAATCGGCATTGTCATTTCTAGTTTAAATTTGAAAGACTAATTCTTCAATATTTACTGAATTAAACAATTTGTGTGAGCTTATGATTAAAATAAAACTCAATTTTTGAAACAGCCAGATTGTTTAAAAATTTCATTACCATCTACTTTTGTTTCGAAAGCGCGTGAATATTTTTTAAACCATAATTTTATCTCATTGATACACGGATTTCTTCTTAAGCAATACAAATTTCATATTTAATTGAAAATAAAGGACACATGTATAATATTCAAATATTATCTATTGCTCAATGTGTATATTTACTGAATCGATTCTAATTGGAGAACAATGCAAAAACAAAACTGATATTAGATATATATTATAGGTCCTGCAAGCCCAATGCCGTTCAAGTTCACCGGAGATGGTGAGCCTTCGACTCAGGTTCTTCCACCAAAAGTCTATCGTCCAAATATATACTTAAACCATAATTTGAATCTAAACACAGTTAATGCTTTTGAGGCTACTGTTTATGCATAAACACTTTTGGTATTTTTCAGTTTAACAAATAGATTTATCCCTCTCGTTTACAAATCCTGATTTAAAAGTTTAGAAGTCCTTCCCATGATTGTATATATTAGGTTGATGCAAAAATTCGTCCCGTTTCTTTGACAAAAATTGGAAGAAAAATTTTATCTACTAAAAATTACATTTAATCAATATAGTATGTGCTGTTCTGTTCGATGATCTTTCTCCATCTTCCCGGAAGCTGCATAATCCCGCGCTCATAGAAGTTCTGAGGTTCCTGGCTAAAGAACTGATCCAGGTGACGAAACTTTCTGAACCACTTACGGCACGTGGAATCGGCAACGGCACCTCTCACTATACACAATACATATCTTCTTTTGCGTCTGAGAAGCATTCTTGCCTTTTCGGGAATAAAAAAGCATAATATGTCGAAAATGCTCCTTATTTTCTGCCATTTTTATAGCTTAACCAAATTTAGAAAACACAACCAAATAACACAATTTTTTTTCCCAAGTACTCGCTGAAGTTCCTTATCAAAACTTTACACGTGTGAAGTAGATTACACTTCGGTTTTGCGATGCAATGCCATCTAGCGCCAAAAAACGGGACGAACTTTTGCATCAACCCAATACTATTAATGAGACTAGTACTGAGCCATGCGTGGAGTTCTTGACCCATCCTTCCCACGGCTATTCGCATAGCAAGAAGTAAAAAGCGTGCGTGCGGAGGATCTCAGATAAATTCCGTGAAAGAGCAGACCAATAAAAAGCACCGCGAACGATTTTTCCTCCTATGAGTGAGCAGCTCGTTGACGTGGTCCTGCAGCAGCCGTTGAGCTTAATTGCTCTCTGCTAATTATGACAAGACTATTAGAATCAGATTACAGGTACTGCATATAGAAAGTGCGCACTATAAAAATGCGACCTACGGGCAGAGGTAAAAAGGTCCAGTTGGCCACCGAGCTCACATAAAGCAGTCACTGGCCACGGTCGTTAGTTTTTATTTATGGCCTGCTGCTAAGACGGCTGTATATCAGTTTTGTCATACCCAAGATCAGAAGGAAGAAAAACGTTTCTTGTAAGCTGTGTCCCTCCCCTTTTTATAATACAATTCTGCACTATCTCGAGGTGGAAGAGAGAGACGCCCAAGCTGGGGAAGATGTGCCGAGCGCATCATAAAAGGAAAACCGTTTTTGTTTTCACCTCTCGTTCAATTGATTGTTTCAGGTACTGTGCTGGCAGACTACCAAGTGGTTTTATAACTGCCCCCTCTTCCAGTATGCGATGCAAGCGAGAGGGAAATGAAATATTCGCCACCATAACGTTTTGTCATAAAGCAGGCCCAGTCAGCTCTTAACGAGGGAACTTGACTGTTGTAGTGTTCGCTTAATTTATAAGCTACGGTTTCGCTTTATTATTGAACGCGTGTCATGAGACGTCGAAGGTTACAGAGCCGCTTTTGTGACTCACAAATGGAAAAGAATGGCGCTTATCATGCACGATTCTCACGTACGGCCCTGTTGGAAAGCTTTATAAACATACGCATATTTATGTCCGAACATGTGTCTTCCCAACAACACCGGTGGGCGAATATGTCATTAGAGGATCCTGTTTCCTGTGACGATTAGTCCTCAAAATATGTATCTAGACGTGATGGAAATAACAACTTTTTGCCCTGATCTCGCCAGATACGGATGATTTTGCCGAGGTCATTACCATCAGCAAGAGTTTTGAAAATTTCATTTGCATTTTCGAAAAAGTAAAAATATATATACGTGCAGCGTAATTGTGAACTGCCCTTAACAAAGTGAAAAAGTCACAACAAAGAAACGTTCTTCAAATGCAAGCAACGAGGCGAGTGAAAATTGAGGAACAGGATTCTGTATAATTTGACAAAAAATATCAGCTAGGAACAGCGAAAAGGACGAGATTTATATGGATGGCGGAATAATTTTCAAAGTACAAGGGTAAAGCTGTAATGGTCTCACTATGTCCACATAAAGCAGGTGAAATCAGAACTTAATGCACAAATAAGTATAGTACCCCTAAGCATTAATTTTGTGGCTATTTTCCAGTACCACTTGAAAAGCTTATTTCAATTTACCATCCTTTCCAAATTGACTATTATTTTTAACTCTCATCTCTTTTATTGTTTCCTATTCAAATACTGCAACTCTGGGTAAAGATGGACAACCTTAACTATTGTAAACGTTTAAGCTCCGACTTTCACGAGATCTAATCGCACATATTTGAAAGAAGTTAGTATTAAATTCTTTAGATGGAATCGTTGGACTTCCTCATTTTACTATTGCTGTCAAACCTGCCCCAATTACTCTTCACTATTTGAACGATGCATTTATATAAGACCTCGTATGAAGAACCTTTTTTTAAAGATAAGATGTAAGTATACAGTATATCATAATTATTGAATGATAGTCCTGGATAGGATTAAAACGCAGATATTCCACATAAAAATATAGTATACATTGTTACCTAATAAGTACTTTCCACATCTGTGCATGGGCTCATCAGGATCTAACGAATTCAAATCACTTGTTTGCCATTTGTCTTTAGTTAACCTCAACAATATGTCCTTAAACAGTTAAAACTCCAATTTACGAAGAAACATCCGGTATAACACTAAAGAATTTTAAATTTATCCGAAAATAACCAGTGGCCTTATCAGTCTTACGCATAACTTGGTACGTGAATTCAATTTCTTCTCGTATTATCCGGAAAACTCACACGTATCTAACTAACAATTCATCCTTTGCCTTTCGTTTGCATAGCAGACTCATTTCACCTTTGAAAAATGCTAATGAACAAGCAGTTCGTATCGAGCAGACTGGGGGCTCATTAAAGAAATTTTAATCACAGGTGTGAAAAGTGCAACGTCCGGAAAACGAGGAATAGAGAAGTAATCGGCAGAAAGCAATGCAAGATATCAGGGTTTAGATAAGTAATCCTGTTAGAAAATTTGTTTTTATGCAAGTTTATCTTTTCTATTCTACATAAACTAACACTTTAAAGAAAACTTTAAAAAAAGGTCAGCGTCCTTGAAGAATTGAGCAAAAGCCAACTACCTGATTTATTTGCACAGTAGTTGTCAATGTTGTTTAAAATGTGACCTAGGTAGGTAATTTTTTCTTGCTTGTGTAGGGAAGTAAATCGTGAGTAAAAGTAATATTTCGGAAGCTTGCGTAATTGAAGGTAGATTTGTACTGAATAATTTTTCTAAACTCTTAATAGGATTTTACAAAGGGATTCAGTTTCGAAAATTACTGATTTGAATTTATTGACCAGTAATAATTTAATAGGCAACCTAACAACTAATGTTTGAAATAATTCATTTTAAATTAAACAATTGAACATCGCACTTGTGCAATGGCAATAATGAATAAGCTCACCAGATGCTAATCCGATTCGAAATACCAACTTACTGCTAAGCGGCAGTGCAAGAAATATTAAGTAACAGAAAGGGAACTAACTGCAAATGTGTAGTCACATATTGTAGAAAGCAAAATAGCACAAACAAAACTACTTAAAAAATACCAATTCAAAAACTAATTCTATGAATTAAACTAAAATTATTCTAAATATAAAAAAATGTGCTTTTTATGAATTTCAAGTAACGATACGAAATTGAAAAGTTTCAAAAGAGAGAACATAGAAGGAGAAGGGTTGGGGGATTCAAAGTTAGAATATGACTGAATTAATTGCGAAAATGACGCTTAGGACAAAAAGAAGCGAAAAAATAAAATAAAATTGAACACGTTATTGTTACACTGAAGTGTCATTGTAGCGTGATTTTGCATAAAATTATTGTTAAACGAGGAGAAACTGCTGCTAACATTTTTACCATCGGCGAGCAGAAACTAAACAACTGACAAATATTTTTTATTGTAAAACTGTTTAAAGACTATTAGATTTTAGGACAAAAAAATAGGTTATAAGCATTTTGATGGAGTTTATATCTTTTAAACAGATTACAATATGACAATCTATTTCTCATCATCAGGAAAATGAGCATTTAGAGTCTCCGAAAAAATACCGGTTAATGAGTCTGCTCTAAGCCGATGACATGCTCCCCGGCATTGTTTTGAATGCTATCAATGGCTCAGAGACAATCTCCATATGCCACTAGAGCACTGGAAACAAGGCCATATAGCTCGTGTCAGTCGCATCATCAAGCAGGCCTTACCACAACAGAAATTTCTACGAAGCGTCAGAGAGCAGAAAATTGGTTCTCGAAAACAAAATGAAGTCATTTGAGTTGTCAAAGTGTTACATCATTTCTTATGATAATCCATAAGTTGCGCCTCATTACTGACTCTGACCTTTTACTTAATGGCGTCTCCTAAAAGGCCCTATCTCTGTGCTGAAATGATTCCGAAGAATATATTTTTAACGACATCAGTTATTGGCAATAAAATGAAGAACAGGCGGAAAAGGCAAAATGTCGAGTTAAATGATACCTGACGAGCGATTGACCTTGTGTGCCGGTTATAAAAAAGAAGCCGGAGTGGAAGAAAAACACCGGAGAGAAAAACTGAGGTTAGGGATTGGGAGAAAAATAAAAGCCTAATCACAGCTTTCAAAGTTGGAGGGAGCAATTGGAGGGAAAGTGCATGTTAGGCTATTGTCTGTGCCAGACAAACGGAGAAAAGGAACATGTCATTAGAGTAAACCGAGCTCTGGCATGGGCTTCAGCCATATCGATGGAGTTTCCGGTGAATTGGGTGATGTACCGTGGTGGAATCTCCCCCGCTTTTTTTCTGCGAAAGGGAACGTAGGGGTGGCTACAGTCTAATGATCGCTTGCTTTGCTTATCTCGGCTGCAGAATTGTTATGCTGTTTGCTTCCGGTTTATCTTTCCACGCTAACTTGTTATTATTGGCTACCAGTTCATACATGGACTCCGGCCGGAAACAGCTAGCACTAGATACTAGGAATCGATGTCCCTTTATTTGACGAGTGGGTCTGAGGTTAGCCTAGGACGAGATAGCGGATGGACTATCATCTTCAGAACTAGCGATTCTTTTCAGTGTTATCGTTATTGCTCCCGGTCGAAACAGGGAGTAGTTTAGAGATGCCGGGCGAAAACGACAAAAATGTTTGAAATAAGTATTGGATATTGCGAATCAACTATACAGAGAGTGATAAGTCATATTCATATTTTAAATGAATAGCAGTATCACATTCATGGGAACCGTTATCAAATTGAGAATCCCAATATGAGAACTCAGTTTTGACAATTCAGTAGCAATTGTAATATTATTTAAATTAAATTGTGAAACTGAATGTGTATAGAAAGTAGTATATGTATTCAGGAATGATTTTATTGGTATTTTCCCTTCTTCAGGGAAATTTGAGGAATCTATTAGGAATCATAACTAAAATATGTATTGATTAAGAAGTAAAGGAAGAATATGTTTAATTTAGCACAAATTCCTATGTAATTGAATTTCACTACTCGATAAAATTCATATTTATGTTTACTACATTGAAAATAATGACCGTAAGAAATGAAAAAGAGTTTCGCTGAAAGTAATTATCACAAGCGACGGCTATCTAAATGTCGCATACCTTATCGCAAAAAGACCAGTACCTTTTCCATGAACGAATTCTTATGTAAAATGAAGCGAGTGAATGCATCATATTGGGAATGCGTAGCCATTTTAATTCCCTTCTGTCGTCACATATAATTTTAAGGATTTAGTCTCAATCACGGCATTGGTCCTAGAGCATCAGCTCAATAATAACTCAAACTTCACGCCTCGGATTTAATCTATTTAAAAGCAACCGGCAGTTAATTCCAAGTTTATAACTCTGAATATCGCCACCACTTGGAGGGGGCTGGGCGCATTTTATTACAACACATAAGGATTCACACCGGCGCCCGATTACAGAGAAACTAGTGCCGTCTTAACCAGAAAAGGGATCATTAAAATGTGAGATCGCGGGGGGATAGGATATTGGCCTTTTTATTTCCCTCTCCCATAAGCAGCGCATATTTGCGTGGAAAATATCTGGTAATTAGGAAATGTTGGCATTAGGGACAAGAAGGAGGGGAGCGAAAAAACGGAGCCCAACTACAAATACTTAGTCCTGAAGCAAATTAAAAGCCCAGATAATTAACGAAGGAAGATCCGAAGGAAACACGTTGCGATCAAAACGCGCTTCTTAAGGGTTTGGAAGCATTAAGCCTAATTACCCTATACGGACTTAGTGACACGCCTTTCAGATGTCATCGGGAATCCTCTGGTAGCAAGGAAAACTGTTCGACGCAATTAACTCAAAACCCCGCTAATGACGAATGGAGGGGAAAAAACGGCCAAACACTCATCAAAACAGAATGTCTCCATCCGTAGCCGAAGATAGCAAGCCATTGTCACACGAGCCTCATCGATTGCTTCCAGCTTTTAGCACGAGACCAGCCCCAAATCGCTCCTTTTTTAATTTCCATTTCTTTCAAACTCGCCACCGCATATGAGGCAAAGAGATTAATTAAAAGCAGTTGTTTTACGAAGAGTTTTTCCGTTGTTGTTGTTTTTTTGGTTTTTGCAAAATCGCTAATTTGCTAAATGCGACCTTCGTGCAAAGCAGCTCGTGTAGGAGTACGGGCAAAATGTTTTCTTCCCTGAGTAATAAATTTTCACTTAATACTTCTGACTTTTTTATTATTTATATTTTTTGTTAATGCGCCGTCTGGGGCCCCTTCTTCACTATGGAGATGGAGATATTCGCAAATATTTTATTGCCTTAATTAGAAACTTGTCGATCGAGTTGAAACACTTCGCATGATTTACGCGCCTTTTCCCTGTTTAATTAAATCAGCTAGTTCATTAAATATCCCTTCCTTCTACCTCGCATAAAAACTTCTTTCACAGGGAAGCGAAATTGGTAGAGGATTCATCACCAAAAGGTCAAAAGAATCCCAAACAGTGGTGCGGACTTGATTGTATTCCACTTGGCTATGATACATTCATTTCAGATCAACAGAATGGCTTCTTGCTTTCATTTAAGAACTTGACGCTTCTACTTTTTCTGACATAATTGCTTACCCTTCCCAATTCAAACGAGAGATGTTGTTCCCGTCACTTATAAGACCTCTTTTGTTCCAACAACAATGTTAATTTCCTGTAGAAGGAAACGGGTTTATATGCGATTCCATAGAAACTCGTAGTTTTAGTTTACTAGAGATGAACCACCAGTCTAAGCTAAGGCTTCTATTGCATACTGCGTATGACTGAAATAATGGTTTCTTTACTTTCATAAAAATTATTCTGGACGGAATTTTTTACCGAAAAAGTTAACTTTAGAGGTGTGCAGTTGGTTAATGATTTTAGGAATTAATCAAATCTAGATCACGTTCAAAATTCTTAGAAACCCTTAGCATTTAATTGATTATGCGAATAAGGATTGTGTGTTTTTTTAATATTTTTATCAAAAATAACAAGATTGAACTTAGAGACAGGCGCTGTCTTTAATACAAACCATACAGTTCTTTCATGTAAACAACGCATTTGATCATGATCACGAGCTCGTAACTTTTCCCAATGAAACGCGCCACGTATGGAAAATAATATAATCGGAATAATTTAAAACTCTATATGATTTCTAGGTCTTGGGAGCATGTATTCGTCTCAGCATCTATAACGTGATCCATGAAGATGAGTAGCGACCTTGAAGGACTTCATTCATTTCCTGGTGCCTTTGAACCTCATTGGCTTTTGAAAAAAGAACCCACACAATTAGACTTCGCAAAATGAAGTGTAACACTGGCGAAATCGACGAGATCAACGCTGTTCCCTTTTCAGAAAATACAAAAGGAAACACTTCCATTGATTAATAATATCGGGACTCGTTTTGAGGAATTTCAGGGGTTTCATTTTTGTTATTGAAAATCTGTTCAAAAGAAATGGCACAAAAGAAAACTTGCACATGTTTCTATCCCTGTACAGAAGCAGTGCCACCCATTGTTCTGATACTGATTAAACGAAATAATGAAAGGCGTGATTTGAAACAGAACAAAAGCCATTGTGACATTTAGTTGGAAGAGGTAGACTACGATAAATGGAAAAACCCTGAAACTTAAATGTGTTCTGATCTCCAAATACCTTCAAAATGGTAAGCACACATGAGTTCATGAACAAAACTATCTTAATTGCAAGAAACTGCTTCATGCAGAATGAAACGGAGCAGCATTTGAAGTGTCCCAAACAGAAAGGTTCGATTCCTAGCAGGTGCATTCCTCCCTGGGTGTATTTCTCTCTTCTGTGTCAGTAAAACTTTCATTGTGTGTGTGTCTATTACTTGATGTAGTATTTCTTGTGTCTGGCGCAGCATGGCCAAATATGGCCTTTGCGCCATAAAACCCCAAAACCAACCAATCCAAAAAGAAAGACCTTCTAACAGAAAGACAGCACTTCTAGATGGGACGATCAAGATTTATTAGTATCTGAGTGCCATATAAGCGATACTTTAATGTTCCACTCATCAAATTAAATAAAATATATAGGATATTAATTTAAAATTAGAAAATAGTTTTTAAAGGATATAAGTCTACCAAGGAAAGATTCCAGAAATTATAAACCGACACGAAGATTTTTCTAAAACTATCAGTCTTACACATCGAGCAAACCAAACAACGTAATCGAAAAAGTGATATCAAATTATATTTTATGTAAGAGTTAATTTGCTAGCTCTTCAATAATAATGTAACAGTAATTATTTATTGCAAATATCACACACGCAGTATGAATAAGCCACCTATGGACAATCTTTTTCATAGAAAAAGCAAATTTCTTGGTAATAGCTCGCCTAAACAGAACAAGTCAGGTCAAAAGAAAACTGATGAGCAAGCTTCCATGCAGCAAATTTTTATACATTGAATTTGAAAAATCACAAGTATAAGAAACAAAGAAAATGAAAAGAAACTTCTTTTAAATGGAACAAAAACGAAAATTAATGAAAAATGTTCTTGATTTAAACTCAATTCTATCATTTCATATCTTGTTCACAGAAAAAGTTGCTTTTTAGAATGCCAAAACACGAAATATGTTGTGCCGAAAATATATTTTAAAATGCATTGTGTGGAGAATGCTTAACTAATTAATCAATCACTCCTTTTCTTGGTCTTCGGGATACACAATGTGTACAGAGAATACTGAACTCGCATAAAAAGAAATAAGTTTTATTAAGGCTTAAACACTCAACTATAATGATTCAATACAATTTCCTTCAAAATAAATTCAAAACAAGCGACCTCAAAATGAAACAAATTAAAAACTAAGGTTAAGTGAATCTGCTGATCTAAAACCGAAGGACGTGAATTGAATTCACATCTCACTAAATGCTAGCATGGGGATCTTATATCAGATCCTTATTATGCAATAAGCGGACCCATTAAATTAAAAAAACAACTCAAAGGCAAAAAGTATTTAAGCTTTGAACTTTTTGAAAAATTATGCACGGTAACCAAAGATTGAACAAAAGCAACGAATCGCCCACAGATCACATTTCAAACATTTAAAATGCCTTTGCTCGTGGCTTTAATACCAAGAATAGTTTTTATTGGTTGCTTTTTTTTAGAAATCCTGCTCCCTATCTCTGAAGCAATGGTGTCGATCAATTTTAACCATAGAATTCATTTTCGGAACTTCATTATACGTATTTAAAATGCTTGCCCAGGTCTCCTCGACGCATGCCGACGGAATAGGTAAAAAGCTTTTACGAAGTCTTAAAATGAACAGAACAAAATGGATTCAATTTTTCAGCAAGTGAGTAAAACTAATGCAGCGCTGCTTTTTTTATTTTGAATTCTTTTCTCTAACCGGAAAAAAAGGAGAGGGCTCGAGACACTCGGAGAATCGGCGAGCACTTGCCAAATGAAAAAAAGCCTTGAAAAAATTCCCAGAAACTCCCAATGCTTATTCAGTCATCCCGTTTCCATGGTGAAAAGGTTTTAAAAAAGTGGATGAATAAAAAAAAATTCGTTAAAGAACTGTTTGTTTATTTCTTTTTGAGTGTCTGGCGGTAATTTAGGCAATGAAAAGTTACCCCGACTGTTCAATGACTGAGAGATAGGGGGATGCTGCTAAACTCATTATAACAAGCTTTTAAAATTATGATTCAATTATGTCTGTAGAAACTGAGCAGACGTGCTGACAGTTCTCGGAGACATTGGTAAAATGAAACAATTTTAACCTTAATGCGATGCCGAATAAAATGTATCAGAAGTTGAAATATATATCGCGTGGAAGTTCGGAGAGTGGGGTGCCAGCATAGGTGTTGACCTCGTCATCTGGACTTGGCTCAAAATGACGAGGTGCACTCCTCGAATCTTTTCCTTCGGATCACGGACAGTCGCCAATAGCCCGTGTGTTGCGCCGATGTGACGTTAAATCAACTACCTACCTAAAGTATATATAAATCTGCTTGCCCCAATTTTAACGTAGGTTTTTCCGAAATAACTCTACCACTCCGATTCGCTATTTTTTAATGTTTATTTTTCATTAATGAGTATTCTCTAGAAACTGGTTTTCGCAGCGAGTAAACCTACTCGGACAGCTGTATCTCGTCTGCGGGCCCGAAAAAAACATTTCGAGGGTTTGTCGCAAAACTACCTTTATTTACTGCAATACATTTAGTATACATAACTGCTCCTGGAAAAAAGAGACGCCCCAAGATGAAGATTTTAATTCATTTAACACACGATTCTATTAATCTCGAATAAACCATGAAAATCAAGTCAAGAAATACACTGCTGGCCACCCAAATTGCAACACCAAGAAAGACAAGAGATATCACAACAAAATTTATTTTGTAGATAACATGTTGACCAAGTATCAAATGATTAAATTTATAGACTTCTGTGAAGTGTGGTTCCTGCCAAAATCAGTAGCCAGAGTAGCCGCCATTGTTGGAGATCACCGCTGCCACACGCCTCGGCATTGATTCAAAGAGACTTTGGATGTGTTCTTGTGGTACAGCAGACCAAGCAGCTTCCACACGTTGCCAAAGTTGATCTGGTGTGGCAGCTGGGGATGTATTCTGGGTCAATCGTTGAGCAACCATGGACCACATGTTTTCTATCGGCGAAAGATCCGGAGAGCGAGCTGGCCAGGGAAGCAATTCAATCTGGCGATTGACGAAGAACCCTTGGACAATGCGTGCCACGTGTGGTCGCGCATTATCCTGTTGAAATATGGCTGTGGGCAAGCCCTGAAGGTAAGGAAGGACAACTGGCTCCAACACCTCGGAGATGTAGCGCTGGCTGTTTAAAGTACCGGCAATGCGTACTAGAGGAGTGCGAGAGTGATATCCAATACCGCCCCATACCATAATACCCGGTGCAGGACCAGTGTGGCGGTGCATAACGCAGCTGTTCAGCATCCTCTCTCCACGGTGTCTCCAGACTCGAATCCGACCATCGTGGTGTTGCAGACAGAAGCGTGACTCGTCAGTAAAGACAATTTCATTCCATTCTGCCGTCCACATCCTTCTTTCATCGCACCATTGGCGGCGGAAACGTCTGTGGTTCTGCGTCAAGGGTAGACGAAGCAATGGACGTCTTGCGGACAGACCACTCTGCTGTAAACGGCGTCGAATGGTACGTGCAGACACTGGATGATGCGGTACAGACTGAATGTGCTGTGCTATGGTTCGTGATGTGGCTGAGCGATCCGTCACTGTGAGCCATACGCACATTATGCCTGTCATCACGTGAAGTGGTGCACTGAGGTGGATGCGATCGAACACGTCGGTCCGTCGTACCCTCCTGCATCCAACGATCACATATCCGCATTACAGTTGTTTGGTTTCGTCCAACACGACTACCGATTTCCCTGAAAGATAATCCACAATCTCGGTAGGCCACTATCCTTCCTCTGTCGAACTCGGATACTTGATCAAAAGATGATCGCTGTTTTCTACGAGGCATAATTGATCGCTTTTTTGAAAAAACCACAAGAAAAACACAATTGCCGTACTTGAAATCGTCGAAATCTCCAAGCCTTAAATAGCGCTTTGAAGTGGCGCCACAGGCGCGCGTGATGTGCGTCTGCGCTGAAATTCTAATCATTTTGTTGGGTTTTATCGATTGAAGACAGAGTTTTATATATTAAAAATAAATTTTATTACGTAGCCAAGTCTTATAGTTTAAAACATACATTTTAGAAAACAAGAAGTCTGATCAGCCCATGATCCCCAATCTTTCTTCACTTTTATACATTCAAAGATTTACATTCTTCAAATTTATGTGCCCCACACGGCACTATAATTGGAGGTTTGAGACCGATTCCAACATGCGGCCCCATCGGTTGTAAAACCTCAGCAGATGTATTACAATTCAACATATATATATACATAAATCTAACAAAATATTTTTCTAATAATATTTTTAAATTTATTTAACAATAAAGGCTTTGTTAAAAAGTCAGCCAAATTATTTTCCGATGAAATATAATTTACGTTAAATAGTTCATCTTTTATTAATTTACGAATAAATTTGTACTTGATATCAATATGTTTAGTTTTCTGATTTTCCTGACTATTTTTTGAAAAATAGATAGCAGATTGATTATCACAATATACTTGGGGTCTTATGTAATCACACAAACTTAATTCATTTATAATTCTACTAAACCAAATAACTTCTTTAGTGCAATCGGTTAGTGCAATAAATTCAGATTCCATTGAGCTAAGAGCTATGCACTTTTGTTTAGAAGATTTCCATGATATTGGGATGTTACCCAAATAAATTAAATAGCCACTGCTTGAATGTCTGTTTGTGAGACCACATCCCCAATTTGCATCAGAAAAAGCAATCAAATTTGAACTTTCTACATTGGAAAGATTTATTTTAAAATCCTTTGTAAGAAAAACATAGTTCATAATATCAACAACGTAAGACCAGTGTTTGTAAGTATAACCATTACAAAACTGAGACATTATATTAACGGCAAATGCAATATCTGGTCTGGATCTATCTGACAAAAACGATAAACATCCTATTAAGGAACGATAGGGAAATTTCCTCATTAAATCATTTTCAATTATTTCTTCCTCTTTAACCTTATCAGGTAAGTTACAACCAATTTTAAAAGGTAAATTCACAAAACTTTTAGGAAGATCTTTGAATTTTGACATTAATTTTTCAATGTAGGTAATTTGATGTAAATAAATCGAATTTTCAATCTCTTGAAAGTTTACGCCTAACAAATATTTAGTTTTACCTAGGACTGTAAGATCCAATTTTTTGTCCAATAATTCGATTACGTCATTTATCAAATGTTCTCTTTTTGAAAACAAAACCATATCATCTACATAAACAATTAAAATTACATCTTTAAATTTGTAGACACAATTACACCAATTTAACTGAGAAAATCCTAATTTAGTTAAAATACCGTCTAATTCCAAATTCCATTCTCTACCACTTTGATGCAGACCATATATAGCCTTTTCCAATAGACATACTTTGTTTTCGGATCCTTTCAGCACAAATCCTTTTGGCTGTTTCATGTATATAGTATCCTTAAGGTGTCCATATAAATATGCACTTTTCACGTCAACTTGACAGTGATACCAACCCAACATAGAAATCAATAGTACAAACAATAATTTAACAATAGAAAAATTCACAACTGGTGAAAAAATATCTTTAAAATCAATGCCGGGTTTTTGCTTAAAACCTTGAGCAACAAGACGAGCTTTATACCTCTTAGGTATATTGTTTTCGTCCATTTTTATGCTGTACACCCACTTACTTCCAATTATGGTTGTATTTGGGGGTGTGTCCACTAATTTCCATACTTGCCTATCCTTCATTATCTGAATTTCTTCATTCATGGCAGTATTCCATTTAATTTTATCCTTACTTGCTTGCGTTTCTTCATAACTTTTGGGGATTTCGACATTGTAACACTGATCATACATGTCGTACAGCTGTTGGTCTAAAAAATTAGATTCATCACTAGAAGTAGATGGCACATTAGAAATATCCACATTAGGATGTTCAGTTTCTGGCTTAAAATTGAAATTTACAGGATCAAACCTAATCTTATTTTTAGTACAGTACTTTTTAATATCATTTAAAGATCTCATTCTCAAATTTTCAGGAGAATAATAGTATACATCTATCCTATTGCTTTTATTTCTAGGTTTTTCGATTCTTCGCCAATTTGAAATGTTAAGACATTTTAAGTTCTCAGTTTTAACCAAATCTTTAGAATCTAAAACTCGAGTTTCACTTTCCGATTTTACTTTTATATTTTCATTTGATTGATAAATAGGAATATTAGAATTAAGATCGAAAGAAACGTACTCAAAGTTTTTACCAAATAGTACATCAACAGCTTTCTTACTTTCGTCGATATGAACATGGACTGTTTCAACTATTCTCTTCTCGTTTGGGATATATATTCTGTAACCTTTAGTTTTCAAACCATATCCTGTCAAAATACCAAGTTTTGCTCTGGGTTGTAATTTATTTCTCTGTATTTTAGGAATATGAACATATGCCAAAGAGCCAAAAATTTTAAATGTTTTACTGATGGTTTGAAACCAGTCCATATTTCGTTAGGAGATATACCCTCAGTTAATTTGTGTTCGCATCTATTTTTAGTATGAATAAATGCTAAAAGTGCTTCTGACCAAAATTGTGGTTGTAAACCACTGTCTTGAAGCATAGCTCTGACACAATCCATGGCTGTTCTATTGAACCTTTCTGCAATGCCATTTTGTTCAGGGGTATAAGTTGAAGTTCTTTCGATTTTTATTCCTAGATCATTTAAAAACTTTTTAAATTCTTTGTGACAAAATTCTAAACCATTGTCAGTTCGGACACATTTTAACTTAACATTTAGCTGTCTTTCAGCTTTAACCAAGTATTTTTTAAAGTAATCAAAAACTTCATTCTTATTTCGAATAATATAAACAGTTACTTTACGTGAAAAATCATCAATAATAGATAAAAAGTATTTGTTTCCACCTAGAGAGTTAACTGGAGCAGGACCCCACAAATCCATATGGATCCTTTCCAAAACATTTTTAGTTTTCCTTTCGTACATATAGTTTCTTTTTAAGGATATTCTAGTGGATTTAGCAATAGCACAAATCTTACAATTTTTATCTATATTTTTACAATTAAGTTTTTCAATTCCTTTTACACAATTAATTTTACTCATATTTTCAATTAAGGGCATGTTAACATGACAAAACCTACGGTGGGCTTTTTCTAGATCTAAACCAGTTACATATGTATAATTTTTAATCTTGGGATAACCTTTTAAGATATACAATTTTCCAATTCTGGGAACAGTAAACAAATATTTATTATAACTATTATAAATAATCATTTTGTTATTTCCCCATTTAATTTGGTTTCCCACAAGGTCAATACGAGCACCACTAATTAAATTTCTTCTCATATTAGGCGAGTATAACACATCTTTTAAAGTTATATCATAATTTCTGTTTCTATCTAAAACTGTAAATTGAATATCACCCATACCTAATACTTCCGAGGTGCTGTCCTTGTCTCCGACTAGGATCTTCTGTGGTGGTAGTTTTCTGAATGTCGTAAACATATCACGTTCTTTACAGAAGTGAGCAGTTGCAGCTGAATCAATGAGAAATTCCCTCGGTCTTTCATTTGGAAAATTTGAAACTGCATAGGCACGTTGAAGATCAGTTTTTGGATTGTCCTCCATATAAAATAATTCACCACCAGGTTTCTGCCGATTGCTTTTCTTCAAGCACTTCGATTCGTAATGTCCCGACTTTTTGCAGTAGTTACAGAATGGTCGCGGCCCCATACGACAAACTGTCGACTTTCTTGGGCTTGAAGGAATTAATTCAGGGTCCAGTACGCATCTGCTGTGATCAGGAGTAGACGCCCGTGTCTCCTTGTATCTAGATGACTTGTTTCTTGTAGCATAAGCATCGGCCACGATACTTAATTTTGTGCCTTCGTCTTTCCGCTTCAGCTCGATTCGGCTGGATTCTGTTATTAAATGTTTAGACAAATTGTCTAGCGTGAACTCGTTGTCATCCATCCTGTATAGCAGTTGTACCAGATTATCGTATTCGTGAGGCAAATGTCTTATTAGTTGAAAGCAAACTAAGAGGTCTGGGATTTCGAATCCACATTCTTTTATCTGTAACAGCTTCTCATGCACTCGTTTGCAGAAGAGTCCAATGGATTCGTCCTCCGGCTGGTAGCGGATTGAAAAGAACTCGTCCACAAGGCCTGCCAATCGTGCTCTAGATGCTGGTTCAAAGTTGGTCTTTAATATATCCCAGGCTTCCTTACCGTCCTCAGTAGATGAAATTAAGACTTGATATTTTCTGTCTATGCCCTGGTAGATAGTTGTGTATGTCCTCTGCTTCCTATAACGATAGTCTCTTTTTTCTTGTTCTGGAGCATCTTCCAATAATAGAGGTTCCGTTTTAGTGATAAATTCCCAGCAGTTCCGATCCATTAGCAATACCTTCATGTCCGTCTTCCACGTGGCATAGTTGAAATCCGATAACTTCGGGAAGGAAAACATGGACATTTCTTGAATACCCATCATACTGGAAACCGGTAGTGGCAGAATTCAGGTTCAGCTTAAGGTCTGAGGCCCATAACCAATTGTTGGGTTTTATCGATTGAAGACAGAGTTTTATATATTAAAAATAAATTTTATTACGTAGCCAAGTCTTATAGTTTAAAACATACATTTTAGAAAACAAGAAGTCTGATCAGCCCATGATCCCCAATCTTTCTTCACTTTTATACATTCAAAGATTTACATTCTTCAAATTTATGTGCCCCACACGGCACTATAATTGGAGGTTTGAGACCGATTCCAACACATTTGCATATCTCACCTCCGCTAATGCATGTTGTAAATTTCATATTATTTGCATGCTTCCTTCAGGGTGTTGCATTTACGGTGGCCAGCAGTGTATATCCTCAACCTTTCATAAAGATGTGAACGAATTCTATACAAGTTTCATATCGATACATAAAATACACTTTAAAATTTTCAACCTTCTCTTGGTTCTGTCAAGTGTATTTTTTTGAATCACGTCACTTTCCCGATGTGATATGTTTGCTTTACTGACACATATTTTTGGGAAATGGAAAAAGCCTTAACTTATTCGAGAAATGAACTCTCGAAACACACACACACCACACGCATTGCCGAGAAGTAAAAAGAAAGGTACAAGACAGATCCAACATTGGAATCCTGCAGTACTTAACAATGTGCATCACTATTGATTTGTATTTATCCTTAATTTCGACAGAGAGCGAAAGAGAGAGGAGAGAGAGGTAATCAACATGAACAGATGGGTAGGTAGGTAGGTATTTTAATTATTGTCGCACTGGAGCAACACAAAGGGCTATTGACGACTGTCCGGGATCAAACCCGAAGGGACAGAGATGGGAGTGAATGAAATAGATAGTGATGGGATTTAATTAACTCATTAAACAATGTATATAATATTTGAGATCTTCAATTTGTGATAATATTTTCCGATTTTGAAGAGACATGTCATCTGAAATCTGATCACAAGAATTGAAGGGCTTCAGGCACATAACGATAAGTCACTTCATGTATTTCAAGTTAGTGATTTTCAAGTTCTAAAAAATTCCAATTTATAATGGTTTATCCACAATACACAACAAGTCATGTATTAAATTCAAGTATTACGCACTCATTCAATCAATCAGAAAATCTTTTGACCCTCTCGAATATTTAATTTTTAATTTTTTTCATTATGGAACATATTTCTGACTTATCACTATGTTGCCCGTAGCCTTTTAATTGACGATGCTCTTCTGTCGAAAATAGTCAGTGTTGCATTAACCCTCCTGGTGGTTGTCTCGACGAAGTATCTCACAAAACTGACTCGATCTTGATGGACGAGATATCTCGTCGAAACCACTTGGAGGAAACCACTTTGAAATCTAGAAATGAGAAATATGCTTCCTTTTGCTAATTGGAATTACTTAGTTGAACACTGAATTGAATTGAAAACCAGAATTAAATGTGAAGATCTTGATGGACAAGATATCTCGTCGAAACTACTTGGAGGAAAACAGAAATGAAAAATACGCTTCCTTTTGCTAATTGGAATTACTTAGCTGAACACTGAATTGAATTGAAAATCAGAATTAAATGTAACGCTTGAAGTGAATTTTATAAAGTTGGAAATGAACGTTTCTTGCGAAGTTGACTCACTCCTAGCAGATTCCCTCACTGCATGGCAGGAGGAGGAGTCGCCCCGGTAAACCGCAGGATAGCCCTAAGCGCAAACTGTTTTTATCTGTTGATGGGTAGAACAAGTGGGCGGACGGAAAAATCAATTTCTGAAGCCGTGCCTGATACGTCGAAGATACGTGCCAACTGGGACTGTCGGCGGAGTTGTGATGATAATGCGATATTTTATGTAAAACAGTGACGTGCATTTTAACGGCTGTCATCCATACCAGACTTTTTAAACAACTCAAAAAAGCCGACTACTTTTCTCGATTTCCGGTATTTAATGTGAAAAAAAATTTCCTTCTTCGTGATCGATATTTCTTAGGTTTTATGTTCAGCATACCCTAATGTTAAGTCCCAGCTTGAATGGTAAAGATTGGCCCAAGGCCAAATTTTCAGTGACGTGTAGTTTGATGACGCAAACCTGGCTTGAGTCTGGAAAAGCGTCTAATAACTCGACGGCATGTCAAAGAAACAACTGTTAGAGGGCTAAAAGCCACGACTAGAATCGTCACCAGACAATCCTAAATGCTTTTCCAGAATTTTTTTAATCCAGCAAAACAAATTCGCTTCAAAAGCTCCGAATTGTCGGCTACCTAAACCATGATAAAGTTGGATAAGTGTGTCACCCCCCAGTCGATCTATAAATACAATTTAAAACAGAACAATGCATCATGTTGGGTATTGTTATTTGATTTGTAAATAAGACATCTCGGTATATGCAGACTAAAAATACATTTGGAGAAACATCAGTGAACGCGAGGTAAATTGACGCTGGTTGTTCCGAGCGCAAGTTGCAATCTTAATCGAAGAGATACAGTTCCCAGATCATGTCGAATCGAAAAATAAAATTATGTCATCTGTATGGGAAACATGACGAAGCTCCTATATTAGGGGCAAACACATACTCTGGTCCAATATTAGCAGATGCTACTCTGGCTTGTAGTCAAGAAAGTGACTCAACTTTCTTAAGACTTTCACGTTTTTTCAGATGCTCGTTCATCACAGTCGGTTCCTTCTGACTCAGTTTCTTCCAGCCTGCATTTGTTGATCACATCATTGTTGGAAATGCTCCATTCTCTTCTCAGGGAAACAATACAATACACTGCGACATCGGAAGGAACGGGATGTTTGGTTACTTTGGATGAACTACTTCCGATTCCAAGTCTCTCTCGGATGTCCCTGTCGCCATATGCAGATGACAGACCTTTTTGGCACGACATCTCGTCTACGGAAGAATCAATTCATTTTTCTATCTGCAAGGGATGGCCGCATCTAATACCCTGGATGGGTGCGGAAACACACACAAATCAAGCAAACAATCAACTTCAAGGCTACACATAGCATGACACGCGCTTTTCGTTGATAGCTCAATAATTTTCAGGAAGAAAGAACCAGAAACATTTTTATATCTATGAAAAATACATACTTTATCATTTTAGAGCTAGTTGAAATGTGACTCAGCGTAAGAAAACTGTCGACACTATAAAATCTTAGTGAACTTGTAAGTCGCAGCTTCTAATTAGTAAAGTTCACAAATGAACTTCCACTACTAGGAAAACGGATCGAAAAGGAGTTTCTGCATAAATGTTTCTAAGAATATGAAAACTCATTTAATATGATTAATTTAGATCAGAAACAGGAAATTTGCATTTAAAAATCAATTTTCATTAAATGACGGTGCGTTTTGCTTTACTACTACTTACAACTCAAATTGGATATGACCTCTATTTGCTTATTTCAAACGCAAAATTCATAAGCATATTTTAAAACTTTATGAGCTGTTTTAATTTATTGATTTTCTTTTAGGTACATCGTTGAGTTTAAGTAATCTTTTTGAAAAATAATACGTTTAAGAGAAGATTCCGTCCCCCCAACGAATATTCTAAATATAGTGATTCCTTTGTGAATTTGCTTTTAGTCCTGTTTTAAAATCAAGCTTTAAGTTTAATTTACAATGAGATTCAGAAGCGTAAAAACATTTGAAGCATCGGGACAAATATTATTTATAAGATTCCTCGCATGTTTTGTGGAGCAAAATGGAATCCAATTTAGAAAATGAGATATCTATTAGAGACTAAATTGGAATGTAGGAGATACTGCCTTTCAATTCATTCAAACGAACTTGTAGGTTACCGGATGTTTACATTGTCGGAGAGGGAGAAAGCTCCATTTAAAAGCAAAACGCTGAGCATAAAAGGAAAGAAACGAAGCAAAAACACAGCTCTCGATATTATTTACTGTGAAGTTTTTTATGAATGCATAAGAGCAAGATTTTTCTTTTGTGCGTATGCCGGAGTATCGTATTCACCAGTGACAAACAGGTTTTTCAATGCAAAAAAAAAGCTCACTCGTAGAGCAGTCTAGAACCTTATAGGGTGTATTTAGAATTATTGAGGCGTGAAAGGCCTGCAGTTTGCGTGAAATCAGTCCATGAATGAACGTGGAGATTTCATTGATGCTGAAAAGAGCGATTCAGAAGTTGTAACACCGTTTTGTTTCCAATTTGTCTGGCTTTTTTTATCTGTCTTTCGAGTTGTCTCCCAATTTTCCGAGAAAATGGAATTGTGGGAGAGCTTCAATGAAGGGTGACACGTGTCAATGACATTCTTTCTACGTGTTAAAGAAAAAGTTGTATTGAATTTGAGCTTATAATATAAAATCTTAATCAAAAATAAAATGTAAGAACGTCATTTGTTTTCTTTCTTTTTCAGTTAAAAAAGTACAGTTGTGTTTTCGCTACTGTGTTACTAATTTAACTTTAAGAACTGTTTCCTCTTGAATGATATAGTTTTTCAATTCAGCATGTGTACGCTGTTTTGCTTAGATAAGATCATGCTAGCATTTATTAAATATTAAGTATGAAATAAAATTCCCTTTTTCGACCTCTTTATTTTGTTTCAGTTGATTGTTGTTTGAGCTTTTATGGCGCAAGGGCCACATTTGGCCAAACTGCGCCAAACAATGCCGAGTAAATGAACATACACATACAAGGAAAACTTTACTGACACAGCAGAGAGAAATACACTCAGGGAGGAATCGAACCTTATTTTGTTTCGGTCTCCTCTCACTCTCTCTCTCTGTGCTATTATTTGTACCTTTAACATATCTCCATAATAAAAAGCTTCCTTTTTTAGTGAATGAGAGGTAATCTCCAGTTTGGAATTTTTTTCTAATGAAGTATATGAATTCAATAACAATTCACAACTTCCATAAACAATTATAAAGACAGCAGAACACACAACAATTATATTACAAATATTCTCATAAAATCCGACTAATAAATGGTGATCAATTCCATTTGTTATGTGAGGAATTTTCTGAACCTCAACTTCTTTTTGAAGTGTTAGATATGATCTCTAGGGGATTAAAACAGCAAACTATTATACTACTTCTAATATATTGGAGAACAGTCTGATAAAATTCTCAGTAGTTTCGATTGTTTTTTTAAATCTGTAACAAAAAATGTTTTCTCAATATAACTGACCCATGTGTTTGTTAGTAAAAAAATATATAGCACGACGCTAGAATTACGAATATTTTATAAAAATATGCGTAGGCAATCTTTCTTAACATAATCGCAACTTAAACTATAATACACTTTTCACTAGAAAATAAAAATATATCGATAGCTACACTTCGAAAGAGGAAAACATTTAGTTAACACACATGTGGATATATTTTCACAAACAGTGTAGAACCATTTGGATTCAGTATATAACTTCTATAGGAAGAATCTATAATCTATCAATTGCACAGATCACACAAATAGAATGAAGTAAGCATCACGAAACAGGACCTCAGAGAAAATCTGTTTTCTAATTACACCATCAGTGTGTTTTACACCTCTAAACATAACAAAACTACAACGTAATAAACTCAGCACAACAAAACTTCAAAAGCCCTCTCTTGAAAATAAAAATTCACCTCACTAGAAGACTTCTCAGCTTTTTCATAAATAATATTCTAGAAACAGTTAACGAAGTAATTATATTTTGTCGGCAGGAGAGATGATACGTGAGCAATGAGAGTAAAATAGTAAGCTGCACCTCAACGAAAATACAAAAATGCATGCGAAGTAGTATATAAAAAGAAACCGGGTTTTCCCAAAACCACAAAACTTTTTTACGAAATTACTCTCAAGTACACTTAAATCGGAGCCATAGACCAAAACGACTCAAAACGAAACTTGCATCCCCAGAAAGTGATTTAATGCAGTATTTATATCTCTCTCTGACAAACATCCAAACAAGAGAAAAATAATAATGTGGTTTATGAGGCGTGAAGTCCTCCAAGTGCCAGAAACGAGTTTTCTCAGAAGTCTGGGATGGGGCAGAGGTTTCCCCTATGTCCCTAAATAGTTTATCCATTAACGTGGGGGAGAAAGTATCATAGCTCGTACTTTTCAAACGTTTCCAGCCAATCAATTTTTTTAATCGGTGCGATAGGCTGCGTAGTTTAATCGTTGGGCAGGAATCACGGTGGTTTACGCGGGAATAGCATATCAAATCGAAAGTGACGCGGAGTGTAACAAGTTAGGAGTAAATTGAAGAAATTTTGTTAGAGTAACTTCATTTTTACGCTTTTTCCGAGTCTGTTTTGGCTGCTCGTCTTGTTGCTGAATGCTGGGTGATGATTCCCTCTCGATAGATTTAAAAATAGCCAGAGGTCTCGACAAGTCCTAGGGTAGCGTAAAAATGTCCGAAAAAATTACAAAGCTTATTTTCTGCATTGAAAAGCTTGTTAGAACTGTATTTTTATGATTGAAAGAACGGGCAACTTAGCAATGCTAGTGACAAAAGATAAATTAAGGATATTTCTGTCGACGAAAAACTTGCGTTCATTTGAATTAGAGAAATTATAGAAAGAGCACTTATCCTCATCCATTATATGTGCTCTATCAAATTGGGTTTACGGATTTCCTTGTCAGATTTCAGGGCATATTTTTATGATTTTCCTTCAGATATTTACGAATTTAAACGTGTAGTAAATGGGAATGAGAAAAATGTAAGCGAAACAAAATATTTACTACAACTTATTGGAAATAAAGTATAATTAAAGACAATATATTTTCATCAATATATTACTTCCAATACAGAGAATTTCAGCCAATATATTAATAACAATGAAAAGTTAGTTCAAATTCAAAGTCCCCTCAAACTGAAGAATTATATTTTAATGAAATATTTATATAACCCGAAAAGATAAATTCAAAAGAAAACATTATGTAAATTCTATTATAGTAATTGACAATATGCTTCATAAGCAATAACTCAAAACTTTCACGAGCAAATTTTTTAGAATACTTAATTTTTGGAGTGGTAATTTTAATTTTTGGATTTTTAAGTACACGTGCATTTTTTGCACAGATATTTGTTCATGAATGCTCATTCATAATTTAAAAACAGAAAATCTCTAGGAGATAAGAAAGGCGACTGCTCGTATCTAATATTTTGTTCGAACAAATTCTTTTTTTGTCTAAACAGATATCATGATCTGTTAATATTTTTAAAAGAAATCACTGAATCTTTTTTATTAGACTATAAGTTCCTTAGATATTATTCAAATACTAACTATTTGAATACCAGAAGGTAAACTATAAGCAGCTCAAATGAACACACAGACATTTTCCTTTATTCCTTATCAAAATTACTCTTTCACTGCTCTTCACCATTTATTTTTGCAATACTTTAAGTCTAAAAAGTCTCAACAAATCAAATGAAAAACAGGAAAAAAGATGCGTCATCGTTTTTATACAATCGAAATAAGATGAATATTGACATTTCGAGCGTTAGCTCACGTGAGAACAAAGGGGAGCATATCTGCGATTAGTTTAACCCGAGTATCAAAGACAAAAACCAAGCTCAATATAAAGGGTAAATAAGAAGTTGAGTTTTTCAAAGGGTGATACATCCTGTTATTCTTTAAACAGCAGAGCAAATATTCTTTCAAAAAGGAAATGTTTCAATGAAATGAAAGTACAACAAACACAAAATCAGTGAGCGACTGGAAATCCATTAGAGGCAGGTCGTGTGCTTAGCAAACCATGTCCAAAAACATTAAAGCAGCATTTTATATCTGCTAGCTGTATTTTTTATACACGGGGATGAAGTTAGATTTCAATGTACTCATGCCCACGTTCCACTTAAAGACTGATAACGATAGTTCTACACTGCGCCAAGTCTGCATCGTTTAAGCCCAATGACTGCACACAAAATAAACGAGCTCTTTTATATTGAATTCTGATGATCGCGAAACATAAACTGTTCAAGGTCAGAGCAGATGCGCCTTCCATACTGTGAAACAGTTCGCCATCTTTAAATTACCTTAGGAATGTCTCAAATGGACAGGTTATCGGCCGAAAACCAAGACCTTAATAGAGAGGAAAGGAACTGAGGATCCATTTTAACCTTTTTTTGAAACATGAATTTTAATAGAGTTAATTAAAATTTATCAATCTGTTCCGCTGTTATAAGAACTGTCCTGAAGAAATACAGTTGAAATTTTTGGTAGTATTGATAGTTTCGTTACATAGATTTTTGTTCCAGCAATTATAACATCCCATGTGATGTGTCTTCCGATTCCATACACATTTCGTATGAAATAAAAAACTGGAATTCGGTAAACGAATTTAAACAAAGAACTTCAAAGTCATCCTAAAATACACTTTAATCCGAAAGTTAAGTACGAGAGGCGAATTCTCAGATAGCGTGAATATTACCTTCTTTTGATTACTTATTGATAAAAACAATGCTTTTCGTGACTGAAGCTTTCATCACAAGAATTTTTTTCGCAATTTTAAAGTAGCCATCTGTTTTGCAGAGATCTGGTCCAGAGATACGTTGGATGATTCACAACTGTAGCATGCTGCAGGTTTGGGTTTTATGGCGCAAGGTTCGATAATAGACAAACTGCTTCAAGGCATGCTGTAGAGAAACTAGAAGCTGGACAAACAACTATGGTGGGGACAAGTTTCTTTTGCATGAAAGATTAATACATTCTGGTTTGTAGACACGATTCTAAGCGAGTGCAATACTTAGTAGACGACCTCTTCATCGACACTTTAAGAACCAATGTTTTCAATAACCAGTATTGTTTTCTTCCTGGCATGACATCAAAGATGCATTTTATGTCCTGAAAGATATAACTTGTATTTCTCCGTACTTAGGAGAAGGTTACATAAAGAAGTCCCTAAGCACATGCTCCAAACATTTAGGTCCCATTTAACTTTAAAGCAAGTAGTGCACTTTACAATAGTTTCAGAAAACGTTATTTGAATCCAAACACAGTGGAGTAGACTATTTGAAATTTTATTTGAAGTTGAACAACACAGAAATACACAACTAATCTACTAGCATATTCATTATAGCATTTGTATACCAGATTTTAGTTTGCAGATACATAGATTTAGATTATACGTTGAAGTACATTCCCTTTTACCAAACTCGATGAATTCATAATCATGTCTAACTTTTGGAGCTTAGTGTAGTATGTTTGTCATTACTTTAAAATCACTAAATAGTTTGAAAAAAATTCGCAGGCATATTCTTTTCGAGTTTTGAACTTACGAATTAAGCTGATCCAACAACGTGTGGTATTAAACAATAGTGCTTCGTTAATTCAGAGAGGCAGTTTCAACTTTAAAATCCTCTTTAAAACCTATAACGTAACAGTCTGAAGATTTCATTGCGTTACTTGAGCAGAACCTGTTTTGCCGGGAAAGTTGTACAAGTAATAAACTTTAAAATGAAGAGTTGTGTGCTTTGCTATACACCGGACCATCTTGCTTCGGGGACAAAGAAAGATTTGTTGTCATGTCACTAACAACTGGTTTCATAACGAATTTCTGAACAACCTAGAAAGGGAGACTTGAATGGTTATGGTTTCTGCTGTTCAAATCCGATGACTGTCCTTGAAATAAACATAATAAAACACATTTCACTTCACTATTTTACATAAAGAATCTGTTGAGCAAGAAATCCTCCTCTAATCAATATACTCACTATTTTCATCCATAACATACGGGAAAGAAAATAAAGAGATAAATGATAGCTTGATTGAAATGTATTGTTTACAATAAAAAGGATCGTACTACTAGATAGAGGACAAAAGAAAACAATGAATTCCAGTCGAAACTAAATATTTTAATGGGTTTTAAAAATGTCAAGTAAGAGAACTGGTATAAAACAAGAGAAAGGACCCATACAAACATACAACGATGTATTTTTCAAAGAATCGATCTCTGGATTTTAATAGCTCCCAAAACTCCTAGAAACTGTAAGACTTGCAAGATGAGCAAGAGAGGATGGTGATTAAACTTCACGTACTATGAACTAGAAGGGGAAATATTGAACACAAAAAATAATAAATATTGGTTTGAATGTAGGTTTATACAGTTGGAACCGGTTTATACAGTTGAAAATACGATTTTTAATTCAGGAACTTTGGTAAACAACAAATATGCCTCAGATTTGAAGTCGATCTCACTATTTTCATTTCTTGTGAAAGCAACGAAGCGAATACAATAACATTTCAAAGTCAATAACACTTCAATCTATCAAGTCACACAATAACATTTCAATCTATCAAGTCAATAACATTTCAAATCTATAGATATCCTCGTAGACAAAACGATTTGTAAGAAAAATACTTATAATTATTCTTTGGTTTTAAAATTTATTCTTTATATTTATTCCTGATGGTAAATGTTGAAAGCAAATTTTGACCTACATACTGATTAGCGTTAAAACCAAAGATACGTACTAATTATACTTACATGTATAAGCAACACAATTGCCCCGTCTGATACAAAATTTAAATTTGATAAAATAGAAATTTCGAATTTCTCGAAAGACTGCAAATTCGATTTCTTTTGAATCGAGATTTCTCCAGAATGGCTTATAAAAAAGTCACAGCATAAAATAAAAATTATAAATTTTTCAATACACATTTAAATATCCACAGCCACTTTGCAGAACCCCGTATAGTTTTAAACATTCATTATATAATAATTTCTTCAAGTAGATCTTGCATATAGTTCTCATTTTTAACTTAAAATTTTACAAACAATCGGACTTCGCATCACAATAGTTATGCATAATTTAATGCAGAAACTATTCCATAATAAAAATGCCACTTACATCTTTAAAATAGAATTTGGATTGTCAACAATAAATCTAACACGTCCAAAATTCCTTTTTCGTTTCAACAATGATTTTGGTGGTAAAGGTCTATCCACCAATTAAACTAAGCTTCCGAAAACAGGATATCGTGGTTTAAAAGGCGAGTAAGGTAGAAAGGGCTGGTTTTCGAGAAGACAGCCATCACATGATTTGAACGAAATTCCTGTCACACGGTGCCGTGATGTTCCCAGTGAGTAAAGCTATGATTCGTCGAAACGGGAATCATAAGGTGAGCAGTAAAGTGGGGGTGCATTACAATAAGCGTCTGCTCAGTTTCAAATGGTGGAAGATAAGTAATCATCCCCATCCTGGTGACAGAATCTTGTTCGTCATTACTCAGCATCAACGTCAGGAGAGAGCAGATGTCCATCTCTCTTAGCGACACCACGAGGTGCCATTTTCTCTATTTGATTCCTCCCCTCAAACTCAGATCTGGACAGCGTCATCCAGGGTGGGGGAGAGTGTCATAGTTAAAATTAAGGAGTCGGTCAGCAGACACAGGCGCCGTTCGGGCGATCACGGTAACTCAATAACGCTTTCCCGAAACCCTCTGCGACAGAATGCAGAAGACCTCTTGCGCATACGACGGATGGCTCTGCCCTTCTTACGCAGGGCTGTTTTGCGAAAACAAAAACTGCACACCCCACAGCATTCATGTTTATGATTCGAGACGGTTTTCAGAATCGATCTCTCTGTGCACCGAATAATGAATACAGATAGAGAAACAAAATGAAAAACATAATAACACAAAACGAAAGTAGCAGACCACAAGAAATGCAATAACTACTACTAAAATTATAAGGCAACAAAAAGGAAGTGAATGTAAGTGAGCCCACTTACATTTTTAAGTGGAGTAAAGTGGGAACCCTTTTAAAGATAAATATTTTGAGTTTTTCTGTACTTGGTGTGGGCAGAGGCCAAATAATGTACCCCCACCCAAAAACTCAAAATTTGGAGGCGAAAAGATATCAAATGTGTAACATAATAATTCGAAATAAAATAATACAAACGTTTCCAGAGAAACTCTAACTACGACACAGGGTCAAAATAATGCGGGAAGACTAAATTAAGAGGCAACAAAAGGAAATGAATTTAAGTGAGCCCACTTACATTTTCAAGTGGAGTAAAGTGGGGGAGTCCCTTTGAAGATAAATATTTTTGAGTTTTCTGTACTTGTGTGGGCAGAGGGCAAATAATGTACACGTTACCCCACCCAAAAACTCAAAATTTGGAGGCGAAAAAATATCAAATGTGTAGCATAATAATTCGAAATAAAATAATACAAACGTTTCCAGGAAAACTTCAACTGCGACACAGGGTCAAAATAATGCTGGAAGACTGCTGCCAAACCGATAGGAAACATTACGAAACTAAAGCAAACAAAAAGTTTCAAAAATGAAAACATTCGAAGATAATCTTTTTGCTAGGATATGAGAAGACAACACTTTTACTACCGTATATGGAAAGAATTGCAGACAGGAGGTATTTAATATTTTAAGGCAATATATATATGAATAATGAAATTTTTTAGGAAACTGTTTGGAAAACTATTTATCTCTTTGTCTCCAAATTTTGAGTTTACGGGGGCAACTTGTATATATTATTCGGCTTCTGCCTCACACAACTACAGAAAAAGCTTAAAATATTTCTTTTTCAAGTGAATTTCACATAACGCTCCCGGAAAAAAAGTGGGTTCACTTTACATTCGTTTCCTTTTCGTTGTCTCATAATTTTACTTGTAGTCATATAGAACACCATAAATAAAGATATATCTATAATGCATCAAAATTTCTCACTTCTTATCATGGCGCTTTCTCAAAAAAGCGGCACAACTCAAAAAGTAACTTTTACAGAAGTCAAAAGAAGATTGAGACTTGATTTAAAACTTGTAGAATTCATATCTTCAAAAGCGTTTGTGACATATTTCCCGATTCCATTTCCATGGTTTGTTCAATAGAATCTTTACCTAAGTGAGAAATAAATCTTCGTTTCGAGTTGTCACTTTTCTCGAGAAGGTGTGTTATAGAGAGGGTTACAGTCGTAGCCATCGCCACCAAGAAATGGAAGTTGCTGATACGTAAAAGTTGAAGCCACTGCTTATAAAAATAGATATTAAAACTGCGTTTTTCCCTCAGCAACATTTAGTTATTTGCGGAGGGTATAACCACGAGAATTCGAACAAAGAAGGGGGAGATCCGCTGCGCATGCGCTTTGATAGTCCGCGCGGGGCCAGGCATTCCAAAAACAGAACCTATTCCCTTTTCTCCGCATCTTATCCCTATATGCACGGCAAACACAAAAGAAAAGGCAGAGCTGAAAAAAGGGCCGGTTACAATTATCACATCCATAGCTGTGTTTCTAAAAAGAAAATAAAGGAGGCCTGCGGAAGAGAGGGAGAGAAAAATGAAGAACCAGAAAACAAAGAGACTACGGGACAGATATGAATAGAAGAGAACATTGTCTCCTGTCGGGAGAAGTTATTTTTATCACAAGAAGAATGCAATGCCATCTTGAAGACATAGCGTCGAGAAAGAAGAGTTCCCAATCGTATCTACTCACTGGGATCATATTTTCAAGACGGGATGGAACAACGACTTGGTCTATCGAAGACAATGCGTGCCACAAAGGTGTCCGATACATGCATGGAAACACAGTATGCAAAGCCGTCTTATTTCACAATGCAAAACGAAGTAGCAATTGCATCAGACAAAAGCTCGTCAGGGTTAGTTAAATGAGCTTATCTGAACGCGAACAAGCAAAAGCTGGAATTTTACGACTTCGTTAAAAGTTAGATTGCAATTCCGTTGAATACATTGTGAAAGAATTACGACTTACAGTATATTGGTACGGGCACGACCAAGTTTTAAAAACGGTTTGGGACAACGGTTGAATAAACAGGAACATATTGTGTGGTTAGAGGAATTTTCTAAATACTTGGGTGGCATCCCTTTTCAGAATTAGCTATTTTAATCTGAATACCAAGGACTACGTGTATTGAGCTGTTTGATACACAGTGATGTAGATTAATATGTAGTTTAGTATTCATAAATAATATTACGAGTGAAAATGAGGCATTAAAAGATTTAATCGGCCACACTTTCAAGTACACTTAAGAACTCATCATCGTAAGCTATTAGGTGTATGCAAGAATTATTCAATTTTGAAGTTTCTTTAAGTACCAAGTCAGTAAAATTGGCATTTAAAAATATGATTGAGTTTAATCGGCTTACAAATTCATGAAATCAGAAGTGGATAATACAGAAAATATAATGGGGAATACAAAAGTAAAAAAGTGGATTGTAAAAGAATCCTGTAGAAAGAACTTCCAAGGAGGTAGAGGAATATACACAAGTACATGTGGATGCGGTATAAAAATTGTGCAGTCCAGTGCTATTTGCATAAAGGAATAGTTTAACCGATTTTCATACCACTTTTAGATTCAACATATTCGAAAACATTGTTCTTTTGTCGAAAGATTTGAAGTGTTTTGAGAGATATAAAAATGCCTGCATTGGAAATAAAGCAAAACTTTAGACACACGAGGTATCAAGATATAATACCTAGCCTCATAATTAATGCTACTTATATCATTGGCTAAAGAGAGTGAAAGCAACAAATATAACAAAAATAAAGAATGAAATCCCCAGAAGCACAGATATAGATACTTAATCAAATTCTGCAAGAGGAAATTCAAACGAATTAATTAAGATTTCAACTAATCTATGCGTGCTCTTCTACGATACAAAGTATAAACAAACTCAGATTTTATCGTATGTAACAAAAATATAGTAATGTTATTAAACTTTTCGTGTGACCATTTCGTTTGGAGGATATGAAATTTAAAACTAAGCAATCTCAAAAATCCGTAATAACTTCTCACACCCATTGCATGCAAATATCTCCAAATCGAAATATGATCCCGTGTGACATCATCATAACCCAACATTGTCATTTGGTCTCGAATTGGAATTCATTCCCGTGACTTGATCACAAGAAGCAAAACTTCCCGAGAAACTGAGTCCAAACGTGAAACCATAAAGCATCCACGTCGAGATTATTAAAACTCACATTAGAAGCCAGCGATGAAAGAAGAAGCAGGGGAACGGGGCCCTCGGATAAGTGTTATTGCTTGCTAGGATAAAATAAAAAGCTCGCTGGAGGAAAAGGGACCTTGAACTATACCGCTGAAGAAGCCAGTGAAAAGCGTCTGAGAGGAAACGTGGGTGGCCGCAAATACTATAACCTTCTCATCTTGACACTCTGAACAGGTGCCTACAATAATGCAAATCACCTGAATTTTCAAGTTATACAAAGTACACGCAGGTACCCGACCCGGACCTTATTTGAACCCTCTTAGTGGCCGATGTGGCTCTTCAACGCTCTGTAGTGGAGTCCGCACTTCATGATCAAGTGGCTATTGTCGCAAGGGAGGCTAGTCACGAAGGCCTCGTATCTAATTGCACTATTATAGCCCTCCCCCCTCCGTTTGCGGTGCGCAAAAAAATTGCTCCGGAATAGAAGATGAGGTGAAACAGAAAGTAAACATGGCAGAAAACGCGTCAAGTTGAAACTCCAAACACTGGAGAGTCTTCATCATGTCCTCCCTCTCTTGCTGTGAGTCTCCAGCGTGGTTGAAAACTGAATATACTTGACGAAATATTAAAGATATATTCCGTCTTTGGAGGTTCAGAATTGGTACGTGTTTTTGCGAGTTAATGGATTGACGTCAGTGGAGAATTTGGAATAAGCTTGAACTGTGCGTAATAAATATTAATATACACGAGTGACAATAATGGCTTTGAAACTGGTATACGGTGGTTAAAAATAGTATTCCTCAGTATTAATGGCGTCGGCAAGATTTTCGTTGGCTTGCCACGAAAACTGCATGCGTTGTAAGAAGCAGTTTACTTGGCTAGAAACGTAACTCTTATTTGATATCATCCTCAAGGAAATAATTGAGTACTTTTCCCAAACTGAGTCGCTGCAGAGCCAGGGACTGACAATCACTTTTAAATACATTTCTCTTCCACGAAAACATTTTCTTTAGCAAGGTCCAATTATGAAATGAAAACTCAATATGGTAACAATTGAGAAAAATAAATTTATTATTCGCAATTCCACAAGAGATAATAGGTTTCGCGGAGGTCTTGGAAAAAATTTAGAGGAGCTTGACTTTCCTCCCAAAACAGGCCTAACGACGCCATTGCTTAGATGTTGGACGGTTGGTTTCATCGTTGAAAAGTAAATGACAATACTTTTCTACCCAATGTGTTTCTTACATTAATTGTTGCAGCCTCCTTGCATTGGTTTTGAAGATGAATATGTAAAATTGCTGTTTAGAAATTATCGCTCCATAGAACTTCAATAGTTAGTGTTCGAAATGGTCACACACATTCAATAATTTATTTTTAAAACTGCTTTAAATGAGAATTAGAAAAGAGAAATGATTAAAAAGGATCTTATTAATTACTGTTTTAAAACTGCCGGTTGGATTGGAGTTGAGTTCGCATCGCTTTTGCAGAATACTTTTAATAACTATTTTATTAATAAATTAAAATTTCATAAGCCACTTATTTTATAAGCTTATTCCAAGAACCCTACCGATATTCGCCTTCGATGAAAAAACGTGTCAACTTATGAAGCTCCTCCACAAACACATGTAGGGTCGAATTCTCGAATACTTTGCACTTTCGGTTCATTATTTTCTCTACGGTAACGGACATTAAGCACGTGATACAAGCAGATTAAGTTTGTTGATTTAGAAATTATTAAGAAAGGGGAAGGCAGTAAGCTATATTTCTCTGAAACGGAAACAAAATATTTTTATCAGTTTAATGACATATTCAGTTAATTCCATGCGATCCTTATTAGACTTCCCGAGATCTTTAACCCTGGCTCTCAGCACTTAAGACTAAGCCTTGGGAAGATCAGCGTGTTTCTCACTCTATCCAGGAAGGCAAGAAAAAACCTGCATGCGAGCATATTTACACCATGAGGTGGCTTCAGTTAATTTGGTAAATTGGCTTTGATTTTTAGTTTTGATTAGGGCGTAACGAAATCTTTTATTCATGAATAGTCTCGTGACGACTGAGCGATTAAATGATTAAATACGCATGTGAAATGCATTGCAGCCTCTTACAAACAAAAAATCCGTAAAATTCCATGCAAATCTACCGCTCAAACGCGCGTTTCGTGTCAGTGCATTAGATATTCACCCCAGGCGACTTTTTGATGCGCGAAGAACGCGTTTTTAACCCCTTCTCAGCTCAAAGTGTCGTCCAAAGACATGCTGGGATTTTTTAATTAGATCCCTCCCTACTTTCATTCATGATTGTACCCAGTACCAACAACTCTTTAACTGGAAGCTTATTAAGAGCATTTGTTTAATAAAAAATGGGACCAACTTCATCCATGGTATTGTCTTCTTGTTTCAGAAAATGATAGTTTTGTCAATGTTTTGCCTCAATTAAGTGTGCACAGCTCTACGCATTCAAACCATGATGGAATATATCCTAGTTTCGATAGGCTGTAGCTCATATACTATTAAGCATATCAAAATGAAATTTTTAGCGTAATTTATTAGTACTCCTTACTGATACATGCAGAAAAATTGTGTCTGTTTGAAAATTAAATAATTTATGTCAATTTATATGTGGTAAATTTTTAAGCAAATATCTATAATTGTACCTTACGATCAACATTGAGAGTAAACAAATGCGTAAGATACCAAAATAGTGCTTGAAATGAGTTGCAGAGGTATGATATTTTAAATTAAAACCTAAAGTACCATTAGTGTTGTGCTTTGATATAATTAATTGATATTTTGTTTAATTGTATTTTAAAAAGATTTTATTCACCCCCAAAAAATCAACATAACACCTTTACTTTTTCAAAATATTTTGGTTTTATTTTGAGGCTGTTCTTAAAACCCAGCTTCACTCCAAATTTCGTGTTTATGTTCGACAGTTAAAGGGTTATTGAGAGCTCAACGAAAAAGAATAATTTTGAGAAAAATAATCCAAGTTGAAATTAGTATTACTATCAAGGGGTATCCGAAAAAATCTCAATTGCAGACAAACTAATGCAAATTTTTCAATGCAGTTCTTTTCCCTTGTAAAAAATCAGATCAGACTTTCAAAATTAAAAAATCGATATTTTATGCCACCTCAAAACGCAAGTCGCAAAATGTTTTATATTCAAGCTATCACAAAATAAGTTCTTAAAAGGCTTTCAGAGATTTTTGAAATGCTATGCATGTCATATAGAATCACTTACTTGAGAGTCATCAAATGCACCGTTGGAAGCCATTTCCTTTTAAAAGGAATCGACAAAATTTAATCAGAATTGAATTAGCTAAAAATGTAACGAAAGTAGGTTTAATGATTATTTCGCACAGTGCGTAAGGTAATAGTGAACATTTTAAAATTGTCCACCGTTAAATTTTAAGTGTCTTTAAATAAAATAGTAATAAAATTGCTTCAAATGTTTGTTGATCGGAAAAGAGATGTCTTAAACTACAAAAGCACCCAGAATTACTCAAAATATACCAATCGCGGAGAAGGTCTTTTAAATGAAAGCTAGTATAGATAGAATTTTTAAATATCAAGCTGATTGGCAATAAGCCATTAATCCATGAGGTGGGAAAAAAGGCCGAATTTACATTATCCCAGTAGCACCATAGGATAGAGTCCTGCTTAATTATACCCTCAGAGAGAATTGTATCCCAATTTGTATCGAGGTTCGTAGGGCAGAGGATTGGATTCGGGATTTTCACTTACCACTCACCTATCAATCTGTAGAACTTATTGACCTACGGATTTACGTTACACGAGAACTCAATACGCATTCTCACGAGGGTAGCTATCAGTAGGGTAGTGTAACATTTATAGCTAAGGCTACCCGGATTAGATCGAAATAAAAAAAATCCAATGCGCAGCTTTAAACAACCTTAAACATCAACTTGATTCTCTCTCTCTCGCCGTTGTTTCTTTTCCGCAAAGATAGTACAAAACAAATAATTTCAAATCATTAAAAACGAGCCCAAAACGGGCAACTGCGACCAATTCTAGCAACTCTGGATGATCCAAGCGCTGTCTAAGAGCTTGAGGCTGTCTTTTACATAGGCGGGAAAACGAGGAGAAAATGATAGACAATGTGCAAGGACCCATCGTGCATCTGATCTGGACTCAATGTTAGCCTCAGTAGAAAGCATGGGGTAGGGGAAAAGAGTCTGTCTAGGACGTTAAAACAGAAATTGACGTCTCACTCAGATTTAGGTTGAAAAATCGTTGTTTTTCTATAGGTTTTATCGATTTCTGCTTTTTTTTCCATCGACTTTTAATTTTGTTAAATACTGGATGCAAATTACTGGAGGGTTTCTGGGCTACCATCAACGCTACGCCGCTGGAAGCCATGACCAATAAACAGATGAATATAAAATAGATTAAAAAGATTGGTTTATTTGTCGCTTTACGGTCATTTTCGCTACTCATTATGGATTAGATGGAATACGTATAAAGTATAAGAGCGTTTCAAAATCCAGAACCGAGTTCCAAGTAAAAACGTATAAAAATTATATCTTTCCTAATGCATCATTTGCGATAACCCCTTAGTAGAGTTCCAAGGAAACACTTCGTGGAATTAACACGAAACGTTTTTACATGTTTTAATGCAATGCAAGATCTGTGGTTTTTACTAAATCGTTTAGTCTTCATGCGTCAGTAAACACTGAAATTGGTGTAAAAAGAAACCCACAGAAGCATTAGGTAATGGTAATTAATTAACGTAGCATTGGAGCAGCACAACGTGCTATTCAGAAGCATTAGATGGAAGTAGATTAAAAAATGAAGGAAACAAAATACCGTCTTGGCACTAACAAGTATCTTAACTCAGGTTGAGGAGTTGAAAATTGAGATAAAATTGACTGTATAATAAACAACGAACTTCAAAGAAAATTACCATTATTGAAAAAGCTGTGTTTACTCATCTGATCCTGAGAATTTGACGAAATTAGTTTTCTCCATAACGTCCATCCCTTGTGCTGTAGAGTTTTCTTTTATTAATTAGTCTTTATGCCGTGGGACATAACCAGTCAAAGTAAATATCTTCATTTCTACTGTTAGGAAAACGAGGAAAATTGACCGTACAAACATGACTTTTGAGACAGCGTTATTTTCAAGGCAAAAGTTATTACTTTGATTCTAGAAACTATGAAATTCTGTGAAGATGCTAGTAATAAAAAATTATAAAATTTTTTATGAAACATAAATTCTATTATAAACTATTCATTAAACAATTGATAGCAGCAAGAACCCATTTTTATAGCGAAGGATTTCTTTCTATCCTTCTTTACTATCCTTTACTATTTAGTACCCTAAGATCTAGTAGCAATAAAAACAAAATACAAAAACATTGAATACTGAGTCTGATGACTGCGCGTGAATATGATTTTCTAATTAAGATTTATAATTATCATCTTCAGACGATGTTTAAAATTTAGTATTATCTAAATTAATCATTCTATCTGAAATTGGTAAGGATATTAAATCTTTAGAGAAATGAAAAATAATATAAATCTAAGAGACATTTTTTAACATAAAAAAAACTACTATCATCGTGCTTAATGTATAGTTGGAAATTGCATTTTGGTTTTAATTAACTTTTTAAAAAATTTTATAGCCGACCTTTTATAGCTTTATGGTTTATTATTGTTCAACAGGTTCTGATTTCCGTCAGAGAATGGATATTTATAGTAGTTCGGAATACACTTTAAGCCAGAAGCTTCGTTATAAAAAGCCCTCATGCGGTAAAAGATAGAGGGACAAGTAAGTTTTAGAGTGTATATTTTGTTGAAATTAAGGTAACATCAGTGATAACACAGCTGTGATCAAGATATTTTTCTTTTAGTTTAAAACGAATGAATATATTTGATCACAATGGATAGTACATAGCTTCCTCAGCTTGTGTTCAAAACATCAGTTCTGATTAACGGCAATGGATCCTTTAAGAAAATGGTGTGTACTAGAAGTTCTTAGGTAAGGCAATACTTTTTAAAATCCTAATAAATCTCTATTAAACGAACCTAATACAAAATCGAAAAATTTCTGTCTTACAAAATGTCGGGTATTCTTTACTCCGTTTTGTATTTTCCTCAAGGCATTGTAATCACCGTTATCAAGAACTCCTAAAATAAGCAAACAGATTGAGTCATCCATTTGTTACAATGTCACTACTCACGTGAACTTGCATTCATCATTACTATCATTGTTGAACGCCTACGCAATTTCCCCGATCTCCATTTGTGTGTGAACAGTAGAGGTGGGCTGTTATTCCGATAGCAGTTTAAATAACGTTGTTATTGGAAAATAACAGTTAGCAACTGCAATCGAAAATATTAACAGGAATCGGTAAATGTTATTGGGATAGCAATGGAACGATTCAAATTGAATTTCATCTTAAATTAAAAGGATAGATTTTTAGAACATCTGTTAAAAAAGATTGGAAAAACAAAGTATTTTAGAATCACTTTAATGTCGAAAAATGTAATCAGTAAATAACTATTAAAACTAATTTCAATTTCTAACAGTTAATTACCATTGAATTTAGTTGTTAATTTTTAGTATTGGTTGCTAACAGATAGCAAAACTGCTAACATTAGCAGTTGATCATAACTGTTATAGCGAAATAGCACTAACGGTTAGCAGTGTTACTGTAAAACAACAGTTTCCCCATCTTTACTATAAAGGGGACGAGAGAGACAGTCTAAAAAAAAGAAACGAAAAGAAAACTGAGGGGTATGGCTTCTTTCTATTTTCCCTTCTCGCTCTAATCTCCCTTTCATCTCTGGCTGGGTCTTTCCTAGAACAGTGATTGTTTGTTCCCGTTGTGTAGCATTGCCCCCAGTGGAGAGGAGGAGCTTCTGACCAGGGTGCAAAATTACGTGACACTTACGACTGAAAGTCTGAAGAAAATGTTACCTTTCCTACTGTTGAAGGGTCTGGGGGTCAGGGTCAACTGGACCCCCGTGAAGAGCGTAAACGTGGGAGATAAGCCGTCAAAGTATGGTAACAACCCTCCCCAGGCAAGACCAGACAGTTTCGCGTCTCCCTGTTTTAAGTGTGACTATGGGCTATTTCAACCCCGCACTTCAGGAAACTGAAGATATACATCAATGTCAGGGACGCAGAATTCTACCGCATAGCTGGAGGAGAGAAAGCTGAAACCTGCGGCCGCTTTTCCCGGTATTGCAGAAAGAAATAAGCGTTGAAAGCTTTATTCAAGTCCCACTTAAGGAATTTACGATCCTATTTTTCAATGATTTAATGATAACAAGCGCGAGAATAACCTAAATGACATTACAGGTTCTGTTTTCAATGGTTTGGATGGCCATAAATTCTTTCTTTTGATCTATCACAAAGAGTTTTACCTCCGTGTGGTCCTTTCCCACAAGACATTTAACATTAGAAGTGTGAGAGCTCGGTCGGCGTTTTCAAATGAATGGTCAGGGTCCTGACACTAGAATTACAATGGTACCTGTCGGAGACGTACTCAGGAAAAGACCCACGGGGCTCGAGCCTTTGTGCCGTAACATCTTTGGTGTTAAAAAACGAAAGAGGAGTAAATGCTGAAGCTAGTTTAATCAGAGAAAATCCAAGTCTGTCAGTCACACAAGGGAAATATGTGTGTGATTAGACATCTGTAAGCAATTTTAAAAATCAATGAGCGTAATGCTCGTTCAACATTACGTTAATTCATTAGGAACAGGAAATCGGGAGAGATTAGACTACCTCCAAATCATTTCCTGCTTGTTTAAATTTAAAAAAAGATAAAACGACATATTTTTAAAACAGAAATTTACTGGACATATGATCAATTTGAGAAGAAAATTACGCAGTTTTGGAGAACACATAAATCGTGAGTCTTGACTAATAAAACGCAAACCACCCAAAACTCGAGTTCTTTATTTAAAACGGTTCAATGAAACAGAAACTATACTTGACTGTAAAACAATTACATTTCAGTTTATTAAAAAAAAAGTTAAAAATATCTGATGCGCTGTCTTTTAAGTTACTAAGAAGCTAATCGTACGAAGCAATAAGTAAAACCGAAAAACTTAGTTTAAAATATACTTATGAAGGTCCAACAGGCTAATTAATGATTTGTTGAAAAATTTCAAACTATTTGTCAAAACGTCTTTGTTATTCCCATTGCCTAGAATGTGTGTATTTTGAGGAAAGCAAAATTTCCTGCGCAATGAGTTTTCGACAAAACAAATTAATACAAGTACAGACACTATTTAGCGCTTTATATTTCGTACTTTTAATGTAGCGGTAGATCGATCCATATTCTTTTACCTGTTTTAAGCCACGACAAAGATATTTTCACGTTTCTGCCAAAGAAATTTGAGCTCGCATCAACTTTGACGAATTAAAAATAAACGCAGAAAGAAGGAAAGAACCAGATAACTTCACCTCCCCTGTTTCCATCCCCTTCTTCGTCTAATAGTTGGTTTGGGGTATATACTTCCGTTGGACACCCTGGCACTCTAGTCAAGTATAACACATGCCTATTTCCTGTGGTTCGTTTTCTTTTCGGTTGTTGATTATTTCTCAAGTCATTGCTATCGTTAATCTCAGAGCATGGCCCACAATTTCCCCAGAGTGAAATTGCAACCAGACAAACCGTCGGTGTGGCCTTCATGTGAAGTTCAACGTAGCCTCTGCGACTAATTGGAAAATAAAGTTGGAAAAAATAAAAGGCAACCCGAAATGTCAGTAATTTTCAGAAATGCAAGACAAGTTGCAATTTAGCAGTAGTAAGTTTCATCTGATATTTTAATAGAAAAATTATTTATTTCTAAAAATCAATTTGGAGTGATGCTGGAATTAGGATCGGTACTTGAATTTCTTCTGTACATTTCCTCGAAACTATATATATATGCAATTTTGTTCATTGATTTTTATCAAACTGCTTTGAAAATTTAAATCTAACTAGGCTTGAAAAAGTGCATTAATATCTTAACGCTTAACAGAATCAGAGTCTATTTTCTATTTCATAGTACGGGAGATTTTTCTCCTTCCTGATATGTTTGAACAAGCAGGCTGGTATCCTGTGGTCTTCTCCCTGTCCAGTTTGACCACATTGTTTGCAATACCCCAGAGCTGTTTCATGAGATCATTTCTACCACATTCTCCGGTCCTGGAAGAGATCATTCGAAAAATCGATACTTTAAGGAAGCATCCAGTTTATCTTACAACCCCGATAACCATTTATAAGTTTTTAATTTTTGATATACGTAATTTTTTTATTACATTGCTGATATGAATCTTTATACCTTATAGGTTAATTTTAATTTATACAACACTATTTTATAAATGAGCTTTTAAAAAATTTCGAGTAAAAAGTATGACAGCCTCTGATAAGCGAATGCTACTTTTGATATAAATAATACATCTTTCAGAAAGGACGCATGAAATTGAGATAAGCAAGACAATTTTTAAATAAAAACTATGAAAATAAGGAAGCTGTTTTAAACAAATATTTATTACTCCTTTACACTCTGCTGAAGGCCTTTAACTACTCAATTTCAATTAGACAAATCTAAGAAATGTTCTATGAACAGAAATACACCTAAAGTTTTACTTAACTTCGACTCCTGAGGTTATACAGTCAAATAGCCCAAGACACCTTTTCAACCTTTGACGTTGTATAATAGTTCATTTTCTGACGCAGTTTATCTTGCGAAAGACAATGCTATATTGTCTAAACTTGCCTGTGTCAAACATTGATCGATTCAACAAAAAGGAGTCATGTGTTTCAACAAACATTACTGAAATATGTATTTAACATAAAACGTTTCAAATGTAGAGTATCTTGTAACCAATTCTAATGTTAAAAATGCATACGAAAGATATGGATGATTTTGGAAGTTTTAAATATTTCACACTTATCGAGTTGCGACAATCGGAAACAATGCCCTATTTAGCAATGTGCTGAACACAGACGAAAAAGGAAGATTTCCCTCAAGCAAATTAATAACCACTAAAATCAGTAGTTCATTTATCACGTATGAAAGTTAAATATTTGAAGATGTCACTAGAAATTCGCAATCCAAAAAACAAGTATCGAGCACGGTTTCAACATCCTTCTACGCTGCACGCAAACAAACTCATTGTCGTGCAAAAAACCTAGAATGTTGAAGGAGGAGCAGAAATGGTTAGGGGGTGTTCATTTCGAAATCCTCGGATTGCTCTCCTGTCGGTCGTTATGCATAAGTGAAGTGAAGGCAACAACCGATTGCCTGCGTGACGTCAGTGGTCTGGAATAGCAGGGGTGTGGCAAAGGACGCTAATGATCGCGCGTGGACACAAGCCGAGTCGCGCACGCCAAATTATACGTATTACAAGCGCCCACAACAGGCGAAAAACTTCATCCCAACTTCTACAACACTGCACACAATGACTTTGTTAAAGAAGCACACGATGCTTGGTTATTACGCCAACACAGTATAAAAATGTATATCCCTAACTGCATGCTCGATGATATTTGAAGACGACATTAGCCATCCATCATTTTTTGACAGCGGCGTAATTATGACAATTTCCAGGATGCTTTTTTTGCGGCTTTCGCCAAGGTATTTATTTACGATCCTCGACACTGCAATCTGCTCGGAAATATTTATTTAGTGTAGACCTTAAGAAAAGTTTTCTTTGTTCTCGGAGTGGTTTTTTCTTGGCCTTTACAAACCCTCTTCCCTTTTATACCATTTGCTGCACTGATACTTTGTTTTACCTGTACCAGTTTGGAGTTGCACGAAGACTTGCCCTCGTACTTTCATTCTTCAAGTTTTTAAGGAAAATACTCATCTTCTTTCTTTAGCCACCAACAAAGCATAAATATTTGATTTTGGAACTGTAATAGACTTGACTGAGGGACTCTTCAGTTAAACTCAAATGAATTAAGATTGTAATCTTACATTTTCTTTTTGTTTACTAAAAGAATTGTATAAATTAATGAATTTAAATTTGAATTCTTGAACAATTCACATTAAAATTCAGTTTTCAATAAGAACTGAAACACATAATTTAACAAAAATCTTTCAATATAAAATTTAGAAGTTCCTCTGTTATAAAGCATGGATTCATCAATAGTATGATAAAGATAATTACTTTTATTTGGAATGGAATTTAGGGTTTTATGGCGCAAGGTTACTTTTATTTGGATTTCAAGCAAATCAAGATGAAATAAAACTGCCTTTATTGGAATTCATGGCGAAAGATGAGATGTTGGGAGGTTTATGGGTATTATTTCCAGGCTTCACATTCTATTTTACGGAATATATTATACGATTTCGGAACTTGGGGGTGCTAATCTTGTAATATATAATCTTGTAATAATCTTTATTGTCAGGAAATGTTAAACAAATGTTGATTGCAACAAATTTTAGCAAATTATTTTTGATGAGCTATTTAATTTAAATTTTATAAAATTCACAGGACCATATTTTGACAGATGAGTTAATGTTTTTCAATTTAGCAGTGAAATACACACGGTAAATACAGAAAACGCTAAAAATATTCTGAGATGTTTCGTGAAAAATATTTTAGGTTCATTTCATTAGTTACTCGACTCTTGTACTTTAGTCACTACATTTTCTCTATTTTAAAAGAAAAGTGGCCTCCTATGAAACACAGTGACGGGTGTAGAACGTTTGTCATCAATAACTGGGTGAGATTCTAAGGTTTGGGATCAATAACCTTCGTTTCTAGACACCTTAATAAGGACCCCAAACTTAAACTATTTTTCACAGAAAATGACATCCGCTTAAAACAACTGGAATCAATGACTTTATACCGTATAGCTCTCACTCTCTCTTTGAAGTTGACATTACCAGTTGTGATAACTAATGCGTTAATTCTTAAACCAAAATTATACATTACAATTAATTAGTATTTACGTAAAATTTACTGATTCTTTCAAAGCGCTATTTGCAAATATTAAAATGTAGATATTTCTACATTTTGAATACATAATGTTCAAAATAACATAGAATTCGCTGATATCTCTTTTAAATACTTCACTTCAAAGTCGTTAAGCTCGCAGCATATTTAGAAAAAAAACAACATTTTGCATACCATACCATAATATTATAAACATAAAGTTTATTTATCAGATTTTAATAACATCATCACCAGGGCTTGTTCGTATTTCTCGTTGAAGTGACTTGAAGAGTTTGATTTGTCGCTCTACGGTTATTTTTTGCAGGGTTAATCAGATCGGTCTGCAGTCAAGATTTACATATTATCGAATGCTTTACACTTTAGCGCATATGTCAAGATTTTAAGTGCATAAAACCCCTACATCAGGTTGGACCAGACAGACCTCCGTTGAGCAAGTTGCCTTCTCGCTGCAACGATGAGGTAGACCACACAGAAATATTCCCCAAAAAATCGCATCGGAAGTGTTCAGGACTGGTGTACAATCAATCGCGAGCGTTGGTGTGACAAGTACGTCAAACTTCCTCACACCTCACCGCGAGATCACACCACAAAGGGGTCTGATGGACTACGTAGTCAATTATCGGAAGCACAAAGCTATTATTTGGAGACGCCGCGTAATCCGGCTAGTAATTTTCTCGCTGGTGGCAAGCGGCTTCATACCTCGTCTCACAGGTAGGGATGGATAGCTGCCCCTCTCACTCTTGACTACTTCGCTTTCACAAGGGGAATCACTTCCCGCACTGTGATGAAGTTAATGACTATCCCGCCTGCATTGTTTGTGTGCTCTCAAACAATTTCGACTAATGTGGACTGCGTTTTCTTATTTCTGTATAGGAAGTGATACCCTCGCATCTACCGGAGTGTGACTTTCCTTTAAAGTTTTTCACTGGGGATAATGTGTACGAAATTTGTGCTAACTTTAAACGCCCTGAGAGCGTCGGTTTATTTTGAATTAAAAGGTGAACTTTTGAAATCAACTCCTTTTGACAGCAGCGTGACTGAAGATGAAAGTTACAATTTTGTGGCACACGCCCTTTATTAGTTATCATACACACTTAGCTAAATATGGATTTTAATTTTATATGGTTCTCAAGCTCAAACTGAGAATGAAGAAAAATTCATAAAACAGTACCTGTTTTTGATAAAAAAATGAAAATTCAATTGAGATGTGGCTGTAAATCATTTGGTTTTTAATCCATTATTTAAAAAATTTTGCCTCGCGCGAAATACATCATTTAATCAAATAAAGTGAAAGGTTCGATACATGTTAAAAGCAATTGTAGATGGGTTATAGAGGGAATGACGAAACCATAATTGCCAATAAAACAAACCATATAAAATTGTTAGTAAAAAAGAAGTTTGTATTTTTTAAGAAAAGGTGCAGTTCTAGCAGTCATTTATTATTCTTAAAGATTTGTAATGGATTAGATTTGTGGCGGTAGTCGTTAGAGTTCAACTGAAGTAAATAAATCATTAGAATTATAATTACTTGCATTATAAATGGACTATTACTTATATTGTAAATGAAATGAAGGTGGACTGAATGGAAATTGCTTAATCTTTATATCCAGTTTTATTATGTTCACGCATTTACCTCACAGTTTGATCTTGCCAATAAATACTAGATAACATTCAAAATAGTGACAAATATTCCCTTGTTCCAACGGGTAGTTTGATATTGCGAAACCGGTTTATGACATCCTTGAATCTTTTTAAGCGGAGATGCACGGCCATTTTTCAGTGTTATTAAAGAAAATAAATATGTTGGGGGATGTGTATGAATTTTTTTGAGAGGAAAGACATGCCGCAGTAGTTTTGCCACTATTATTACAGTTCTGTCTGTTGAATAAGTATGAACTGGCTCTTCTTTTGTATTTCTTGAAGTGAAAAACGGATTTAGGGCATGACAGCTTGTCGTACTTATGCATTTTGTTTCACTCCATCGTTCAGAAAATTGTTACAATGTCGCCGTGCGTATCAATTCGAGTGCGTTTTAGCTTTTGGCTTTCAATTGTCAAAGGGCTCACTTTTTCGATCTGGTCTGCTTACAGTAGGCACTCTTAGTTGCTTCTACATTACAATGAAACTGTAGTAAGATTAATAAGAGGCAGGTTTATCCCTGTGTAGTAAACTGTGAGTCGTACTGTGAAAGTTTGCTGTTTGGTTCCTCGAAACAACCATGTATGTGAGAAGTATGAAAACTTTAAGGCTGTAGGTCTAAAGGTTCTATAACTTTAGTTAGAGTTGTTTAAAAGGAACGAAAAGATGGACTCGTATATGGTTTCTATGCGTTGTTCCTTTAGGAATATATTTCTGCTGGGCCTCTTTTGTCATGGAAGTGCTTGAAACACTAAATAGTTGATGATTGAAACTAATAAGGCTGTCAAGAAACTAAATTGCCCTCGGGATCCTAAAAGCGTTTGAATTTCTTTGCTTGGTCTACATGCTGCCAGTCGCGAAGGCAAAAAACACCCGAATGTCTTTTTAAATATCACTCGATAAAATAGATAGGGCGTGTAGCAATAAATATCGCGAGTTTATACCTCGCACAAGCACCTCTTTCATCTCGTCATAAAATATTTCCCGTAAGAATTCGGGACGCGTTACTTTATGGTGAATAAATGCCAGTGGAAAGGCTTGAGTGAAATATGGTATTTGGCGGATCGCATCGGGAGGGAGTGCGGATGAATATCCACATTGTTTACAAGCTTTCGGCTGAATGCAGATGAGAGGGCATGATCGGACAAACACAGAAAACGCTTCTCCATATGGAAAAGGAACACGCATTCTGGTGTCAGGCCATAAAATATTCGCCATAGATAGTTTCTAAAAGCAATTTTTCCCGTCTACTCCCGACCCCATAGAATAGAGGATCTGCTTTATTAGGTTGTCTCACCCTGGTCTCTGTGACTCATTCAAGCAGTTAGGAGAGATCTTATTTATTAAACTACGAGGTCCGATAGTGGGAATCGATGGTTTCACATAAATTGTCATCTGTTTGCGACGACAGTTTTTACATGGATGCGGTGATTGCAGATGTGGCACAAATGATGAACTTCGTCTGTCCCGAGTCTGTTGCTGTTAAAAGATCAGTTTTCTAAAAACGTTTCAAACTTTAAAATGGTGCGTTTGTTAGAGGAAGTTATTTACATTTTGTGTGTAAATGTTACTGAGAATTATTTTCTGATTTGACAAGAGGAACCCTAAAATGAAGCGGTTGTATATTGATGGTTTAAAATTTCACCTTTGAATTTCGTTTAATTTTTCACTTCTTATCCCATAGGAAGTGTGGGAAAATTTTCCAATTTTTTCGGGGATCTGAAAAACAGAGAAATTGTGGTTTTATAAGGTTTATAGTATTTACTGTAAATACTTTTTATTTTCGTTAAAGTACGAGACTGGAAAACTTTAAAGAACTGAAAAATATCAGATAGGCGTTGTAAGTCATCCTCAAATAATCGACAATATTCTAATGAAGAGATATCTCATTATCAGCAAAATCGATCAGATCTTGATGGACGAGATATCTCTTCGAAATCACTTGGAGGATTAATAAATTAAATAAATGAATAAGGTATTTCAATTAGTAATGAGATCACAGTAAACTTTTAACATCATCCAACAAAAAGAAATTGGGTATCGAAGAAAGAAAAAGATGTACGTTTATTTGTGGAGTTATTGCTTAAGCGAATGATAGTTTGGATGCAGGAATGGCATGCAAAAACCTCACCCAGCTACGGAATCTGCTTTTATGCATAGGTTTTCTTTCCCCGTTAAAAATGAATGGAGCTATTTGGCTCATTAAAAGGAAGATGCCCATGAGAACGGCCGATGAGCTCATTCACTGAAAGACCTTGCAACTTTTGGCAGGGGACCGAAGTTTTGTTCCTGATGGAAGTTTTATCAGACGAGCTTGGCGATTCGCCAGTCTTCTGACAAGTCACGAAAATGAACTAAACTGAACGAAATGAAATATTTACAGTTGATCGGGAGTGCTTTTCTGGAACATTGTATTACTCGAGTCCAAATTGTTCTTGGTTTAGAAGCTGTTTTCAAGTTTAAAATGTTCCAATTCCTCTGCAATAATTATTACAATCCCTGGAAACAAGTGTTGTGGATGTGGCACAATCAAGAAAATAGTACGATCTAAGAATTAATTTCCAGACAGATATCAAGGATCGATTAAGCAATAAAATATGTATAGAACAACCTCACAAGTTTTGGAAAATGACCATTTCAGCACCATGCAGTAAAATTCACGTCCGTTCTTTTCACGTTAATAAATATTAAGAGATTGTTTTTTAAGTCTATGGATACTGAAACATTACAGTAAGAAAGTTTTGGGAAAGCGAGGTAGCTATATAGATAGAAAATAAAAATTAAAGATGGGTTTTAAATCTAAAATGTTATTGAAGACGGCTATGAATTTCCATTTCCAGTTAAAGAAACTGAATATTCCAATGCACCATGCATTCCTTTATTGCCTTCCAGAGGGACCTTATTGTTAGACCAAGTATGTCTGGGACTTGAATTTTCACTCGCTTAAAGATGGCAACCATTGCCTCAGTGAGTAACAAGGACTCTTAAAAAACAGCTCATAACGTTGACATCCACAAGCGAAAGTAATAAAATGAGCATATGCTGCAATAAAGGTGTGATAATTTGGGCCGGCTTTTTGCAATAATTCTTGAGATGGAACGGTGGGTAGTAAATAGGGGTGGGGAAAGGCGTGAGAGAGATGAATGAGTATATTTCACAGATTCTTCGAAAAGAAAGCGATCTTATCCCTGCGTCTTTTCTTTCAATGCCCGCCGTCCATTTCTCAGCCCCTCCCCCGGCAAAAGTCGTTTGGGAGGGTCATACAGATATTACACTGTAAATTCTATCGCAGCATTCATTCGTGCCAAATAAAAAGAACGACCCCCACGGCTGAGGCGCATGCATCGCAAGTTTATGAGAAACAATTTTATTTCCCCAAATCCAGAGACAGTTATGATAGGGTCTCTCTGTACTAGTCCAGTACAGACGGGGACAGCAATCGAGGACCTGGTCATGGATAGTCCAGCGCTGCCTTTATGCTTACCCCAGAGACCTCTGGCCTTTGAAAGAAAGAGCCACCTCCAAGTCGTAAATCTGCGTTTAGTGGCCAGGTTACGTATGGAATTCTGAGCTCGGTCGGCTGGCCGAGCCAAGATCAGGATTTACGGAACCAATCCGTGGAGAATGATGCCTAATATTTTTTGTTCCTAACTTTCTAGGCAAGGGGGTTGCCACGTTCTGCGATCCTTCGCCAAGCACCTGTTATGAGACTTCGGGATATGGCTTTCAAAAATGCCAACAGAATGTGCATCTCTATCCATACTTTAGATGGCGGTGCTAATTCTCAAATCACACACACTTTGAGTTACTTAAAGCAGCTCTTCATTTTATTCTCAACCATTATCCATCTATAATTGTATATAATGCTATACACTAATCATTAAATGGTATGCATAGAAGTTTCTAATATACTTGTAACGAATTGAAAGTGTATACAACCAACAAAAAACCTTTCTAACTCATGAATAATGATGAACACACAATATCATATCAAAACACACCCACAAATATAGCCCTAACTGAGCATTACAATTAAGGAATTCCTGTTGCCCATCTTTATAGCAAAGATTATTTTGTATTTTACTGTTCTAGGTATAATATTTACTATTGAAACTACGTTGCCTGACCCCCTTTTCAACAAAACTAAGTTTTTACTTAACCAAAGTCAGTGAAATAAGTATAATGAAAATATCTAGAAATTGTTTTGGGGCATTAGCTAGAGTGTAAAAAGTTCAATGAGCATAACTTCGTTACGAAGTGAAGTATCAAAGTTATTTATTTCCATTTAAGAATTGTATTTGCAAGTAAATTTCCAAACTGTAATAGAAACTCGTTTGCTCTTTCGGCACTTGTGATCAAATTCTAATCCATTTTTATTTGTACATATATATAGTAATAAAGCTCATATTTATCTTAGTGTACTGTTATTATTCGGTAATGCGTTGACAGTGAAATTGCTTGATGCGAAAGAATAGACTGATATTCTCGCAAGATGATATAGTAGATGCAGAAGTAAATGAATCTTGACTGTTACACATGACACTCTAGAAACCGAGCATTGAACAAAGTGTAAGTAATAGATGTATAATCAAAGAGAAAAAGTGTCATTACGTCTATCAATATGAATAATGTAGTGGAAAATATTGTGAAAACAAACTTTTCTTAATTAAAAGTTGTCCAGAAACTACTCAATTTTCAAGAAAATGTAAAAGAATAGTAAGGTAGTTAAAATAAGATTGTTGGATAGACAAAAAAAAAGAATTTCTTCTCTGTCACTTCCTTTCTATTATTGGTGCACTGAAGTAATATAAAAACACTGCTATGTGCAAATAAACCGAGTCACGTAAAATAAACGAATGCAATGACAATATGCAAATATGTTATACAGCAGGGCTGTCTTGTGTGTATCACATAATTATGCACAACCTGTGCATGAGTACTGTCCACTATTATTTATTTTACTCAAATGCTATTAAACACAGTAAAGACTCTTCAAAGTTATTTTGTATTCTTTCCCAATTGAAAACACCTTGTGCCATAAAACCCCAATATCCAATCCAATCCATTGAAAACACATCTTTAGTTCGTTGTATCGCAGAAATACTTCCCACTTATTAACATGCTAATGCTAAATGCTATTTAAATACAATAAAAAATATTAAAAATCTTTTTCCACATTTTCGCATTCTTTCCCATTGGAAAAATACATCTTTAATTCGTTGTGTTTCAACCTGCCACCGAAATACTTCCCACTTATTATCAACCTCATTCTCAGACGAAGTATCTTCACATAGGAGGAATAGCTTTCAAAACTCCCGTTCGATATTCGAAGCGGTTCCTTTTTTTCGGAATACAGACCGGATTAGATTCCAGGCGAGTGTTTTAGAGTAAAACCATGTCCGAAAAATATGTATAAAAAGTATCCGGAAAAATAAAGCGTGGATGAGATAAACACAACGCCCGACACCTTTCAAAGCGAGCCTCGATGTTTGTGAGGTGGAAAGAAAAAAGTCCTTCCGAGGAAATAAAAAGCAGCGACATCGCGCCAAATATGAAAGCCACATGTAGCCCAGTGTGTCGCGACCCTCCCCCTCTACTGTTCGCGGATGCCATCTCCCCGAGGATGTTAAGCTAGACCTTTTCCTTGATTACTCAAAGGCAGTTTAGTTTATGGCTCTAGACACCAATATGGAAGACAACCCCTGAAGTTTCTAAAAAAGGTGAGGATAGCTTGTTTACAGTCTACTATAAAAACGTGAAGAATGGAAAAAGATTCCGGTTTTATATGCCACTGGTCCTTCCTAAAGACCCCCTAGGGGATGAGCAAGCCTCTATAGAAGGAAGAGAAAATATATCTCCCATCTCTGTCACACATGCTTATGTCATATATATATATATGTATGTATAGATGGAGGACTATAAAAAAGAGACGCCATCCTAATTAAAAACAAGAAAGGACAAACACACTTATATCAGCACAGGGATTTAAAATAGATATTTTAAAATAAACTTGGGAGAAAAATGAATTATTAGTTCTCATTATGCTACAAACTTTTTAATGAATGAATTATTAACCTTCCAAGTGGATTTCGACGAGATATATCGTCATCAATAATGCAGATTGAATTCCGGAATGAAGATATTGCTGTTTTTTGACGATGACGAAATCAAGATCAAGTCATTTTTTTTCAGATGACAAGATATCTCGTTCATCAAGATCTGGTCAGTTATGCTAATTACAAGATACCTTTTCGAGACAACAGGAGGGTTAATACGACCGGAATCTATACATTGACTAATTTTTGCGAACGTAGCATTAATGAAATACAAGGATCTTCTGTCTAGATTTTGATTTAACAGCAACTTTAAGTACTGCCGTCAGATCATATTTGCTGCTACTCTTCTTCATATTTCGATCATATTTAAATGAAAAGTCATACAATTTTCAAGCACAAGTATTTCATAAATTATTCTAATATTTTTATCCTCACTATAGTCAAAAGGTACACTCATTAAAGATATTTAAATCTCTAAATCTAACCGTTCACATATTCTTTGCAGTTCAGACAGAATTTTTTCCTGCAACGTCTTACGTCGTCAAGGATTTCAGATTACATTTCGCATAGTTCAACTAAAATGAGATAATTTGATCGTCCCAATTTATATGATGGTTAGTTTTCTGTTTTATGGCGCCAGGGCCATATTTGACCAAGCTGCCCCAAATACAAGGCAGACAAAATCAAATAATTGTGAAAAGAAAGGATATTTATGATGTGAACAAATGACCTTTCTAATTGCAAATAGGAAACTTAATATTTTGAGAGGGGAATAATTATAATAAATTTTAAATATACTAGTTAAACCTTAACCGCACTAATAATAACAAGGAATACTAATGCTTCTCTTTGAATTTGACTCAGAAGACACTCGAGTATTACATTAACAAAGCTACGGAACAATTACGTTAAACGAAACGGGAATTCTGCATTAATGCTTCGGTATCCTATTTGCACTTACGACAACGCATAGCTAATATCAGGTAAGTAACGCATCTCCCAAAAAGATATCAGCATAATTCGAGCGCATCGCTGAATAACCCCACTCGGACAGAGTCAACGAATTGAACATGCTCGTCAAATAGACTCTGTAGAGCTCTGACTTCATTACATAACTGCGCCAGATTCATCTCACGTGTCTTGATAAATATTGCTTATTTATTTATGATCGCGCAATTTAACGACTGGCAGCGAAGCCGAAAGTCGACGGGCAGGGCTGGCCTGCAATCAACAAGACATAGCGTTGCCCTGGCCCCAGTTTCATAAATTATACTAATGTTGTTTGTTTGCTTGAAAGGAGCTAGTCATGACACGCTACCTCACGAGGCACTGAATTTACGAGTCGATGTTTCTCTTATTACCTACCGATGGCCCATCGCTTATCTGAGACATGACTGGTTCTTTATCTTTCAAACGGCATTCCGAGACTGAAAAGTGCTTTTCTTAAAGGACCTCACTTCTAGGTGCCATTTCCGCAAACCATAAAACACAAATTTTCTGCAAATTATTGCTTTTTTAATTTTCAACACGCGAACAAAGAAATAACGTCTTCTCAGTTCTGGAAAACTTGAAACGTAATATGAAGTAATCTAAGACATTCAGCCTCGAAAAAACAACGGCATTCCGAGGCTGAAAAGTGCTCTTCTTAAAATTCTTCTAGGTACCATTCCTGCAAACCATAAAACACAAATTTTCTGCAAATTATTGCTTTTTTTAATTTTCAACACGAGAACAAAAAAATAACGTCTCAGTTCTGGAAAACTTGAAACGTAATATGAAGTATAAGAAATTCCGCCACGAAAAAACAATGTAAAGGCGTATTGTAAGTAAAGCGTATGTTCTATCAAACGAGACACTGCAAACTTACAAAAAGTTTAAGACTGTTCAACTAATTGGTGGTACATTGATGTACCGCATAGTACTTTCTCTGATACAGCTGCTGTTGTACCATTGAAATTCACGACCAAGCCTTCACGAAATGGTTAGAAAAATGCATCTCATAGCCCTCTGAAGTTTATTTTTGGGAATATCTTCACGAAACGGAAACAATTTCTTCATTAAAAGCATTTTTAAGAGAAAATTATTTACTTGATATTATTTTAGGGCTTTTAGAAAGAAATCGTAAGTACATATCGCTTCATTGAAGCTAAAGTTTAAACATTTTACACCACTTAACACTTTACAAACGTGGTAATTATTAATTCCTACTAGTCATATCTTCATAACTCAATAACTTAATCCTCTAGTGTCAACTTTATGCTACGATTGGAGGAACCTTGAGAAAGCATTGAGCGACGAGATAATCTATTTTCTGGTTACTAATTAGATCCAAAACTAATATAAATATTTTAAATAATTTCTTCAGAAAACAGTTTTCCAATTACTTGTTTATCTCACGGGCCTACCTAAATTCTTATATTTTCCCTCGCAAATGGCTTGAGTTAGAATGTGTGTGTGTATCTCATTTCCCCACCTAACTTGAGACTTAATTTTCCTTCGTGAAAATTTCAAAACTCCTCCTTCGATATTTTTTAACAAACAAAGCTTTTATTTTTTAGATAGATATTTCATATTTTAAAAACAATTGTATGTATCACGCGAACTGCGTCACTTTTAAATCAAAGATTGCGATCGAAAATAAATTAATAGTTACAGATATACCTTCTAATCGGGCTGCTAAAATAGTATCTAAATTCTGTAAAACCTATTTTAAACAGATCTTTAAAACCTGAATAGTTATTTTCTATTCTTTTTCGAAAGGCTGCTAGACGTATCCACGTAGGTTAACCTAGTGTTATTAATTTATACGTAGTGGGATAGTAAAAACAATTTTATTTATAGTGGAAATGAAAGTAAGAAAATATTTGGCTATAATTTTTTTCTAATCTAAACAAACTGTAGAGCTGTTAAACAGTAATATTTCGCCTGCATTTGCTCTAGAAAAACGTGATTTTCAAGCCTGTTCCGAAAATGCGTTGGTGTTTAGACTTATTTATTATCCTGCTTTTGAAGCTTGATGGAATGCTGGATGGTATCGTCAGGGAATACTGGAAATTCAGAACCCGAGCTAAAAACGCTCCGAATCTTCAAAAAATTCGCTTCCACTACATTTCCCAATTAAGAAGACAACTATTTTAATTCTGGATTTGAGGAGTGCACGACAGCACAACGCGGTATCTATTTCCCCCAATGTTAACTGATGTGCGGGTAGTCCCCCTTTCTTCCTGCATCATGTAGGAAATAATTCCAACTCTTTAGTGGCAATTTCACACACAGCCATTACTCATGGAGGATGAAGATGGACAACATTCGCTCCAGAGGAGCCGCGTCACGCTGCTCAATAGACGACGCGTGTCCCCCCACCGTGAAGCGACAAAATAGGGGAGTCGCATAAAAGGACAACTTGAACTGCAGTGTGAGAGGGGTCGCGAACCTTCACACAAAAGTACCCCAGAGGAGCTTCCTGATTAAAATTCGAGGCAATTACCGCGGCTCCAGGGCCGGGGATGCAGCTGTCTTTTCAATGAGCAGCGTTTTGCAGAGGAGCGGACAATATACAGCGTTCACTTCGGCTAATACTGCGACCACGGAGAAAGGCGTTGCACGGAATGAAAACAAATGAAAGCCGTTGTACGAGGTGAGTCAATAATTTTCCGCGATGCAATTGCGTTTGTGTTTCAGTTGGCAGTCGTGTCGATTTCGCTCGCGAAAGATCTTGCCGTTTCTCCTGTCGCTGCCATGACATTAACCATTGTAACGTCCCAGCAATAGCTCAGGATGATCAAAGGCCAACACCACTGACCAAAGACCTAAAATACCGATACATCTATCGGGGTGGTCTACCATGGTGGTCTTATTGCCCTCCATATGGTCTTTAGGGGTGCACGACGTTCGCCTGTGATTGAACTGTCTCCCAGTGAAGCTGGCAGGACAAGACAGAACTGTTGCAGAGCTCGAGTTGAGCAGAGGTGTTTTTTGTGGTGCTCGTTCTAGCAGATCCCACTTTCCCCTGTTTGCACAGCGCCCACGAACAAGGGACACAAATCCCTGATTGTATATAGTGTAGATACTATATGTTTAAAAGAAATAAAGAGTCGAGTTGTAATTTTGGCTGTGTCGTCGTATTTATTGGCACACCACACCACTCAGCTCATTACGTTACACCATCGCCGCTACGCTTTCGGTCATCGCCAGGGAGCGTTCGGTGATCCGTTTTTGGTAGTCTGAAGGGGCCGAAATCCATCAAAGACTCCTTCAGCACTGTTTTGCTGCTACAAAGTGTCTACTAACGGCTTGAAAAGGGCAAGAATGGTCAAACAAGTGCAACGCCTGAAAAAGTCAGACGACAGTCCGCTGCCCCAACTGACGACTGCAGTGATTTATAATGTCTGTAATATGGTCCTGTTACACAGACGAGTGACTATCAAGTGGCTAATTAGTCATTCACCCTGAACCAACAACTGAAAGAAGAGGTCTTCTAACCGGAAAATCTTTTTTGACTGCATAAAAAGCTTGGAAAGCAACTGGGGGATTATGTGGAAAATGTTACTGTAAGTTCTCTATTTTAATCGAAATAAAGTTTATACCTGCATTGTGGTTAATTATTGGCTCAATCGCGCTCACGTATTTGGAGATGCTATTTAAGACAGCGAATCTGCAATACGACCAGATTCAGATGAGGACGGTATATTCAGTTACCTTTAAAAACGGCGCCAACAGCTCCTTTTAGAGTTCCCGATAATACTGCCAGGCCCTTTGTATTCGTCAAAAAAAAAAAACAACCGAGCAACCCGTTATATCCTAGCAAATTTGGTTATGGAATATATTGTTCATTAATGAATACGTTTTCTCAATGTAATCAAATTGTGTGTGTTTGCGACCAACACAAACGATTGCATAGTGCTATCAGTTGCCTCGAGAGGAGAATTTTCCCTTTGTATACACTACAGCACTGGATTCCTCTGCTCTTGAGCTGTTCGGGAAGTGTTACAAGGCGATTTTGGACGTACCATCCACATCTGATTGCACGTTACAGTCGTTAGGGAGAGAGAGTACGGGGCTCGAAATGTAGCGTTCACTTTGGTGAATAGTGAGACTAGACAGTGGAAAGCAAAGAAATAGAGCAAAACAAAGCTGTTATGCATATATCTGAAAGTGATTCTATTCAAACAAGACGTCTGTTCAATGTGTGTTAGACAGCATTTATTTTGCAGAAATTGGAAACTTGTGTGATGAACAATGTACTACTACATAATGTATGACAGTTTTGAGTTTGTTGGTAACACTAGTTCAGGAGTCAGAAAGGATTTAAGAAGAGGAAAATCCCAAAACTACATTTTTACTTTCAGAGGAGCCATAGATAGTTCATACAAAACTATGCATCGTATATAATGTTAATAAGTTTAAAGACATCACATCTCTGAAACACAATTTACACATCTAAAGTGAAGATAATTAGGACAAAATGTACTAATTTCGCACCATATTCATTTTGTTAATATATTGATGTTACCAAGAGGGACTTTTTTATCACAATCAAATTATCGACTACGCACAAAAACTGTCAAAAGGACGAGCTTTGACAATGGCTTCTAGTAATTAGTCTCCAGGACGAAGTAAGAAAAGGCGTCCGCTATCTTATTTTGTGCTCTCAAGACGTTTAAAAGAGAATTTTAATGCTGTCTCTTTTCTGAATAACAATACGATTGCAGAGGGTAGAAGGAGAAAAGAATTGACTTCTAAGCTTTCCATTCTCTTTTGAAATACATGAAAGCCCATTCACTTCACACTCGTAGCACTGGGTAGGTAGGTAGTTAATTAACGTCACACTGGAGCAACACAAAGGGCTATTGGCGACGATCCTGGATCCATCTGGAGGGAAAGACTCGAGGACAACACCACGTAATTTTAAACCACGGTCAAATGATGTTCTCGTAGCATTGGGAAATATTTCTTATAAGGACAAAGTTGTGTTTTAAAACCACTTTTCTTTAACGCAAGTTTCTGAAATGTCGCCCCTTAGACACTGGCGTTCGGGGACGTCGCCCTCTCTTAGTTACGTCACTGAAACAATCGGCAATATTTTTATGACGAGATATCTCGTCATTACCAAAATTTGTCAGATCTTGATGGACGAGATATCTCGTCGAAACCACTCGGGGGTTAAAAACACATGGAGTGAAAGTGCCGGTTGTTTGCAGGTAAACCTCAAAGCAAGGCACACACAATTCTAAGTTTTCGAAAGACTCATCAGGAAAAGTGGAGTTCTCGAATCTGCAGTTAAGATGGCGTTCAATCCCGAATTCGGACCTATTTTCTTCAATCAGACACGAGAGGGAAAATATTCGTTTAAGGCTCGGGGAGTTTATTTTACCGTAAACAAGGCCCGAAATGGCATTGGAGAAGAGGGAGCAGAAACAGGGTATCGGACCACCGCAGGTTCAGACTGTAACTTATCTTTATTGCATGTGGGAAATCGGTTTCTTCCCCCCCGGATTGAATTCGCAACCCCCAAAAGCTCCCGCGAAGGTCGAAAGTCCGCGAAGACTTTTTACGACTGCAACGATCCATCCCACATAAATATTTTTCGCTGACTTTGGGGAACACTTTTAGAGGGATTTTTCATAACTCCCTATCGCGTTAGTAGATCGCAAATTCTTCAAACAGGTTTCTCTGACAACTTAAAGTTGCGAAGAAAATTTTCTTTCTTTCTCCGTATACTCGGGGGTTTTAACGCCGGCGTGTTCTTGGATCACTCGAAAATCACTCTGAAATGGAAAAAAGATTTATTTTTTAATTATCGTGTCCGAGAGAAAAGGAAAATGATTCGATAAGCGAGCGAAGCGTTTTATGACTCTCAAGGAGTCATAAAAAGCATTTTATCATGTCTTGCCTTTAAAATCAGTAATAAATCTTGCGTCAAAGTGAGTCTCGATGGAATGAATAAACGCATAATAACAGCACACTCGCGGGAATCGAAAGCTCCTGTAAAAAGCGACTATATTAATAGAGCTGGGGATCTTTATCATGGCAGGCTAAAAAATGACGAAAATATTTAAACGCCAGTTAAGGAGAAATACTGGAAACTCATTAAAAAGATCTCTTCGGAAATACTCCTTTTTGTGGAAATTGGCCGAGGCAACTTGTTAGCAACTAATTTCGCAGCGCACGGGGGAAGAGCATTAACGGTCCATTTTGCAACCCGCGATAATGACACTTGGAAGTTAAAAACATCATCTTTCCCCGTAAATATGTAATTATGTAGCATTTCATGATTTGAAAAGGGCACAAGAAGTTTATTTAATAAAAGGGGGGCCCGGATTAGGAGATAATGGATTCGCTCCTTGCAATAAGTGGAGAGCGAGCCGTCTTAAGAAAAGATTGTAAAGTGATTAAGCTCACTAAGTAATAAGGCTAATAGCTAAAATGAGCCGAACAGATAAGAAGGGGGACAAAGAAGGGAGACAAAGAGGGAGGAAGAAAAAAGAAGGAATTATATTACTCAGAAATGAGTGGTGCTAATTCAGCTCCGCAAATGGTGTTCCCTGGCATAATGCAATATTCCCTCTGTAATGAATGCAAAAGAAGAAAAGGCTTAAACGCACCTAATTAGATCCAGGGCCAATTAATGTAACATACGAAGCAGTTTTCTCGCCTGCATAGGGGCTCGAGTTTTGGAAAACATCTTCAGCCAGGCTTAAAGGAAAGAGATAAGTTTGAGAATTTTAGATGTGCTACTTTTCCCGAATTTTTATCGGGACATGGTAAACAGGTTTAGTGCATCCATCATCTCTCGCCAGGATTTAATGACATTATTTTCACTCATTGCTGCCAATAGAAATTTGTCGTCTTCGCAGTTAATTTCCTCCTCGGAGGGAATTATCACGAGCTTTTGAAATCTCTTTGCGACCCGGGAGTTTGAACTTTTCCCCAAATGAAAAATAAATGTATTTTTAATGGATTGGACTGCTGCTTCATTACCCCACCCCGTCCTTTTTCCACTAGACCATATTTGGAGATGATAAGTCGTATCGCAGCCCCTCATCAGTATACAGTTCTTTCCCAACTTATCCCCAGATCAACCCCAATAAAAAACAATTGGAAATATTAGTGTTCCGGAACAGTTTTGAGGAATAAAAGTTTCCGCACAAAAGACGGGGACTTTCTAAAGGCCGCTCCCCCTTTTTGTAAATCCTATTTCACATGAAAGAATTAATAGTGCTCCTCGGATAGGGAAAAGACGCCAGGGTAATTTAGGAGCACCCGTGGAAACGGCATCATCTGTTGGCTAACGGCGCTTTCTCAAAAATACGCCTCTTCCAAACTGACGTAATTTGGCTCCTATTGGTTTCGGACAAAAACGTCTCACGCAAAGCCTAGGTTCAGCTAATTTTGAGGCAAGCTTTCGTTGCAGAAAAATATCCCCATCTCTCGAACAAGAATGAATATTTAAAAATTTAAAATCCCCATAATAAAGCTTCTATTTCTAAAGCAAAAGTTAGGCCGCGGAAGCCCGGTTGGAAGAGTAGCGGATTAGCAACCGGAGTTCGAAACTCGATTCAACCAAAGACAGTCGTGTACATGGGGAGGTGCACGTTAAGTCTATAGTGACTTCAAATGTCCTCACGTGGCATGGTGTGGAAGTTTGGACGAGTGGGGTGCCAGCTCAGGTGTGGCCTCGTCATCCGACCGTGGTTCGAAATGACGAGGGATCTTTCCCTTCGGGATTGTACCCGGACCGTCGCCAACTGCCCGTTGTGTTGCTCCAGTGCGGCGTTAATTCAACTACCTACCTAAAGCAAAAGTTAACTAACTCGTCAATAATACTGAGATTGGTTTGGAAGATCTGTTTTAATCACCTCTATTATAAGATACTTGGTATATTAGAAGTCACAGAAGAGTTATATGCTCTTGCAAAAAAGTAAATGAAATAACTTTTTGAGTGAAGCGAAGACCAAATATCTTGCTTATTGTAAGTAAAAAGTTACACATTTCTTTATCTAAAATATGTAGATGAGCTTTTATCTTTTGTTTCGATGTTGCTCAGGTTGAGAATAGAATGCTTTTTAGAAACAAGTTTTTGGAAAATGGATTGAGCGGCATTTTTCTCTAAAATTATCGTAACTGCTCATGTTGTAACGAAGCTTTCTGGTTAGTTGTTACTCCCTACGTTGCTCTTACTTAAAGCTAGGACCGAAAATGGGTGCTAACAGATCCAAAACAGCAATCACTTAACCCAAAGAACTAAAACTACCAAACACCAAAATCAGAAGCACAGAAATAGGAATATACGCGTGCAGTCAATCCAACCAAAATTGAATCGGTTAGCTGTTACTGGCTACGTTGCTGTTACTTAAAGCTTCGACCGAAAATGGGTGCTACCTGATCCAAAAAACAATCACTTGAACCAAAGAATTAAATCCACCAAAACCAAAAGCACAGAAACAGGAAAATACGCGCCTACTCAATCCATCAACCAAAATCGAATTGGTTAGTTGTTATGGCTACGTTGCTATTACTTAAAGCTTCGACCGAAAATGGGTGCTACCATAACCATACAAACAATAGCTTAGACCAAAAACTAAAACCACCAAAATCAAAAGCACAGAAATGGGAATAAACAAGTGCATTCAATCCATCAACCAAAATCCGTACCCACTGAGTCGTACCCAACTTTCAAATGAGGTTAAAGTTCCTCCGCTTATTCCAAATATTCATCGCGAAGGGAAGAAAAAGTGGTCGTTATAGATACTGCTGAAAACACTTGTAGGAAAGAATATGGGCGGTTCCAACCAATCGCGTGTGCCTAGTGGTTGGCTTAGTGGGCCCGGAAATGGGCGGGACCCATAACAACAGGTATATCAACCAGAACCCCCAAAACTTTTTCACCTTTACCGCAGGCAGACTATTTAATATCTACAACAAGAGTAGCATCCTTCTTTATGTTTTTTTTCTGTAGTTGAAAAGTGGGGGCATATTTATGCAGCTCAAAAAACTCGTTTGGATGGGTTCGAGATGAAATGCCTACCTGCCCAAGGATGGAAAGAATGTTTTATCATCCGCGATCAAGCATTCTCGTGGCCGTATAACATTCGAAAGTGCTGATTAGGATCTGAAATGGCTGTTACACAATGGCGCGAGGGAGAAAAAGTAACATTTGTTCCGATCGCTGCATTAACAACGTAGAGCAAGTTTTAAAAGTTTGTTACACGCTTAATCTTGATCCTACGATAAATATCGCTTCGAAAGCGGCTCAACCCTTATTTATCGTGCTTTCACCGTTCCCGTTTCAACTTGCTTGCCAGATTAGTTGATCCGAAAGGTTGGGAAATTCGAGTTGTAAATTAAACTAGTTTGGGTTTGGGGATTTTTCTCCCCACTTATTATAAAAAAAAAAAAATTTTGAAATGATAATCGGCTTTAATTTAGTTTGCGCAAAGTAAATCAGTTGCGATAGAGTCTGTCGAAATGGACTTAACGAGGGCTTATATAAAAAGGATTTTTAAAAAAATTAAAACATAAAAACTATTTACACACAGAGCATTACATGCTCTCAGATTATACTATTCAGCGCTTAATTATTTTGTGTTTAATGCCTAATTAGTTTGATAGAAATTAAATTATTTTAATTTTCATTATTCAATAAATGTTATAGATTTTGAGTCATGTCAGAGAATAAGTGATTGTAACTGATAAAACAATTTCGAACATCAGAAAAGATAATATACTTTTGTAAATATTATAAAAAAAATCCGCAAATTAAGTACCATTATGTATCAAACTCAAAGAACTTTATTTGAACTTAAAATGTTTTAGTCATTATATATTTAATAAGCATATTATATCCGGTTTTAATGTCCTATTTCTTCGAAATATTACTCAAAGCTCTAGGCAGATCTGAAAACTTCTGCAATCGAAAGTTTATACTTTGACCTGAATATGTGAGCAACATTAAACATTTAAAATTCAAATCACTGGGCAATGAATCAGACTTTAAGGAGATTAAAGGAAAATAATTTTAAGGATTGCTCAAATTTCAGGTCAATTTCTGAATACTCAAATGATTCCATTAATGATTATTATAATTATTTTCTTGTTACATTATTTGCGAAAAGGAATCCACGGAGAGAGAAAACTATTCAGTGAAAAATAACTTATAAAATTGTCAGTTTTTAAAGAACCTATAAGCTTTAATTTGCATTGAATTCTTTTCAGTTCCCTCAGTTTTACCAGAAACACCTTAAACTAACAAAACAAAGCGAGTAGTCACGAAATATTTAAGAAAAATAAGTTTTTGTTCGTATTTTTTAAATTGGAACTTGTAAAAAACGTACACAAATCTCAAGCATTAATATTTAATTTTGACGAATGCTAACAAAGTTTACGGATGCATGACGAATCGTTTTGAAAGAGAAAAAGTCTCAGTCAATTTTGAAGGGGGCAAAAAAGAAACAGCGGGCAAAAAAAATTTTTTTCAAGAGAAAAATACTAACAGACTTGTTTTCTTAACGCGTTAATAATGTAAACTCACTGTGCAAACTTATCAGAGGATTAATTTTAATCTAAAATAAATTATTTAAAATATTCATTCGCAAAAAGGGAACGAAAAAATGAGCAAAAGCAAAGAAAAAAGTGGAAAAAGCTATGGCCTCTAAATCTCTTGACCAACGCTAATCTTTTCCAGAGTAAAAAATAAGCTAAGGAAGATAAAAAAGAGCAAAAAGAAACAATCCTATGGCAACACAATATTTAGAAGAAAGCAGTTAACAAACTTTTCAGCCTTTGAAAGAAAAACAGAGTAAAAAAAGGGTCACAAAAATAAGATTGGCAAACAGAAAGGGTATCGTTTTCATAAGTTAAAAGACATATGAATGTATACATGCCAAGGATCCGTGGTAGTTTTTCTTTTGCTGTCTCTTTTTTAGCGAAGGCGCTCGCTATACCCTCCAGCTTTCGAAAAGATTTTTGTTATCATAAATTATTCAAACACAACGCTGCACCATTTACTTACTTTAAGCAGTGCAACAGAGTTTGCTGGAATATATCTCCACCTATCAAAGCTATCGAGCTAGATTAACAAATAAGTAGGAAGCAGGATAAATTTGACATTTTCCCCCTTTCTTTTTTTGCTAATCGTACATTGAAAATTAAAGTGTTTTTTATGCGTATATTTATATGAGTAGATGCCCTACTCTCCCGTTTGAAATCCATCCCCTCCCCAACGAGAGATTCGTAAATATTGTATGGCATCTTTCATTTGCAAAAATCAATCGCGCTTTATTTAAATGTTGAAAAAGGAAACAAAAGAAAACTTTCCCCGTGAGTTTCATCACTTATGAACAAAAAAGTTCATCTCCTACTCGCAAAGAAAATGAAGTGGGTAGGAAAGGTAGGCTAATTCTTTGATAAATCATAGCTACTTAGATTTCCTTGCACTCCGAGCAATAATTCGTTTTCCTCGTCCTCTTGTCTGAGTCAAATATAATTATTACTTATCGGAAAGAAGGTATGAAAGTGGAGGATAAGAAAGAGCTGCTCCAGCGGACAGAACAAGTGCAGCAAAATACCTGCTGTTTTATAGCAATGTTTAATATAAACTAAAACAACATTAAATTTGAATAATTTAGAAAGGTACACAATGGGAGAAGGGCTTCTGTGAAACGCGCTTCTAAGATAAATAGCTTACTCTATTTTAAAGATTCTCAGTCAAAATCACATTTTGGAAATCAAAGGAAACAGTTTTAACGTCATACTGCTCAAAGTTGCTGTAGGGTAAAGCATAGTGCGAAACATTACATGAACAATAATCACAAGTACTTGAATGAAATCATTCTATTCATTCAAATCAGTCTGGCTAGCACAGAAATGCCAGGAAGTGTTCTACACAATAGAATCCTTCCTGTTAAGTTATACCGTATATATTAATCTCCACATATTCCAATCACTTTGATATATGAATACTCATGCCCTTGAATTAGTAAATTTTTAGTTTTTATCCGGTAAAGTTCAATACTCTGAATTGAAAAATAGCAATATATATCTCGGCATATATTAGTTCGTTATGAGTTGCCAATATTAAATGTTGCGCATTAGGTACTGTTACCCAAATTTAAAAAATATCAAACCCTAAGATGATATGGATTCAGGTAGGTATAGCTGAATTAACGTCGCATTAAAGCAACACAACTGGCTATTGATGACTGCCAGGGATCAATTCCAAGGGGAAAGATCCGATTACAACACCTCTTCATTTTGAATCATGGTCTGATGACGAGGTGAACACCCTGACAAAGGGAAGCACGAGTATACAAATTTAAATGTTCACTCGAGGCAAATGAACACGTTTCCCTATGCATTCAAAAAGTTGTTTAAATATTCTGAATTTTTAGTGTTCTTCCCACATTTTCAACACAATTTCCTACTTCTAGCTTAGCTTTATGACCAAACACTGAAACTAAATGCAAGTAAAATGAATTTGGGGTATTTACAAATCACAAGTTGCAATTCCCAGAAAGCCCGAAAGTTGTAGAATACTGATATTTCAAAGAACATTTGTTATTCATTTATGAACTTATTTATACTGGCTCGTTCCAAGATGACCGGGAAAGTAATATTTTTCTAATTGAGGTATAAACAAGACTTGGGCAATTTGCCATACAAAATTTGGAACCAGGACCCCTGCTCTGGTGAGTCTGTATAAACAAAAGCTGTACTACTTCTTGACCGTTGATTTGGCAGTCCGATTCGACACGGTAGGAAGAGGGTCAACGTGATTAGCGAGGGAAAATGTTTTATACCCTACAAACCACCTCAAATATGACAATAATGGATCATAAAAGTATTCCCTATGAGGATGAATAGGATGTCCCATTGTTCGCGAAGAGAGGATGTTCTTGCACTGGGGGAAACTATCCCTTCCCATAGAGATGGGATAAAGTATCCGATTTTGGACACGACAAAAGGTTTACAACGGGAAATTTTGTCAGGGGGAACGTTTATTGGCTCTCCGCCCACCTCGGCTCGACCCCCGAGGGACGACAACGCTGACTCATTTCTGTAATTTGCATATAAGCTTATTACCAGGGCAAGGATGATTATAAAAAATGTATAAAAACATTTAATTGCACGCTGTCCATTAAATTTTAAAGCTCCATGTGTGGAAATGATCGGATATGTACCAAGTATGACGACTGGAAGATGACTAGAATATAAAAAGAGCAATGCTGGTAAGCTTTCGGTGCAAAATCATATAGTTTTTCATTCTTGCATCAGATATCTCCTTAGAGAACACGTTCTGGGAGATTTTAAAATGTCTCTATTACATCAAGCTTTAAAATGAGAAACATGTTACAAATTAAGAAAAATGAGCGAACGTAATAATTTATGGAATAGAAATATTTTACTTTTTCGGTGACTTATCTTTGGAATTATACTTTTACCAGTGACGAATCTTTTACTATCGACATTACATTTCCTAACGTAGGTGTGATAAAATGAGAAATAATTTGTTTTATGGATTTCTCTAAAATAAAAGCAATCTCTGTTTTATAAGAATTATGTAATCCCCACGAACATCGCAATTCTATGCCAATTACAAAATCTTGGTAAATGTGTTCTGCTCAGTGTTAGTACGCATAACCTAACGTCTGACATATTTGATTACTTTTGTATGCCATTTTTAATTCATAGGATTGTTGGCTCGACGTCTGATTAGGATAGTTGGATTAATTGTTAAACTTATCTTACCGCTTTTAGTAAAAATAAAAAACATCTAAACTCTTAGTCATGCAAAACTAAAAATTAATTTAGATACGAAGAATAACGCAAGATTTCGATGAAAAATGCTATTAAAAAAACTATTAATTACAATTTATGACGTTCATTCTCTGAAGAAAACCAAGGATGATTTTCTCTTCGAAACAATAACAAGAATTTGAAAACTGCATGAAATTTGTAAGCGATCATTTACTCAAGCCTTGTAAGGCCACTAAAGAGTAAATAAAGAATTTTTTTAATTTAAAACATTTCATAAAAGAGCCCCGCTTCGTTTGTAATTAAAATACTATTCGGTCAAAACAATGCCTTAAGAAAAAGGAAGCAAACTTAGATGAGGTTTCTGGAAATGCATTCTCTCCCTGTCTCGTGGGAGAGCAGTTTATGAATATTTTGGTTCACCACTTCACTTCACTGCAGCCCAATATTTTTTAATAAATGAGAGGACAAAGAACGAAAGAAAATTTGACTCTGTAAATAAATCATAAAAAAAGCGCTCTCGTTGTAAATATTCAAACATTATTGTAGTTCTTTTAATTAAGAGTAAGTGTCCTGAGTTTTCATAACGAATCATTCATTAATGAGGTGGATACGGTTTTCTCTAGACACATCAGTATGCAAATTTTGAAAAAGAGAAGCTCCATGAAACCATAAGCCCAAATTAGGAGATGATGCTTCGACCGATAAATAAACTTTTTCTCACTTAAAGCTTAATAAAGAACGTCGAGGAGATGAGAAATGCATACACTTCTGTGGCGTCTTTTTTGATGCTGGTCCCAGAAGACTCGCTTTTAAAGTAAACTTCTTTTCAAATAAAAGTGCATTTCCCACCACTCGCCTCGTCTAAATAAATCGACATTCATTTCCTTTTTCTCCTCTTTCAAAAGGAAAATATGAAAAACCTGCCTAAATTGAAATTAATAACTTGTATTATATTAATTTAACAACGTGAATATTAGAGTTGAATAAGACTTCGCTTTGTTATTAATGGTATTTACTTATCTTTGAAATTCTGTTCGGAAAATAAAAAGCCTTCCTTGAATTTAGGTTGTGAAACTGTTACAAATCGAATATTAGATGAAAAATGTGTTATATTTACTTTGTGTCGGACCAACGCAATGGTTATTGAATCAAAAAATGTAATCCCTTTTTTGAAACTTGTTTTCCGTGTATTGCATTTATAAGAAAAGTACAAATAGCACGAAAGCGATGAATTTTATCTAAGCTCATCGTCGCTTTCAATGTTCAGTATAACTAACAAGAAAACTTATTACAGGTGCAAAGTTTGCCTTTGTTAAAGTCTTACTAAACATTATCTTAACCAGAATGTACTGATGTTTAAAAAGGCTCATTTGTCAAGAAATAAATTGCGTACGGAATTAGTGAAAAGCTGATAATGATAACTAGCCCTTTATGAGTGAACCTAAGAATCTTTCTAGCTAAATGCTATACCATGGTCACTGAGAAGAATATGCAAAACTGCCGAAAATTCGTGCCCTCAGGAGCACATCTTTAGGTGTGTACGGGCATCACAACCCGAGGAACCCGTGTGATTTTTTTACCTCCCGTTCTATTTTATTACTTTGACTGTCTGTTTTAACTGTTTTATTGTGTATATTTAATCTTGTGTTTGGCGCAGCTTGTCCGTAAACGGACCTTGCGGCATAAAACCCAAACCAACTAACTTTCGAAAATTCTTAAATTGAGGAAAACACCTTTAAATACGCTTACTGTAACAGCATTAGATGTAGCTCTGTATCGCTAAAATAACTTTTTATTTCACCTTTCTGAGTATTTTAATTTCATATAATTCTTTCTTCAGCAATGTCTGACACTCCCCTTACTTTCATTGTCCTCCGTTTTCTAAAATTCCCGTTTACTTCCTTTAACGTTAAAGTAGTAAGTTAGAACTTTCAAGTACACGAACAGCTTGTCTGCTCAGTAGTCACATGCCTTTAGTATGTATACTAATCTCGAAAGGAAATCACTGAAAAGTGTTCATTTCCTCAGGCACACACAAAATACACAGTTTTAAAACGTCACATATGAACGAATCTATCAGAGTGAAAGGAACTCGGGCAACCGAATGCTAAGTCACATTTCATCCAGGCAACCTCACATTTCAGAATTTCAAATAAACTTCTACACTAACATACATCAACAACAAAGTTTTATTTTCAGAAATGATAACAAGAATCATAAAAATATGGCAACACTTTCATTACCTTTTGAGGATTACCTCTATTTGCTATGATTATTTGACTCCATCTCGTGAGCATTCTCTCAATTCGATTCACTTTTTGTTGTCAATTTTTGTTGACATCGATCCAGTGAATCGATCCAGATCTTGTAAAACAGTAATGCTGTCCACCTGATCCATCGCAGTGCTTTTCCAGGATATCGTTATTAGTTTATAGTTCATCTCTTCAAAAGACTTAATGCAGGATTTCTGAGATAAATTGTACTGTATTTTGCTCACGTTATACCCTCGTCTAAATACAGGAATTGCATTTCTGAACGGATCATTTTATAGCTACCAATGTCTCTTCTTCAATCAGTATAAAATAAGTTTTTATGGCTTTTCTTGCATGTTTTCTGTTCGGAAAACTTAGCCATCTAATTACATAGTTTTTGGTACTGAGTTCCATTCCAGCTTCCTTGGTTCGAATATTTAAGTCATTGGCGTCGCAGGGTATGACACCTGCAAAACAATATTTCATATTATTCCCGTCGTCCGCCAGTTCAAGTCTGTGATGACTAACAATACGACCTACAATTATAGATCTATTTTAAGTCAAGAAACAGTGCACAAAGAGCCTGGGGCAAAACAATGCTAAACCTAACCTTATTTCGAAGGAGGAAAAGAAGTAAAATAAATTATTACTTACATTGATGGGGGGTCATTTCTAGAACTTGGACGATGGCCGATTCTTCCTTTTAGCACAAACGAAGCACCGCTGAAGTTTTAGAAGCTTTCGTTATAGAATGAGGAACGATTAATCCTATTTTCGCTACACATCATCAATAAAGAATCCGCACCATTAGAATCATATATTATGCAATTGAATTCTTTCGTCACGAGACAGAAAATAAAACTGAACATATGTGACTTAGCACTGTGTTGCCCCGAGCCCTTCATCCACACCTATACTCACAAAAATGCAACAATATCACATAATAAAATATTTTCTTCCTAAATATTTGAAAGCTGTAGATAAATAACATTCATAAATGTCTAGTGACAGTAACGCTGAAAGGTAAAGAGGGGAGCATTAGTATTCAGGAAAAAGATGAATTGGGGGATTCTACTAAAAGGCTTCTCAACCGAATAGATTGAACAATAACATATGCTTTTGGATATTAAATAAACAAATAATTTTTCTTGCTCCAATTTCAAGCTTTATCCAATAAACACCATACAAGACAGCATACAAGGGAAGGCATTTTTTACTCCCCGTCAATCGGTTATATTTATTCTCGGAGGCTTTCTTTTCCTTAGAGAAGTTTAAAAACCTTCGGTGTTGCGTTCGCTTAACTTCTTTAAGAAGAATCCATATTTAAATGGATATTCTACAAGACAAGATTATTTATTATCAACACGGATTTTTACCCTGCATGGTAATAAATCAAATTTAAAGTTGCTGATATTCTTTCCCCATTTATATTTATTTAAACATACTTGTTGAGTTCTGAGGTTTCAAGTACAATTTTTTGAAACTGCAGGAAAATTTTAGATGTTGCTTGAGGAAGGAATGTTTCCATTGCATCTCTGCGAGCACATGTTTCCAGTCATAACTCAATTCACAACAGAGGGAAGCTAAAAATGTGCTTACATTATTCTTTGTTAGAAAACTTTTGCGAATCATTTCGATCCGCTTTATAATTTTGAAATTGAGTTTCAATGTAAATGTACAATTAATGAAATTTAAATTATTACACACAACTAACAATTTATAAGACACCTTAAAATGCTTTGTTACATTGATAATAAGATATATAATATGAAAATTGCTTGAATTTATCCATGTGTAATGCTTTTTTTGGAGCAATGTCAGCAGTCAAATTTGTTGGTTGTTTTTCCACAGCATCTGACTTCTAATTTTTATGTACTACTTATTAAAGAAAAAACGAATGCAACTCACCCAACTCAGCGATCCCGTTCAAGTAGATTAACTTCATATATCCTTGGTGGTGTTTCTTTTGTGAGATCTTCGATTCTAAACCAACTCACTCTGATCCAAACTTACCATTTCCAATGTAGTTTCAGGAACTTTATAGTGACAAATTGAAAGAAAACTCATGAAATTACACCTATAGGACTGTTAGAAGTGTAAAACAAGGAATGCCATGTCTTACCGACAGTTACGCAGGACATCATTAGAAAGAACATGCACAAGATACTTTAAAGGTAGCAATAGGGTATATAAACAGGTGAAATGTGTTTTGGGAGTGATACGACGATTAAAGCAAACACGAAAAAAGATGTCTTCACATTAAATATTTCCACAATTTCAAAGAAGTTGTTTAGTATGGGAATACTGAAATAATCGTATTCAAAACGAGTGCCACTTATAGACAGTGAAATGTATAGTTTAAGCAAAACGAGTTTTTAGAAAATTAAGCTATTAAAACCCCAAAAAATATTTTGGAAACAGTCACATCTCAAAAAATATAGAAACCTGTGCTAAAATATTTCCGTCGCTACTCAAAGCATATTAAGCAAAGGAAAATATATTTTCTTATACGCTTAGAAAATCATTCTTTGATTGTTAGCAGCTAAGATTATGAAAACTTTTCTCATAAAAACCAAAGATCACTACTTTTATTTAAAACAAAAGCTTCAATACGCCTTATTCAGAGTTCATGGTACTGTATCCTTTATGGCCATATTAGTTTTTAGATAACTTAAATTTGTTTTACGTATAAAATACTGATAAATCAAATCAAAGTTTCGCGTTTACCTTATCCCAATTTACTGTTATTTTAAGTACAATGGATATTTACTCAAAAGCCAATAACCGATTCATTTCTTCCAGTAACAAAAGGATTCAACAGGCAATTTCAACAATACCGTGGGCTCGAATGTTTTTAGAGACAAACGTGATAAAACAGTAAAATTATCCATTGTATGGCAGAACCTAACAAGCAACGCTTTTGCGAGTAACACTTTCCTATGAATTATTTACACGCGTTTGACGGTATTCATATTTATAAATCAACCTGCCACGATCCTATTTGAAAGTCTAGGCATATATTCTCCCCGAATTTGAAAGATACCTTTATATCGCTTGATATTGAAAGCATTTGCACAAGAATGATAAACGTTATTGGCACAGGAAGGAAAAAGTTGGAAGGAAGGGGAAAAAATCGAATAGAAAAGTCGATTTCAAATTTCAATTTTGTAATAAAACCTGTCGGGAAAGATATAACATTAAAATATTGATACGCCGAAGGGAGAGGTTGCGTATGGGACATCTTCAAACGTACCCTTAAATCTGATAAGATATAATCCATATATTTTTATCATTTCTCGCCAAATCCATTGAAGGCGAAAGAATCTTATGCAAATATTTCTCCCTTTTTTGCACGCGATGTTTTCCTTTCAGCGAGAAATGTTATTCAAGGCGAGCAAACAGTCGGCAATGCCGTAAATCGGTTTATGCGGGAGGGTAATTCTTTCAGCGATCGTTTTTATATTCGGAATGGTATTCAAAGTCAGCACTTCAATGGATTTTGTCGCCCTTCCAGATACATACATCATAACACGCTAGAGTGTGTGCGAGATGCCGGGAATTTAAATGGATTTGACAATTTTTAGCATTTGTATGGCACGTGCTTTTTGCTCTGCCAATACGTATCAATCTGTCAAGGTATTAGATGGAGCCTGCGGTAAACCTTATAAATCTTTTGACTCCCAGTTTTGACATTTCTCCATGGGTAATATTTCTTTTATATGGAGTGCATTTTCTTTTTGGGAAGGAGTGCGAATCGCACTTTGGGGCTGCAGCTATAAACATTTCTTTTATATATGGAGCCGCTTTATGTCTCGAGTGGTGCAAGTCCATTTGGGCAGCTTTTGGGATTTAAAGGATTCCACCCTACCATCGCTGTCATTTTTTACTCTACTGCTGACTGATGCTTCCGTTTGGGAAGGAATATTTGACGAGTTTCACCCCATCATTTCACATTAGCGACGTTTTGATACTATTTTTCAAACAGTTCGGACCAGTTCTTAGGTTTTAAGTGGGGTTAACATGCCCATATGCTTTTATGTTTCTCAAATTTAATTTTGATGCTAAACTTTTGAATTCATACTAAAAAACGGCGAAGTACAGCATGAAGGTGGACGAAGACACGATTTTTTATGCAATACGTTTTGATACCTGTGAGTTATGGTTATCACACCAATATAGTTAGCAAGCATTACTCCTTATTTTTCCAATTTTGTATGACATGACTCCTGGTCTAGACATGGAGTGTTGTAGTGGTTTGGGATCCACTGTCGTAATTCTTGCTCTAATAGCTCTCGGATAGTAAAAAATGACTGTTTAAGTAACAAACCAAACAGTTTATGAAACAAGGAAGATATTTCCAAAGATTTTTACATCATTCAAACAAGTTAATTTTATTCATCACCAGCCTTCAGGACATACTTTGACCTTAAATAACAAGTATTCCTTCCACGGTTATCTTTTTTTTTATGAATGGGCTATTAATTCACAAGTAGGACAAGACAATTTCAAAACCCATATGTCAAGTGTGTACTGTATTGGGATACGAGTAAGAAATGGGGCATGTGCGCATTTAAAACAGCTTTTCGAGCCAATTTGTGGCGTGGTATAAATTCAAAGCGTTTTAAAACCCTAAAATGTTGGCACAAATTTGCGAGTTTTGAAATAAGTATGCGATTTAAGTCATATTGCGAAAGGAAAAGATTAATCTCGTCAACGTCATCAAAAGTCTTCGTCAACGAGTCTTTATCTAAACCGGATTGTCTTAGTTGAGAACAGCCCAATTAAGATTAGTTTGAAGTGCAAAATTAACCCTGACTTGATTTTAAAAAACGCAGAACAAATAACTGTTTCCCCATTTTAAGTGCAAAAACCTCATAAAGTAATTGAAATCAATCAATAATTTCTAAAGTAACTTTTCGAGTCTACCAGTTACATGTTTCACAAAAATTTCGGATGAAAATGTAGAAATAGTCATGTAGATAAAAACAACAGTACATAAGCCTCTGCCTCTCATGCATTAGTGGAGAAAAGAACGTGGAATATTTGATGCATTATTTCGTAATGAACTGATTTTATAACACACATTAGCGTTATATTTATTGTTCTTATAGAATTAAACATGGAGTTTTAATAAATGGAAAACATATATCACGATATGGAAACGAGTTCATATAACCAAAATCGTTTAGTCATAATCGGTTAATGATTTAATGACAGTGGAATAATCTTGACGATTTCTTTGCACATGCCTATTTACATGACACAACATTTTGATCCAATAATCCGAATTTGAGAAAATTTACTTCAATGCGATGCCCTACTCAACGGTTTAATTGTTTCATTCCCTATACGCATCCAACACTCTCATATATTTCAAATAAATATTTCTATGAGACGTGGTTTAGTAATGATACTCAGAGCTAAAAATAATTATTTTCGGATCAACAATAAAAAAGTTAAATGCTTATGCAACTTTAATGCATGCAAAATCTTAGTATATTCATACAAGTGTGTTCTATAGATTTAAGCTATGCAAAGCAAAATTAACTTTTGAACAATCTGACAACTTCACCTTTTGAAATATTTTATATACCATGCAATAATCACGAAAACCACAATGTATACTGATTTGGTTATGCTACACGGGGTTTTATAGGCTATAGGATATATTTTGAAAACAATCAACCATAAGTGCCTCTGATCCACTTTTTATTTTAAAGTATGCAGCGGTCTTTATTTTAAAACTTGCATGGAAATATTTTCACACCACACCATTCCATTTTAGATATTACGTTTACATTTAGCGCTAAGATGTATATCGTTCATATGGAATCTTCTTTATAAATGATGGTTTGATAGAGGACCTTTATGGGAAATTAAACTTTATATTTTCATACATATACACCTTGTATAATACATAATATATTTAAAAAACACGACGCGAATGCTCAATTAGAAATATGTTTCTACGAGAAAAAGGTTAAACCGAAATTCACTGTAAAATCTATCTTGATCCGTTCTATGATTTATGTTTATGGCTTACAATTTTATATTTCAACTTGGTTTTAAAATACAGATGTCTGGACATGGGAAAAAAAGCAGTATGATTGTATATGCCGTTTCAATACATAATAGCGGACTCCAAACAACCCACATTGACAAAGCTACTCTTCTGAATACGGATTTTTATTGAACGTCAACAGTCAAAGGCAGTTTATAACTGATATTCCGATGCGTCAATTTGGAAATGAAGACATCAGCTGCTGCCGAAGTGGGTTTGGAATCGCTTTCTGGAGACAATACCATCTGCCCGAAGCACGTGGCACGAGTGCCTCCCAATAACTCCCCGAGCCCTTTTCATGGCAAATGGTTCCTGGTGGTTGTCCAGGTATTGTTGTGCTTTTATACGTCAGCCACAATCAGGCGTTGGAGAGCAGTTGGTCTAATCTTTCACGGGGTCGTGAACCCAGCTCACAAAGAGCGTTCATCAAAGCGATGACCTCCGCAAGTACAGGCGACACGAACCGTGGCCATTGTGTGGTAGGAGGCACCTCTGACCCACAGACACGCGTCCAGTTCCTGCGCTACTGCGGACGCAACTGTTTTATTATCTGCGACAAAACTTTACGCTTGTATGACGTACCGCTCCCCGACTCTCGTGTGCAGGGGGAGAAAGAGTATGCGTTCAAATATTTATGCAGTTGAGATTTGATTACATTTCTGTAACACTGCCAGTCTTTTAAACAGGCGTCGCGAGAGCAGATGTGAGTCACTGAAGAATCCCAGATACGATGACTGGCAAGGGAGCGTTGAAGGAACTATAAACGCACGAGCGACGAAGTAGCAGAAAGTTGCAAATATGAAAAATGATAAGAAGTTGAAAATATTCTCCAATTTATTAAGATTAACTACGAGCACCTGAAGCAAATACAAATATACATGAAGATTAAAAAAGATCACCGGAACCTTACAGAATCCCAGCTCCGATGACTTTCAAGGGAGCATTGAAAGAACTACAAACGCACGAGTGACAGAAAGTGGCAAATATGAAAAATGAGAAGTCGAAAAATATTCTCCACTTTATTAAGACTACGAGCATCTAAAACAAATACGAATATACATGAAAAGATTGAAAAAAATCGCCGGAACTTAGCATAAGCTAGGACATTTATCGGAGAAAGTAGTACTTATTTAACACTTATAATGAACGTTAAAATTGACAAAGAAACTTCTTGAAAAAAGTACATATCTCGACTCGCATACACACACTTTCAGGACTTCTTCATTCGTATTCGACAAAAAAAAATGCTTCGAAAATGAAAAAAAGGTGACTAGAAAATTAGTCTAATATTGAATGGGAAAAGATTTTTATTTATTCTAACCAAGGAATGCAAATTGGTGTAATATTCTAACCGGAAAAATATATACAGTTGTACGAATTGGAATTTTTAATGATCTTGAATAGGTCTCTTATGTAACACATTCCATGATAAAAGTTTCTCAAGTATATGTAATAATTATTAATTTAATTTTCAAATCGGAAAAAATAATTTGGTAAATTCGCCAGTTTATTGAATTTGTAGAGGTAAGATTTCTTGTTTCAGCGATTGAATATCTTATTTATTCTCCTTAAATAGCTTCCAGCAGTCCGTATTACCAGTATCCTTAAATTTGCATGGAACTCTTAAGGGCAATATTGGGTTAAATGAATGAAATCTCTTAATGATTGAAGAAAGGCGAATTTTCTGCTCATCTATGGTTAGTTAAAGACTCGATTTATTATTATTGTCACATACGACAGTCTCGTTTCCTCTGATAAAAAAAGAGCTTTCACAGAAAAAAGTGTGAAACGATTTGCAGTGTACCGCACCAATACCCGCAACGCATGGTAGTCAAGCAGGAGAATCACTTTCTGTCACTGTCTACTGAAACATGAACAGATATGTCTACCCGAAACAAAGCTTAACAAGGAACAAAAAAACTTCTTCAAAAACAGGATATGGGTCGAAATCCAATCATTATTCATTGTACTGCTGTTTGACTTCATAGTCTCTTTTAAAAAGATCGGGAAAACACAAAGAAAAAAATGATATACTTTGTTGTCCGTTTATGTCTCCTAGAATAGCCTTATATTATAGGCTGTCAAAAGATTTTGTAAAAAACATTTCATTCCTTGTCACTGTCAAAAGGGTTAGCCTACTTTCGTTCGGCCTTTATAGAAAGACGCCGTTTTTTTTTTACCGCTACGCCTCCTCGGTCAACAATGGTTATTACGTTTGTCGCAAAGTAGCCATATGTGCTTAGAATCGGATCGGATTATTTTGGTAATTTGTGATTTCTCTCCTTTAAAAGGGAACTTGTTTCAATTTGAGATAGCCGATTAAGAGATGCTCGTAATTTTAGTGTTTAAGTAGTCAAAGATGATGCTTTTTCAGTTGGGCTCTGACGAAGTCAATATTTAATGAAATTCGCCAGTATTTAACTAAACTAAGCTACATTTTTATTAAAATATTTAATTTCTAAAAATTTTGAAGCGTTGTGTGTTTTAATGCTTCGGGATGGTAATTTTTATTAAAACATTTGAGAAATTATTTGAGGTTAGGAAAGCAAACGGAAGGGCAGAGGGGTTATCTCATGTTTTCTTTATAAGAACACACAAAATACCTGTCTCCTATTTTGACTTGATCAAGGAAATATATAGCGTTTGAGAATTTGAAAAAAATTGGAATTTTTCGGAATGCTTTTGTGTTTATTGAGGAACGTATTTCCGTTAAAAGTTACGTTTTCAATATCAATTTTTAAATCTTAAGTTGCCCATTTTCACGAATAAGAAAATTATAATTCGGATATACTTTTATTTTCAAATTTTCGTAAATGCTCTCCATGTAGTGTAACTAAGCAGTATTCTCGTTTCAAAATGACTTTACTCATGCTATAAACGAATGCTGATTAAGACATTTCCAGCTGAGATAGAGAAATGATAGATCCAAGATTTCAATGGGAGTTCCTTCGATTGCAGTAGGACCACGAAGAAATCACACACAACTATATAAGGAGATCTAGATAAGCATTCAAATCTATTTATTTCACAAACCAGTTCGTCGAATCAACTAAACTTGAGTTTTATAAGAAACATAGCGGTTGGAATCCGTTCTATTATGGGCAGAACTAGAATTCTAAGGTGATTGCCATCTACCATAGACAATCACCTCTGGCTCAAAGCTGTAGTGTCTGTAGTACAAATTGATAATAGTCTCGGATTCCATAACCATGAAAGGCGTCAATCACATAATCCAACCACTGGAGGCAATCTCGAGCAAAAGGCTACCGTTGCATCCAACAAAGTCGAGAGAAACGAAAAAGTAATGACAGCTATAATCTAACGTTTTAAAGGGAAACTTTAAATAGCTTCAGCTTTTGAGATGTTAGGGGCGAATTTTCTGTCTACCTAGCAATTTTCATCGCGTAAATCTCGCACTGCCCACCCTCAGGTCAGCAATTGACCGTTGCCCGAAGCTGGATTTCAAATTTCATTCTCGCTAATTATGCCCCCTCCATGAAATAGTTGGTAGAGTGTGTTCTTTATGGGCTTGTTCTGCAGTGACATATTGTTCTACGGACTTCCACTTTAAGGGGAATGGTAACTCTGCTTTACAGTGAGTGGAACCGGTTTCAACAAAGATGGCGTTTAAGGTAATCTTACGGACCTCGAACAATCTAGTAACTTCTCTCTACTAAATATAAACGCAATAAGGAGGGACCTACACTTAAGTTGATCTTATGGATCTTCAGTCATTCTTTTGGGTACTAAACTAAAACGGCATTGTACTCCGTTGTCTGACAGACAATGCTGAGACGGCTTCTGGGAAATAATTCGTTTGATAATTTCCACTCAAAGGTTTTTAATCCAGTATATAATTTTAGTAACAAGTCTAGTGACACTGAATGAAACCGGCATAATTATAGTCATAGGAAAGAATGACGATTTATCGAAAAACTATCTGGAATACGGAATTTTATACTATCTGTTTTCCACTTAAGGCGTTCCTGAGAGATGAAATTGACTCCATTCAATTGTGACATTGCAATACTGGAGATAATCTCGGTACCATGAAAAGATGAATTTTTTTATTTAAAGGTATCCAATGAATTTTATGAATTCTGTATAAACCGTGTAGACAAGAAATAACTTTTATGACAGAAATCGAAAGTGTTTTCGTTATGCGCATAAAATTTTTATCCTGAGCATACGGACCATTATAATTTAAATTTTAGATTTATTCTATCAATTGACAGTTAGGTGTATAAACAGGAGTGTTACGTCACCATCATCTTAAAAATAATAGACAACAAATTAAAAAAATAATTGCTAAATTTACAAACATGAAGCAACGGAATTTCGAAATATGAAAGTGTAAATATTCACGACTAAGCTTAAATTCGATAGATTATGCTTCCTGTTTCACATGATCAATAAGAATTCATCTAATCTATTTATATGTAGTAGAAAAATTGTACGCATTACTCGAAAGAAAAAAGGTAGAGGAAAGGAGATTTAAAAATGTATCTATATTTATATTCCGTGGGTATAAATAAATGGTGTTATGCCGTCTCAGTAATTTGAAGTAGAAAGCGAAAACATTGAATATATTATTTATTTTCACCACTCCTTGGATAAGATACTCTCCAACTCTGTTTATAGATTCTTCAGAACCAAACAGCGCAGAAAGTTTTCTTTACTGAAGAGAAGGAAAGGTTTTTTTTTGGATGAAATCCAAGCGAATAGCGGCAAAATTCATCAAAAGTTCTCTAATATGTCTGAGATTTTTGCGGATTTTTTTCCCTTCCACTACTGTCGTATATATTATGTTCCTACTACTCTGTCGGAGTAAAAATAAATCCGCTGCCCTGGGGAAAAGACGCACTTTTTCTGATAATATGTATTTCTACAAAGTAGCTTTGTTCGTTAAGTTTCTACTTCTCGGGCTCTTGCGTGTAACTTGGTTCATTTGCGAGCGCGTTAATTCCTCCTCCAGTCCACCGATCGATACGAGGGATCAATTAATGTGATGGACATACACGATTACTAATTTACCGAGATCACTTTTGTTTCTTGAGCTTTTGAGGTAGGAACGCTTTGGAAAATGGTCCCTATACGTTTTAATCCTCTGTAACACATTGTGGCTTTCAGGTGGGACATGGCAGTCACAGTATGTGGACGGATACTGCATCAACCGTTTGTTTTAGTAGATTCTGGGATATCTTAGATGGATCAATTCTGATGAAAAGCCATAGTTTACAACTTGAATTAATATGATGAGCATACATAGTTACTAATTTACCGAGATTACTTTTGTTTCTTGGGTTTTTGTGGTAGGAACGCTTTGGAAAATGGTCCTTATACGTTTTAATCCTTTGTAACACATTGGGGCTTTCAGGTGGGACATGGCAGTCACAGTATGTGGACGGATACTGCATCAACAGTTTGTTTTAGTAGATTCTGGGATATCTTAGACGGATCGCTTGATCTGATGAAAAGCCATAGTTAGCAACATGAATTTGTGTACGTATTCTTCCCTCCTTTTATGGTGATTTTTGTTTATTTGAGATCGGAATGCCCCTGTGAGAAGTGCTCTATCTTTAACCCTCTAGCTCTTTGTGGTTTTCCAGTTATATATGTTAGATCAAAGTTACATAATTTTGATTAATACGCGTTTTATTTCTTAACCGACACTTATGGATATTGATGTCTATAATCTGATGAAAATGCTTACAGGATTCTGTTTTAATGTTACGTTTTCTTGATTAGATTGATATTCGAAATCGAAGCCTAACAGAGTATTATAACTTTTATCCATCGATTTATTCAAATGTTATTCTTCATGGTCAATTATAACAACTAGCTTAATTTATTTTAGTTGTTGAAAAATTTGAACAATCGTTTCATAGTAAGTCCGTTAAAATGTTAATTCTCCCTTAATTTCGTTTATTGATAGATGACTTTTGTTGAAAACATAAAAATCTCAACTGAAAATTGGTTTAACTAATAACCGGTCTGATACGCTTCTTTTCATATTCAGTTGCTCATTGAAACTTGGTAGATAGGTAGGTATTTTAATTAACGTCACACTAGAGCAACACAACGGGCTATTGGGGACCATTGAGACTTGGAATCGAGAGTAATGAAAAATTGTTTACTTGATATCACACTATCCAGTTAAATTTTATAAATTCAAGTACAATACGTTTTAATACCAATTTAAGTAATTTTAAAAAATACATTTTAAATGAAATCGTACATTTATACATAAGGCCATAAACACGAAGCGCTAAAACATGTTTTTTATAAACGAGTTTCAGGGTTTGACTGAGGTTCTAATTTAACTAAGTTAAGAGTTTTTACTTTTCGGAAAAATCGTTTTCTTTACAGAAAATATATTATATTTATTTTTTGGTATTTCAGAAAAAAAACTTTCCTACTCACACGTAAATTTTCTCGAAAAACAAATGGAATTTATACCTAACCAAAGATGCGTCGCTTTCACTTTCAGAACAAACCAAAAACTAAGTAACACTAATGCTAAAATAAATTAACTCTCAATCCCAATATGGCAAAACATATATAAAGGAAAATATTAAAACACACGCAAAAGGGATGTAAGAAAATCGTTACGAAGTCTTTCGGATGTTTTAATGTAGCGAATCCTTTTTCATCTGTGTCCCAACCAGAAGCATTTTAACACTAAACTGAAGAAGCCTTCACGTTGTTCTTAACAACTATTTGAACTTCTGAGCAGATAAAACTTTTGTCCTGTTCAATGTTTCATGCATAACTAGAATTAATAATTTATTAGCCTCGAGTGAAGAATCGTTAGGCATTGCTTGCTTGTTTATTCTAAAATTTAATTTAGTTACAACTTTTCTCTTTCTGAAGTAAAAAGTGTTCTTAAGCATTTTTTATTTTGGATATTGAAGTCGGTTAATGGAAGATTGATAATGAATTGAAACGTGGAATTGCGGCGACTGAGTTGCATGCCGATCGAAATGCAACGAAATATGCTTATAGCAAAATATGTCTGCACTTGCTAATTACTTTGAAAGACAAATTGTGATCACTTACTTATGTTCTCATTATTTTAAAGTCTACTAACATGTACTTAATGTTTACTAACAGTTTTTCATCTCATGAACAATTGTAAAACTAATCGCATATTCTTTGCTTGCTATTTTAGTGTTTTTCTGTGATAACAGATTTAACCCTCCTGGTGGTTGTCTCAATGAGATATTTCGTCATTAGCAAAACTGAGAAGATCTTGATGGACGAGATATCTCGTCGAAACCACTTGGTAGTTAGGTATTTAATTAACGTCACACTGAAACAACACAACGGTCTATTGACGACGGTCCGGGATCAACAACCGAAGGGAAAGATCCGAGGACAACACCACGTAACTTTGAACCAAGGTCAGATGACGAGGTCACACCTGAGCTGGCACTCCACTCTCCAAACTTCCACACCACCCAAACGCGAAACCACTTGGAGAGTTAAATAGTAAAATACCCAGTACTTCGATAACTTCATTGTCCTTCGTAATGCTGGATCTAAACATATCAAATCAAGTATTTTTATTGAATTAAAGGGATGTATAGGATTTTTTTAGATAATAGCTCGAAAAATGATGCCGAAAATTAAAAGTATTAGTTTTTCGTTTGCTACTTCATGAGTAACAAAATGAAAGCATAAAAGACATTAAAAGAATTGATAATGCTAATGAAGCATTTATGCTCGCAAATTTATGGGGAAGGATTATTCATCACGTTGTTCAAACTTAAACTCCTTCTGGTGAAACAATCTATAATATTTGTCAAATGCTTTTGATATCAGTTTCCAATGTGAATGAATTGCAAAGATCATATCATTGCAAATTCATGCGCGCCTTGGTTGAAAATGTATAGGCTCTTGCAAGTGAATTGTATGTTACTCAAACATCAAAGTAACGGATTTGTAAAAAACATCTGCGATTTTTCAATAAAAATTGACATTCTGAAAAATACTAAAATCTGTAAAAGCGTTTAGAATTATAAACGTTATATTTTTCTGTGCTATGAAAACAGTGCGCATTACTATTCCTAGAAAAAATTTCTCCAATCACAAGTCTACAGCATAAAAATTCCAGTCTTCCTTAACATCCATAACAACACATCTTTATGATTCCTTTTTATAAGAAAACAAGTTTGTAACTGACAATTTCTTTTCCCTTTTCGCTAATAACTCGATCGCTAATTCCATAGATTACAATTTCCAATAATCTACCCGATGAAAAATACTTTTTAAAACATTCTGCCTTACTTAGCCTACGTCTGTCAATTCTGGACAAGCGATAGTAAAGTATAAGTAGAAATATGAGAAACACACATCATAACACAAAATCATACCATGTTGAAACTTACCAATAGGTGTTTACACACTTAAAGATTGCTTACATTTTTGTTGACACTACTTCCGATGAGTATTTCTTAAATTATATTAAAATATGACTTACCAATTTTGGGTAGTCATTTCCAAATTTACGTTTATCGACTTAGCTGCCACAACAATGGTTTCTACTTACCCGGTGATGACGACGATATTCATATGACTAATGACACGCTGTTCCGAGATGAATAGGTTGTTTTTTTATTTCGTGGTAAAAGTGATTCTCAAGCATTCCTAGTGTTTGTTTTCGTGATAAGAACCGAAAATGAGCGAGATCCGAACTGTTTCGAGTTTTTATAAGATTAGGATTAGGCCAATTTATAGATAAGTTTTTATTGGATTAGGAAAATTCATTTAGAAAAATGTTTTTCCAATTTTTATGACTGAATTATTAATCTTTATCTGAAAAATTTTAGAAACTAAAAACGAAAATTTGCATACTGACTAGCAAGCATATAATCAATTAAAAAGGGTAGTCTTAAATTGATAAATACTAAAGCAGCATTGACCCTATATAGTCGAATTAGTGTAAAAATTATAATCCTGAAAATAGTAATTAGTAGGTCGGTAGGAGTATATTTTATTTCTACTGAGATTAAATGTGTGGGGACTCGTGTTTGCTGTAGACCTTCACATTTTAGAATGAGTCTTATAAATGGTTTACTATCTTTTACAGCTGCAAATTTGCGAGACAGAAATCAAATAATAATTGAAACGAAGATTGAACGAGTGCTCGGATATGGTGAAGGAATTCTGAAAAACTTTAAATTTTGTTTCCCGTTCATTATATTTACAGCAACCCTAATAAAAGAAACAATACAGCACACCTGAAAACAAGAACACTGAATGAAACACGAAAGGCATGGGGGTGGTTTGGGAACCCAAGAACACAAAGGACGGTTCTTTTGGAACGTGGAATCCGGATGCGGACGAAATCCGCTTTCGCCCGGATAGACTATTTCAGTGCATCACGCAGCTGAAGTCCGATTGTCCAGCAGTAAACAAACGGACTTTACCTGCATGATGGCCAGTTTTATATAGATTCAGTTATCTTCGAGCTTTCCTCTCTAGTGAAGGTAAGTTCGGCTTCCGGAAGTAAAATCTGATGTCTGGTCGAATATTTTTCCAACCATCGCAGCTGAAGTCCGCTCGTCCAGCAGTAAACAAACGGACTTTACCTGCATGATGGCCAGTTTTATATAGATTCAGTCATCTCCGAACTTTCCTCTCGTGAAGGTAAGTTCGGCTTCCGGGAGTAAAACCTGATGGTCTAGCCGAATATTTTTCCAAACATCGCCGGTGTCGTCAGCGAATCGGACACTGTCCGCTGCGGTGAGGTTTCCCAGGTCCTAATGAGAGGCAAAGAAAAAGAAACCTCATTGATCTCCTTTCTTTTTCAGCCCATAGGTGCTGACGACAGGCGGGCCTTGAACTGGCAAAGCAGTTTGTTTAAATCGGGAAGACGGAGGTTTCCCTGCTCTGAGACGGAAGGGGGAGGAGGGGGAAGAGAAGGGGCGGGAAGGGGGGCGCACACTCGCATTTTCCTTTCCTTGAAGCGAGAAAAATCGGTTGAAAATCGGGTACCCACCACGCAAAAAGGAACCAACCCCCTCTCCGCCCGTCCGAGTGCGATTTGAATAGGGCGGTGGGTACCTTTGTGCGTGCCGGGGGAAGTATCAAATGGAATTACCGTGCTCCAGAAGTACGCTGAGTTGATCTAAGGTGTCGAGGTGAAGCGGGTGCGGCTGTTTCCGACGCGACATCCTCACAGTTGCTCGGCCCCTGAAACGAGAGATCCACAGTTGGTCAAAAGGCGATGCCCAGGTTATGATTATGAATAAGCGGCGCGCGGTAATCTCACCGCGGCCCACCCCAGCGCCGGACGCCGCGGAGCTTCCCCCACTGCCGGCCGTCCCCTGCCCCGGCTTGCTCGCCGCGGCGGTCGGCTCACCGCGCGGCGATCGGCCCTCGCTCTGTTTTCGGAGAGCGAGTGCTCTGCATCCTCTCGCGAAGGATGCTCGGAGGGTAGGTCACTGTTTGCACGACAACAAACGAGTTTGGGTAGAGCATCGCGTTGAGAGCTCGCATGAAACAATTCAAACGTTCATTTACGATACTCTAATATGTACCACAGAGTACGGTCCGCACATAACGAAGTCGATGATGCCAAACCGCTCAATCGACAGAAACGGGCTTTTTATACACATATATTGTATAACACATTACATTCAGAACAATATATAACACTCAGAAAAATACCTTTCATTGTGTGGCATATCGAAGTAAATACAACAAAAACATTGTATAACACAACGCAGGGGATTTACACCAACACAGTGTATTGTGTAACATGTTTCTTGTACAACCCATTGTATTGTATAACACATGGCATTTAATACAACGTATTGTGTTATTTATAAATACACTCTCAAAATAATGAATATAGCATGTATAAGTTATTTCAGACAGTTGAAAACAATAGCAGGAACAACTAACCTGAACATACTTTGAAAAGCATCCTATTTATGTAACATTCATTTGTATTTAGACATCTGTAATGTTATGCTCGAAAACAAACCCATTTAATTGTTTCTCACACTTTTTTGTATTTTCTTATATCTGAAGAATCCTGGAATTGCCTTAAAACGTGAAAAAAGTTTTTCTATGGAATAATCACAGGAATTCATCAAAACTTAGATTTATAGAGAACTTTGATAATGGAAGTCCACTGTGTTAAGACATAAGGGACGGGGAAAACACTTTATAGCTATGATGTTCCATATTTTATGTATTCTGGGACATCTTAGCGATTTCAAACAATGAAATTTGTGTGTCTTGAGAAAAGTAAGAAAGTGCATTTCAAAGAGGCATACTTAAGAACTAGAAAACTTTGCAACATCTTATAAAGACGGCGTTTCAAATTCTAGTTCATGTGAAATATTAGAATATAAAATGCTTGAAATAATATTTATGTGTAAAAACGTTTCGTTTCAATACAGCGTGTTTCATGAAGGATACTAGAAACATCAAGGAGGTAGATGAGCTATTATGAAACAATGACATTTCATATATTAATTGATATGAAACATTTACTTTATGTAGCATTTAAAACACATTGAAAAGGAAAATTTCGTTACCGATAACATGTGTATAAGACAGGAACACGAGACAGAAAAAAATGAAGTCATGAGAAATTGTGAATTATATATTTTTCTCTCAAACCTAGCTCTCATATTTTTACATATGTCGTTAACTGGCTTACACATAGGGATAGCATGCAAATATTGCGTATTTGAGAACTGCGGTTTGTTCAGCTGAGATAAGGTAAGAACAACGATTCGAAACAGAAGCACCTTTGCAGTGTGAAATCTAATCTATAAAAGAATGACATGAAAAGGAATGAAACGATTAATAAAGACAAACTATAAGCGCTAGCTGCCAACATCTGGCATTTTTACACCTGATCTGATATGAATCAAAACAAGAATTCGATGACATTTTATACAAATGATATGCACACGCGCGCGTGTATTCTAGAAGCGATGTTCTGGTTCGCACGTTGGTACACCACAGAGTATCCCCCAGCGAGAGGGAGTGAACTGTAGAATATGAAAATACAAAAGCATTAAAGTAGATCAATGAATTCTGATATATGTAGTCCAATGAAAAGTTTGATATTCAAATTAAACTTAAAACAATTATACAATTGCAATATATGAGCTCTTAATAAAACAAAGTTACTTAAATGATATAATATAATATTTAAACGTGCAAAGTAACTAAATGCTTAGTAAATCGAACACGTCTTCCTGAATCTAATAACTTTTTGATGATTAGATTGAGAATTAGAGGTGTCAGGATTGTTCAATTTCTTAACTATGTCCTTTTTCACGAGTTTTTTTGACAGGTTCGTTACATTTAAGAGATTCAAGTGAGTCTGACAAAAGAAACGCTGGTTTGACCCGATCAAATGTTACTGCTCTTTTTCCCATTTACAGAAGCAATTAAAGTTTTTAGTTGTCCTGTGAATCACATGGTGAGAATCTGCATACGGCTGATTTAGAGGTGGTCTAACTTTATCTGCCGTAAAAACACACGAGAACAAGTTTCTAAAGATGGTTGAGCATAAATAGACTCAATTCAGAAACATGATGATGGATTTTCTGTGTAGTCCGAATATCTGAAGGCAATCTGAGTGTCGGACATTCAGAGCATATTGCGTTAATGTCATTCTTCACTTCAGAATGAATATCTAAAATGATCATTGGTAGAGTATCAGCCATTTGGAATTTCGACGAGAAACCATAGCGCTCTTGGGGTAATGGCGGAATCTTTCTATGTCCATTCAATTAGGGTCGATAGGCAGCAGTGTGTATAAGGAAATATGATAGCCAAGGATGTTAATAAGCTCACGGAACAAATTCGATTCAAAGTTACTACCTTGATCTGTTGTTATGGTGGCTGGACATCCAACCTTTTAGTAAAGCCCTGCAGGTTGTTTGAGAAGTCATATGTCTTATAGGAATAATTTCTGGTCATGTTTGTAAAATGGCCTATAACTGTCATACAATATTAACTATCTTCTGATGATGGAAGAGGACCTATAAAATCGATATAAATATGTGGTCTCCTGGCCAACTGGTCTCCAATCAATACTGTCCTTTTTAGGGATTATGTGTAAGCTTGAAGCATAATTACTCTTAGATGGTCGGAATATGTCCTCAAGCATGTGCTCAAACTAAGATTTTGAATCTTTAAACAGTCAGAAGCTAAAAGTCGTTCAATAAACACAGGACTGTGGTTTTGATAAAATGTTTCACATTTTGTTTCATCTCTTGAATAAACTTGGTGGTTTCGAAATTTCTGGAAACATTCGAAGTAGATCATGAAATTCTGCATACCAGATACGAGTTTGATAGTGAACACCAGTGAAACTAAGTTTACCATAAGCTCTCAGATCCGTTTTGAGGTTCACTAATTCCTTATTTTTGTAAGTCAGGTGAAAGATTAAAATAATACTCAAAATCCGCTCCGATTACTGGTACGGAAGCGTTAGCGATCAGAAAAGGCCACTGAAATTTTCTGCGAAGATTCAAATCTAAAGTTAACAATTTTTGATTAAAAACATTGATAGGTTAGGTTAGGTAGTTAATTAACGTCGCTCTAGAGCAACAAACACAACGGGCTATTTAAACATTGATGGGTGATGTGTTCGCAGTCGATAGCGTTTGAGAGGACTTTTGTTTTTCTGTAAAATTGGGGAGAAGCAGGGATGATTGACATATCAGATCCAGTATCAATAAAAATGATTTATTTGAAGATACATCTTTTACAAATAAGCGACCCGAAATGTGTGGCGAAGGGGTTGCCACAGCTACTCTTACTTTTTACGTTTTTGAAAAGGAGCAAGGAAGTACGCATTTTACAGCATTTTCACCAAATTTGTAGTGATACCAGCATAATTCTGATTTACGTGGACGAGATATAGAGAGTTTACGGCATGGGGTGCGATTACGTGAATGATTGCTATAACGGTGTTCAGTATATCCTAATTCATCAAAACGTTGATTTGACTTTTCGATTTCTTGTTGAAATTTGTTTTCGGTAGTACTAGTTATCACATTAGTGCTGAGCAAACAGAGTTTGTTGGGGTAACGTCTATGATTCTACCTGCAACTGCAGCTGCTTTGTGATTAAAGGAGTTATGGGTATTGAATAGATTGGACAGATGCTGGTAACTGTCATCTTGAGGTTGTGAAATGAAGAAATGGTTAAAAGAATCAAAGCAGAACGGAAGTAAATCCTGTCAAATAAAATAAAGATAGCACATACCCGGAAATCAGTTTGTAATTGTACTATAAGTAATATAATTAATGAAAACACAGTTGTGTATCACACGAAGAATCATATTCGTGTTGAAGAAAATGTTGAAATTCTCGAACTTGCAACGATACTTTCAAGCGTTCTAGTATAATCCAAAGCGAATTTTATTGAAATCGCACGAAAATCTATTTCTATCATCTGCAATCACCATTTAGTAATTGGTGTAGGTACATGAAGGTTGTTATAATTATTTAACGATGCTTGTTCCATGTTTAATGTATTTACAATTACTCTTTATGATCTAATGAATTACAATGTTAGACGAACGCTAGCGGTCAACATTTTACATTTGATCTGATCTGCATCAGTACAAGAACTTGATGAAATTTTATAAAAATAGATATGCATGCGCACGTGTGCATTCTAGATGCGATGTTCTGGTTCACCACAATATCAGTTAAAAAGTTAAGTGAAATATAACTGACAAAAAATCTCATACATTTCACAAATAGGAAGCTTCTGACCGAAACATCCAACTTCAGAAATAATTAATATTAATAATAATGATAATATACAATAATAATATTAATAATAGCTTGTATTATTAATAATCAAAATAAATTTTATTTTCTATTTTATATAAAACATGCCATCTAAAATTTCGTCGTTAAGTGTGAGTAATCGATTTATGAGTGACGGAGAAAGTAAAAAAACAAGCGCAGATTATTGCTCAGACTTGAAGTTTGCTGCGCGATGCCAAAGAAGCAAACGAATCGTTATACATTAAGAGGTACTTACAAAATACAATATATGCCCTCGTAACTCCTGCAAGATCATTTCCCTCTCATCTTGAGGGTAGAAAAATATCTCCATTATTTTGTTATAGAAATGCGTTTGAATCTTATTACACGCACATTGTTTTTCTGAATATTTTCTCATTTAATTTATATCTTAAAACATCCTTAATTGAGTATTCAATAGAGCGTATTTTAAAATTAAGTACAAAAATGTTTGTGCATTTTCAACAATTCGAAGATCTTACTTTTTGAATACACGTCTACATTGTTATTTCGTTGACGTTTCACATCGACTACGGTAGTCAAGATAAACTGAGAGTAATAATGAAGTGTAAAAAGTCAGACACAAATTCTGTGGGGTTTGAATGTTTTCTATGGAAGTAAGACTTTTATTTCCAGGCAAATTTGAAACATAAATTGCACCCCTAAATAAGCCGTTTCTAGGCAACAATGTTCGAAAGAACTATATATTTCTGTTGTAACAACTAAACAGAAATATATCTATAGCAGTACATACAATAAACTTATTTGGATATAAAAGCAATCCCGGTACCAGGACCTAAATCTGATCATTTATGTCCTTTGAAAGAACATTGCAAGATGCATTTTTTACTCACAAAATTAGTCAATATTTTGAATGGGATACGTTTTGTAAATAATAGTAACATCTTAAAGTAATAATGGCAGTCGAGTGTTCATTTAAAAAATCTCACGCATCACCAAAATTTATTCAAACCTTTAGCACTTTCATCCCAAGCATTGAAAAAAATATATTTAACTATAAACGTGTATTCTCTGAATATATACTTTTATTTTGGCTACTGTTTTGCTTACATGACTTTTATAAAAGCTAATTGCACAAGAAACGCAAAACAGCCCCTTTAAGTATAGATTTATCTCACGTGCCAAATCAATGATTTCTTTTAATAGCTGGATTGATATAATTAGCTCTTGTGTTGCACACAAAATGACCGAGGAGAGGCAAACCAAACCCGTTATTAACTGGATCACTTTCTCTCACTGTATTTTTGGCCACGATCGTTGAAATATATAATCGGCGGCAAGAACAAATCAAGAGTGAAAAGCAACTTCGCACACAAAAAGAAAAACGCGATAAATATATTTATTTTATATCTCATCGGGCACGAATAACACGCTTCTTTTGATTGAGAATATGTTTTTCCTTTCCGACTCAGTCTATTCATTCCGCAGTAAAGAAACTGCCCCCAACTACAATTTTTTTCAGTGTGATCGATCTAGCATTAAATTAAAAACTACTTCTGAATTTAAAAAAAAATCCGTATGAAACTCGTAGATTGTTGAGATTATAGCTTAATTGTACGTATAAAAAATTTATGAAAGAGAAATTTTCATGCTGATTCGCAGTTATTTTAACTATATTAGGTGATGCATGAGCTGGTTTGTTTCCTCAGAGTTGTTAAAATATGCACCAGACATGTTAAGATTGACTGGTTGGGATTTGTGTTCCAAGGCCATATTTGGTCAAGCTGTGCCAAATACAAAACAGAAAACCTCAAGTACATGGACATACACACACAGAAGAGTGTAAATTATTGATAAAGGTTTTTTATTTGAATTATTTTCTAAGTAACTCCATCATGATTTGTAAGAGGCACATAATTTGAGATGGAATAAATTCAATCTAGAGGCTTTAAAAACTGACATACCATAAAGGAAGAAAGACGCATTTATTCCCTCTCATCAGTTGATTTACTATTACTTGAAATATCTTATCCTCGTTAGCGGATTCTAATTATTCTCGTTTAAAACGATGACAAATATGCAAAAAGTAATTACAAATCTCCCGGGTGTCCTAGTTCCCACTTCTGCTCAAGACATATGAACAGAATTTTAATAAGCAATTTCTCGCAATCGGACATACAAAGTAGCGAAGAGGTAATTATAACGAGGAATGTTATTTTTAAAATACACGGACTGAAATTTAAATGCAAAAAAATGTAAGTTGGGGTGAACCATTTCTTTCCTCGTTGGTGTTTATTGATTCAGACCCAGATACGGACGCATCGCAAATGACAACTTCTTCGAGTCATAAAAAACCCCGAGTATCCCGTAACAACTTAAAAGTGATACATTCTTTTTTCCCTTCTCCTTTCTTCTGCAGCGTGTAATGTTGGAGACAAAAATGTAACTTTTTTTACATGCGAAATGAAACTTAATAAGATGAAGAGAGAAAATCAACTTGCAAAACACTTTTAAAAACATTCCACTTGCAAGTTTTTTTCCAACCCGACATCACACAGAATCAGTGTAGAGAATGATTAGAATTTTTGGCTCTAGAACCTGACTTTTTTTATTTTAATGTTAATCCACTTTTCGTTCCCCTCCCCGCTATTCTCTCATCTTATGTCACCGCGTTTGAGTTTATTTTTTAATAGGAGAACCCCCGCTTGCTTTCCTACTTTTTCCGAGTTAATGAAAATCTCAGGCATTTAACAAATGTACAAGCTTAGAGGAATTATTTGATTCGGTTTCGCTAACTTTTAATTGTAAGCTACAGTCAGTTTACATATTTTTCTTTGCCATCAGGCAGAGGCTTATTAAAAGGGATAAAAATAGAGAATTACTTTCTACGCTTGGAATATATATTAGAAATCACTGATATTAAAATGATGGCTCCTAACTTTTAAAAGTGCAATTATATGCAAATGCAATTTGTTTATTACTTATTCTCTTTTTCGAGCACTTTTTCTCTCTGTCAGAGAATAGGAAAAACTGTGTATCGCATATTAAAATATTTCAATAACGATAGAGCTTACTTAGCGAGAATGAAATCATAAAAAATTTGAATAAATAAAATAATCTGCACAGTTGCTTACTTTTTGCAAATAAAAACTTTTCGTTTTTCATTTTAACGAACTTAACGGAATTAAACTTCTAATCCTGTTTGAAAGTTTTGTCAAAAGATGAGAAAGATGCATTTCTTTTCGGTATGTCCAGAGTACTCATGAAAAAAACAAGTTTTGAATATTTTACTGAAATGCCTTAGTATACTGTGTATGTTGATTTGATAATGATATTAATTAAAATAAATGCTTTATATATAAAATCCTAACACATTTTCTCGTGCACTCATATGTAATAGATATTTTGCTGAAACCTGATCTTATTTTTTATTTACGATTCCACTTGAGTATTACACAAATTAATTTTTTATTGAGGCGAATGATAAACTCTGTCTTATTAAAAGCGTATCTTTATGCTTTATCTTTGGTGCATTTTCATGTTAATTATCTGTTCTATGACTTGCATGTTTTATTTGCAATTGGCTGATTCAACTTATACTCTCATTATTTTCCAAGACTTCCAATTTTTCAGTTGTTCTTACACTAAATATTAACCTTAAATTAAGTAAATATATCACAAGTTTATGCTTGTATAGCCACTTGAAACGTAAGTTACCAAATAACATGTATTAAAAGAGAAACAGAAAACGCCAGATCAAAAGTAAACCACAGAATAAGTTTCTCCGTTTTTCAATAGTGAGTTTTTAGTGATAAAGTACCTTTCTTCAGTAACATTCTCAAACGATACTAAATGTGTGAATATATTTCTAAATAAAAGAACAGCTGCATTTAGGGTGATAAAATTTTAAAAATAAAGGCAAGGTAAAAACAGCAAGATTAAAATAAGAGAATGAGAAAGTAGTAAATTAAGCATAGTTTTTCAGACATAGATTTCAACCTTTTAACTTATTCTCTTTTTAACGAACTCAGTGTGAGAAAATTTCGTGAAACGAAACAAAAACATCGTTAAACAAAGGACGCACTCGTTTGACATGCGCTCTTGGTAATTTTAAATAACATAATACAACGTCAAATCAATCGAGGTACGAGTTTGAAACCCTACATGCGTTTTATAATTGTTCCCTCTCCTTCATTCGGAGAGGAGTCAGCGCGTACAGATTGAAGGAATGAACTCTCCATCTAGGTAATCAGGAGGGGTAAAAATAACTTTTGGAGGAGCCCTTCTCAACACCAACAGCATTGAGTGGATAATTTGAGGATGGGAGATGAGGTGCTGATACACGGGAGCAGATCACAATTCACTCAGGAAGTTGACAGGTGGCTGCTTTTTTTGGTATTATTACTCCCATTGAGTGAGTCGGAGGGGAGGAATATTTTGACGTGTTGCAGATCGGGACCCGCACTCATTTAAAAGGGACGCCACACTTATAGTCAATTGAAAAAGTGAGGGGTTGTACTGCGTTCAGATTAGGCCGTACTTCGCATTCAGTGCAAATCTGGTTATAAGAATTGTGTTCGGGGCTCCAGTGCGACGTTAATTAAAATAGCTACTTACCTGGTTATAAGAACACACAATTTTTAACTTCACTCGATTTCAATACCCTTATCTCAATTTCCGTATCGTGCTGAAAATCGGTGTATTTATTGATCTTCTAAGTTACAGAAATGTGTTAAAGAAGGATACCAACTAAAAACAAGCTTTGGATGGTTGGTTGGGTTTCACGTCGCTAAGGCCATGTTTGCCCATGCTGCACTAAGATAGACAACATTAAATAATGACATACTCGATCCGAGGACAACACCTCGTAATTTTGAGCCCCGGTCGGATGACGAAAGTGTAAAGGTAGGTAGATGGTTGAATTGACGTTGCACTGCAGTCACACAGCGGGCTATTGGCGACGGTCCGGGATCAATCCCTCGTAATTTTGAATCACGGTCAGATGACGAGGTTAACACCTGATCTGGCACCCCATTCTCCAAACTTCCACAACACGCCAAGCCACGTGCAAAGGCGGGATTGGATAGGATTGATTGAATTTTATAGCTTAAGGGCTATATTTGGCCAAGTTGTGCCAAACACAAGACCAACAACATCAAGTAATGGACATACACACTAGAAAAGTTTTACTGGCACAGAAGAAAGAAATACACCCAGGGTAAGTTAAAGGAATCGAACCTGTACCACCTACAACTCCCAGGTTGCTAGTGCAGTGGTCAAACCCACTGAGCCACGTCAGCTTAAGAAACAAGCCATGAACCAGAATATTGTTCAAAACGGAATTGTATAATTTTTTCGATTAAATGTTTAAATGAAGGTACTTTAAAATTAATGACTTTTTATCCATTATAGTTCTTTTGAAAAATTTTAATGTACAATTGTTAAGTAAAGTTGCTACAAAAGTTATTTGACTATATAACGTTCATTAAGCAGAAAAAAATTGGCGTATATAGGTTTGAAATGTTTTTATACTATGCTGCACATACAAATCCTGAAAACTATGCCGTTATACAATTTATTTAATTTATGATCCACTTACAATGTAAAAAGACTTGACTAAAACTTCTTTTCAAGCCATAACTGATGAGAATATAAAATAACAAAATTTAGCACATGCTTTTTACTAAGTTGCCATCTAAATCACAGGACTTCGTAAATTATGTATTGATAAGGAACTGGGACAATGAATTTCTAACTGAAGGATAATTATGCTGCTATGTTTATCACTAAAAAAATTGACAAGTTACCTAAAGCTTTCTGTTAGTGTTACTGTAATTTGTGGAAAATAGTATCACACATCCGCTGTGCTTTCAAAATATAAATTTCATTATAAATTTTCAGTCTTTTGTGCAAGCAACTTAAATTAGTCTGGCGTTATTTATATTTTTTCTTTGTTATTCTTTATGCCAAAGTATAGCATTGACGCCTATTTAGCCATAAACCTGCTGTCTTTAAATGTGTTCAGTGTAAATAACCTCAATAGAATCGACTTCGTTATTACTTTATAAAATGATATTCATTATACAATTTTAGATCGGTAATATCAAAGCGAAATGCAGTGTGTGGGTATTACTTAGGTACATATATACATACAGACACAAGTAATACCATTATAATTTCAAAGTTCTTTTTGAAAACTAAATTTAGAACATGGGGAGACAGCTAGGATATATCCAATAGCAGAATCGTCTGTTTTGGCTTGTCATTGTATGACCATATTTTGCTACAAGAGAGAAGAATCCGTACTAATTAAAAACACAACAGAAATAGTTATCATGCTGCTACTGTGTATTGATACCTGTAAAAAGTTACACCTATCTGACATCATATTAGTATTACAAACAGCTTAGAATGTAATGTGAAGAACTCACAGTTGAAGACTAACAGAACATTAATCAAATAAAAATGCAACTATAAGCAAAATCGTTGAGGTGAAAAACATCGAAGGTAAAGCATTCTTCGGCAAAATGACATATATTAATTGCAAAACGTCATGAATGTTACTAACATGGAAAAGAAATTGCTAAATTTGAAACATGCATGATAGATATATATTGATGTCTATCTTTTATTTCGAAAAATAAAGCTTGAGAGATAAAAACATATTTATAAAAAGGGACTTTTGTGCCTTTGGGTAAAAGGACTTTATGTATTAACATAAGACATATATGGAAATGAAATGACTTTATATACCAATAAAGGAGGGAAAGAAATTGTTTCAGATTAAAGTATAGTTGGCATGGGTACGGGGACATCAGTTGTGCAGACGACTATATTAATTTTCGAAAAACACCCTTAGCAAGTCCCATTTAAAAGTTTATAAAGTTAGTTAAGTCTTACCTTTACTTATCATTTTACAGTTACTATTTTACAATAATTTTAATAATACCAAATACTGTGTATAAATGAGAAGAACGAACTACATGAACATTCAACAGTAATCTATTGAATATCGATAATTCTTTCCACGAAAAAGACACGCCGTTTTCTTTTCTCCAGCCCCAAGTTTTTACAAAGAAATGTTTATAAAGAAATTCCACTTGATAACTTCGAAAGCCCATACTGTCATCCTCAATAAAGCGAACGCAGAAATGCATTTGATAAACGTCTGAATGGATTTTTTAACGCTACATACAACATAAAGAAGGTGAAGCAAAAATATATTTTATTTGTCATAAAGATATATCTACGTAAACATCGCAACCACCGCTCCCGCGGAAAAGAGGAAAAAGAAAGAAATGAAAACATCTTATAAAATAGCAATAATGCGCGTTATATTAATAAATAGAATAACTCTCCGTCTTATTTTCAATTAACAATTCTATCTCGCTCTTTTCTGCTGCTCTTTTTTTGGGTTTGCACTCTCCTTTCAATTGAACTCTCTGCTGCGAGGAAATGGAAGCTGGAAAAAGCGAATGTTGGTTGACATAACCTAGAGCAAAATCAGTTTGCGCTTTCATAAAAAATAAATTCGCGCTGGCTGCACTTTAGATCGTCCTGCAACGAGAACATGAATTATTTTGCTTGTAAGAAACGACTTTAATCCGAAGGAAAATACAAGAGGAATGTGCCTTAGTTCATGCTGTGACGCATCGTCCAGAAGTGTGGGAATGCTTAAACCGTGGATACAATGTTTTTAAAGTAAAACTTAAAATTTGCCACGGGATATTTTTGAATGGAGAAAGTTATAACTAATGAAGCTATTTCTCACCCTGAAGACAGTTAGCATTTTTAAATAACTTGTTAAGGCTAGCATTTCGATTAATGTTTTCAAAATCACTGTGGGAACTCAACAATGGACTGCTGTTTCAGATACCGTGGTTCAATTCTGACTAGGATGGGGTACAATTTTTGCTCAAGGTCACGGTCACGAAAGGTTCTGTTATGCCTTTATTCCTCAAAGCAAAATTCCTTGTTGCAAAAATTAACCGTAAGCAAACTAATGAAACCAATGATTCCGCAAAAGCGAGAGACATAGAAATGAGATAAGTATAGCCATACAGCGATACTTTTGTACGAAATACTCATACAGTAATCCTTAAAAATGCAGCTTTATAATAATCCCTGAAACAACAATTTTCTCTCTGCAATTGATTGCATATTTCGTTTCTTACTCTTCATATTTTTCAAGACAATTCTTCATTGTATAGTATTTGGAAGCTATTTATGTCAAGCAAGTTTATCTCCATGTAAAATTAAGAGTTTAAGGAATAACCAGTTGCGATTCAAATGGCACTTATATGTCAGCGTTAATTTAATAAAAAACTACATTAGTTTTTCTAGAAATAAAAAATAGAAAAGGTTTCTCCAAGTGAAGTCTTGGGTCTCAGATAATATAGTGACTTATACTGTTACACATTTTTTCACCCAAAACAATTTCTGAGCTTTGGTTTTACTTACACAATCAATCAGAATATCACTCTAATAGCGAAAGAATTTTGTTTATTCCATTATAATATAATTGGATACGAAGTTACTGAACTTCCTTAGCCAATCGATTCTCTGAAGTCATTATCAAATTATCATCGATCCGCAAACAAAACCCCCAATTGGGTTCGCAGTTCAGTGCTGCTAAGGATTTTATTCATACTCACACATAACAATGTGTACTACTATTTACATGTGCAGTATACACACCTCAGATAATTATAAAAATGAAAATTATATCAGTTGAAAGCATGCAAACTTTAAAATCACTGTCTGATTATATTATAATCAAAGTAAAAAAGTAAAATTAAGGTTTTGGAAAACAGTTGAATTCACGAATTACACTGCGCCAAAAAGAATCGAAACATGAAGGATCCAGTGTTCGATCCGAATGAAACTTAGCAATTGTGATGTACATGAAGAGATAAAGAAATGATTACAAAATCAAATCTAGAAGACAATTACTGTAGAATTACATCAGAAAAGTCGTTAATTAGTATGTTGTAAAGCCCCTCTGACTGCATGCATTCCTATATACAGCGTTGCCTGGAGTCATATAGAATCCTTATACTATCCTGTGTCAAATTACTCCAAGCCTTCCGCAGTTTGTTGCTGTGTTGCCCAGTTGACGGCCTAGGATGATCAATGGAAGACAGATCCAAGGATCTCTTCCTTAGATTTCAAAGAGTTTCTATTCTACACCACTCCTGGTAGAGGCGAGCAATGTGTGGCCGGGCGTTATCGTGCTGGTATAGCACATTGGCACGTGACATAAACGGCAAAACAACAGGGTGTAGGATCTGGTGCACGTATCGCTGTGTTGTCAAACTACCTCGGACCACTACTAGAGGAGACTGGCTGTCGTAAGTGATGGTTCCCCACACCATTACACTAGGAGTTACAGTGCTGTGCCACTCGATAGTAAACTGGGAATAGCCACCGAACATCGTTGGCTGCGTATGTCGTGTTTGAGTCATGGACAGGGATGGAATAGCAGTGTATCATGTTAAGTGGCAAATCCCGCTCCCGCTTTCAGGTAGAAAATCACGGCATTCTATTGTGATCAGGGCTACCATTCCCAGTTTACAGCCGAGCGGCATACCGCTGTAACTCCTAGTGTAATGATGTGGGGAGTCATCACTTACGACAGCCGGTTCCCTCCAGTAGTGGTCCGAGGTAGTTTGACAGCACAGCGATACGTGCACCTGATTCTACACCCTGTTGTTTTGGCTTTCATTTCAGCACGTAAACACCCGGCCAACATCTCGCCTCTGTGAGGAGTGTATCCGTGGTGTTCCCTTTCTTGGTCGGCGAGATCCCCAGATCTGTCTCTCATGGAGCCTGTCGGAGATATGCTAGGTCGTCAATTGCACCACCCCCGGAATATGAAGGATCTGGAACAGCAGCTGCAGAAGGCTTGGCCCCAGAAATAATTAACCACAGAATAGCATAAGGACTCCATTTGACTCCATGTCACGCAGTATATCGGAATACTTCGCCGTCAAATGGGACTTTACGATACATTAATTTATGACTCTTCTGGTGTAAATTAATTCTAAAATAATAGAGTCATCTAGATTTAATATTGTGATCATTTCCTTCTCTTCGTGTACATTACACATAAAGTTTCATTTCAACCGAACACTGGCTCAATCATGTTTGGATTTATTTGGAACAGAGTGTTTTTCCTTTTTTAATTCATAGATGTATACATTGACTACAGTTGACTTTGTTGATAGCCTGAGTAGAATATCGATTTATAAACTTCGCAGACATCTCGAAAACTACTGAAAGACGAACTTACAAATTCTTTGATTCAAACAGTAAACTACTTGATCCGTTAAGTCGTTAGGAAGTTTTTACTGTAGCCGCAATCACTTCGATGGTTTCTGAAACTAAAACCCAAATACTTCTGAAAAATTCGATACGTCATTCCAACAAATGAAGCTGGGGCGGAAGGTATTGTTAAAATGAAAGCGTAGAGATGAAACGCATTAATACTATCAATTAATAAAAGGTTGTAAATATACATACATGAATTCCGAAAAGATGAATTTGGATGAGTACATCCAAAGGGCGAGCCCTGTTACTTTCTTGCTCGCAGCCCGCAAGCAAACTATACAACAAAAACAAACCCAGAATAGTATACATTATGAAACTCGTCTCCGTCGTTATCACTGGGGATGTATCAATTCCTGCGCGAGTAAAAAACACGGCTAAGAGATTTAGATCCGTCTTTATCGTGTGTATGCGTAGAAGATAAGTGTTGTTTAGTAATTGGACTCTACGTCCAACCATCTGGACGAACACGCTTCTTGCAGAGCGACAGACTGGGTAGAGAGAATGCGGTGCCTCGTTGAAAACGAGTCTTCCAAGTCTCGTTTACCGTCAAACCTCGAAGCTAAGTGGAAATAGATCACTGGATGGTCAACGTTTGGCTCATCAAAACAAATCTTGGTGTTTTTCGCTTTCCTGTTTAGAAATATGCCACCAGTTTCTAACACCGTCTAAACATTCCTACGGTTGAATGACAACGGAAAGGAGACCCATCATCAAATCTCTTTCGCGAAATTAGTTCGTTAAAAGTACATCTTGTGTTAATTGAAAGTATTGTGTACTTTCTAACGATAGCGTACAGTTTTGTTCAGTTGGTGAGATGAATGGCACATTATACAGACAATGTTTTATAGCTGGGCACTGTTTCTGCGAACAAATTTATTTTCGAGTCAAGTTGTGGCCTTAGTTCAACATGAGGTATTAAAGTTTAACCACACCGCCTCAAGAGGGTCTAAGCCTTGACGGATCGACCCGAACAATCATTGTGAGGTTTCCAATATTTCATTCAATATATTTATGACATTGATTTCAATTGGATTCTAACAAACGTAAATTGCTGAATTAGGTTTTCATTTCTTGGATATGCATACCTTCCAGGCCGGTTTCGTTTACTATTTTATTTATGCGTACAATCAAATAAAATTGTAATTGGACAGATTATTTTGTACATATCTTCATTAAAAATAGTGCATACAGTGTGCCAGAAATTACATATTCTTTTGTATAAAGAGGCGTTTTACAATTCTTATTCGTCAATACTTAATCTTAAATGTATTTTATTTAAGGAACTCAAAATTGAAGAATCGTAACTTTGCATTCAATATTACAACAGATGAAAAATAGAAATTCTCAAACAAATCAATTTTGAAGTAGTCTTTTTCTGTGATATATATATTTACCTTTCTAATATATCCTTCAAGTTTTCAAGAGGCATTCAGATTTTACTTATTTCCAACAAATTTGTCATTGTTTTAGTGATTGCATTCAATGAAATGGCAAATACAAAATATTTTTGAATATTAGATGTAATTAAAAAACTTTATATAAAGGAAGAATAAACTTCAAAGTACAGTTAGTTGGAAAATAAAATAAAAGTTTTCTAGTTTTAATGCACTGTATGCATTTCATTTTGTCAATCTTTTATTTATATTGTACTATGCAAGAACTATTTTTTTATGTACTTTTCTTTATAAGGTTATTCAAATCTTGCAAGCGATGTCTCAGAAAATAAGGACACAAGTGCTCTTATTTTCTGAGATCATTATAAATTTTAAGTTCACAGCGCTACACTCATGTGTTTGAATTACACAAGCAAGTGCTATATTATTTATGAGATTACATCATTTTATGTAATTCACGGTTGTTGGTTGAGGTTTATAGCGCAAGGATCATATTTTACCAAACTGCACCAAACAACGTCAATTAAATGGACATGCACACAAAGGAAACTTTACTGACGCAGAAGAGAGAATTACACACAGGGAGGAATCAAATCGGTAGGTCACGGTGGAATTTCGAAAATAAATTTCACGATTTGGCTTGAAGGTTTGATTTCAAAACAAACCACAAAGTTGGCATTAATCATTCAGATACGTAACCACCACACTGGAAATGCATCAACAGGAACTAAAATAGCAAGGGGAAAAATTTTGTTCGTACGTTGGAAGTTTTGATAAGTTAGGATTAATTAGATAGAAATTGAGTCAGTTTCTGAATATAGAATTAGTGTTAATGAAAAACATTAAAATATTAGTTGTAATTAAATTAATATGAGCGCAATAGGAAAGGTTGACTCGAAAAGTAATACGTTTGGTAGTACATCCGATAATGGAAACAAGAGAAAAACGAAAAACTCTTAGGTAGTGTGGTTTCACAAACCAAACAGCACACACCATTACACAACCTGTTTTTATGCGAAATTTTGAAGTGCTGTTATCGACTTCAAGTGGTGATTCAGAGATAATTAATTTTCAAAGCATGTGTTTAGTGTAAAGCGCGACAATGTGACTCCCTTTGAAATTTGCCCGAGCGCTTTCACAAAACAAAGACATTCTGTTTATAAGAGTAGAGTGGTTGTTAGAAAGCATCATTAATTCGGAGGCATTTCAAACCTCATCTGCATTCCCTCGAGATTGTTTAGAGAAAAGCAGAGATGGTTGTTTGATCTCTGTTGTTCCTCTAAGGCCGATCACCTCGATCAAATCGTCAAGCTAAGCGGACCGAATCGGAAGAACAAGAAACGCCAATGAGAATTAAAAACAAGCTCTTTTACCAAAAAGACACGGTAAACAGTTTTTATTTACATCATGCATAACAGCGTTTCACTCTGTGGTCAGGCCTAACTTCAATCCCGCTAAACTCAGGAAAGAATGCAGAACGAACCGCAAGCAAGTATTCCCTCTTTCCTGATCCCGAGTTCAAAAATCATTAATCGTAAATTTGCTAGGTGGATTCGTGATAAAAGAATCCCCTTTGCTTGCGAAGACCCTTTTATTTTAACTTCGATTTCAGTCTGTCTGGTGCCGCCCCAATTAAGGTATTCAGCCCTCCGGAGAGATTGTTTCCATTGAGGGTGCAAACGCCCTGCTTTCGGAGGGCTGTCCCACAATCAATGAATTTTCAATAAGGGAGATCGCACTTTTTGAAGCAATAATCCGCCTAATCAGGAGGAAGAGGAATCGCAATGCTTGACGGATTCAGACTCCTCTGTCTTTAAATTTGCATACAATTAATTTTCCTACCATCGTCCACTTTATTTTTTTAATCAAATCCGAGACAAAGTGATTTTTTCCCGCACACATGGTGGTGCATGTTTTTTATCACATTTTTCTTGTTTCAATTTGTTTCCCAACTTGTGAGCGTGGTTTTCTTTCTGCCTCGCGTGCTTTTACTTTTGTATCGTCTCTTTTCGATTCCAACCTAACTCATCAGCATGGAATTGTATCGCCTTTTCCCGGGAAGGAATCGCATGATGGAAACGGAGACGATGACGGTAGGCTGATGAGGATACACAGGGAAGGAGCACCAGTAGAAAATATCCTTCAGGAGAGATATTTCAGTGGGATGCTGATGGAATTTCTGGAGGATTTATACTGCTTTTCCTTTCTGAAGATTACCAGATTGGTTGGTTTGGACAAGCTGTGCCAAACACACAAGATGATGCAAACCAGTAAAAATAAACAAAAGGTTAAAATTGTCTAATCAACAAAAATGTATATATACTTTTAATTATACATTTTATGTATATATATATATATATATATATATATATATATTATATAATAAAATGTATAATTAAAAGTATATATACATTCTTTTCTGTGTTGGTCTACATTCAATTATTTAAGACTAGTTTTTGGTGGTTTATTTTTATAAAATCATATTTCAACTTTATTTATACCAAATGCTATCCACATACTACTATTTACACACATTTTCGGATCATCGGAAAACTTTTATGTCCGATTTCAAAACAGGAAGCAAAATACCAAAGTTGCTGTCTGAGTGTTTTTAACGTATATCTATTTTACTGCTTTCGGGGCTCATTATAATGGAATTTTCTTTTTTATAGAAATGTATTGAAATATCACTCAAAATAAATAAAAATGAAAAACAAGTGTTTCAGGTTTCTTTTTATCTGGTAACAAATATATTTTCGAGCTCTCGGATAAGTACGGATATATTTCACTCATTCCTATAGACTAAATAAGAGTAGATTGAAAGTTTTAAGGAAGATTGTTACGAAATCTGTTCTGTACACGGCTTTCCTCTACCAATCTTTAGGGAAAAATGCGAGAACTAAAAATTCGAGCTATAAAACTAAATAAACACCATAGCTATTAAAGCAAAGTGCACTGCTAAATGTTGCGATAAATAAGTCTTCCTTAGTTTAAAATTCATAGAAGCAACTTAAATTGAAATTTATGTAAGTTTTTCTTCCACTTTGAAGCAGTGAGTTAGAACGCATTTCATAAATAATCTAATCTCAATCCTCTCAAGTAAGTCTAGTGGAGATAATTAAATTTAATATAACCCTTATTCAAACATAAAGTTGTGCTTGGATCTAGCAGTGAAATTTCAAAGAATATAAAATGCTATCGCTCGCATTTTTCTTCCAAATCTTGCATTAGAAATTAGTTTAAATAAGCTTCTCCTTATCATTTCTCATGCATTGTTTTCTATTATTTAATGCTCGTTTTATTTTTGAATTCCTTACCTCACAATTAATTGACTTTAAAAATTGTTTGTGTCATATAAAAGGGTTATTTTGGTGACGCAACACACGATAGTTAACTTGCGAAAATTCCAAATAATAAAAGTAGTTAATGTTCATAATTATGCTTGATATAACGCAGGCTAGGATTTAGAAACTGATTTCGGAGTGACCCCCTTGAATTCGAATCAAAAGACCGTAATGCTAAATGAACATTACGTTTTTTGACTATTTCAGATATATTTACGTGGACTTTACCTGCATGATAAATGAGACTTCAATGGACTCTGATTAAAATAGCTCCTGTGAGTATTTCTGTCTCTTAACATGTAATAGCGTAAGAAATTTAATAACAATGCAACATTAGATTGATAACATTTAAGATGTTTTGTGAAGTACTCGACGGATGGGCCCTTTTTCTGAACATGTACTGAGGCTTTTCTCGTCTTGTCTAATCCCTTCCCATTCAGTTGGGGCCGCGGTAGCCCAATTGGAAGAGTAACGGATTAGCACCCGGAGGGTTGCGAGTTCGAAACTCCGTCGAAACGTCAATCACGCGGGGACTGGTGCACGTAAAATCTGCCGTGCCTCGAATGTCCTCACGTTGGTTTGGTGTGGAAGTTTGGAGAGTCGGATGCCGGCTCAGGTGTTGACCTCGTCATCTGGCTTTGGTTCGAAATGACGAGGTGTTAACCGCGACGTTAATTCAACTAATTTCCAATTCAGTCATCTACGCATAGATGGATTCTTCGTTTGCAAATAGAGGTAATTTTCAGAGATGTCCCCAATTTTCTACTTATGTACTTGATAAAACTTCGACTGACACCAATGAAGCTAACTCAGCATTCCATTGTTTTTGGTATTAACCCTCCTGGTGGTTTATCATAGCGTCGGAAAACTGTCCTGTAGTGTCCAGCCTCTGGTGCAAAAACCTGTTCCAAACTGTCACCAGTTCTGGGTAAGGAACAATTTGTTTTTCCTACATGGATATTCATCCCCTTGGAGTAATAGGACAGATTTATCTTGATTAGATATCTCTCCCTCAGCAAAATTAGCCAGATCTTAGACGAGATATTTCTTCAGAAACCACTTGGAGGGTTAAGAACATTTCAGGGGTGCCCGAGTCTCCTGATCCCTCTCTCTGAATATATCTCTGATTAATCACGAGAATAAGAGACGCAATCACTTTTAACAAAGTGATAGAAGTAGTAGTTTCGTAATTTCGGATCATTTTATTCAACGCCGAAAACTAATATACTATTTAAAGTATATAAAACAATGAGATATTAATTTTGCAGGATATAGATGGATGAATGTTTCGTCAGTAAAATAAATCTTAAGCTATTGAATGTAACCTTGTAGGTGGCTTTGAAATTGAAGAGAATTAGAATACATATTATAAACTTTATATATGAATATTTTAGCACTTTCAGTAATATTTCACTGTGAGGGTAGGAGACAGAAATGCACTTACTAAGCACAAAATAATGACATATTTTATACAACTTAACATGCACTCATAGAAATTTATGTAATGATGTATACTTAAAGAGAAAAACCAGCGTGAAATATATACTTAAAGAGAAAAATGTGCATGAATAATAATATAGAAATATGCCTTATTTTTCAAATGTCAACAGAAGTTAAATGAAATTAACGTTTATGTATGGAAATGAAGTTCGATGTGCTTGTTTCTTTTTAAAATGTTTAACTTACCTATAAAATTCGAAATAGAAATAAACGTTTCTGAGCTCAGAAAGTTGCTAAACTTCTTTTAAAGACTACAGAAAGTTATATGAACAATATTTAAGTAATTTAATATAAACTTCTCATACTAGCTTTAAAAACGGACTGAATTTGTATATGTTAAATGCAACTCTACTTCATGAATGCTTCTTTGGAGAGTGAAATTAAATAAATATGCTTTTATTATTCCATCAGTACACTATAACTTTTGTGCGAAAGGAAGAATAGTCGAATCTCGTTCATGTTTCGACATGAATAAGTTTAATTCAATCAAAAAAGATAACAGTGCCATTCATAGTAACTAAAAATACATGGAATATAATGAATTGAACATTTTACAGAAATTGAGAGAGAGAAATAGGAAAAAGTAAACTTTATATTTCATTAAATAATTCAGAAAATATTTTTACAATTACACTAATACATCGTTACTGAAATTCTAGACAAAATCTATGAGCCAAAAAGTATAAAAATAACCCAGTTTAAAAAGGTCAACTCAATCATGCACTATCACATTCGCCGGAATTGTAGCTCAAAATCAACATTAAGCTTACTGGTAGGAGAAAGAAACAGGTAGTCGAAAAAAACAATAAAACATGTTTAAAAAGAGGATAGCTCAGAATTTTCAAGGGAAAAAAAGCCTCAAATTCTTTGCTTAGACACCGGATTCGTGCGAGTTTCATCTTCCAAGATAAAACATCATTTATGAAATTCAATGTATGCAGGAACTGCTGTACCTATCCTAAGCGGAAGATTACAACTGAATGGAGGGAAAAGAAGACAATTTTTAATTAACTTCGGATTTAATGAGAAAAGCGAAGTCTTGCGACCATTTGAAACAGTTCATTTTAAACATAAAAGGTCTGTCAAGTTGGACGATATAAATAATTACTCACCAGCAAGAATTAGGGATCGCCATGAACGTAATTTTCTGTGGGTACTTTCTACATTCGAAGATGTTGTTTACGATTTCAATTGTTTTTTACAGGTATTTGTTATAAAAATATTTTATCTGCGATACGTTTTAATCTTTTTCTTTTTAATTTTCTTTTAAAGCGCTAGAGGAAAAAATGTATTTTTATCGTATCTAATCATCTTAACTATTTTTAATTGAATATAAACTTATTCTATAGTTCATAAAAAACACCGTACGACTGTGTAAAGTTTAGATAAGGAAAACATGGGTTTGTTACTTGTCATTTTACGATGCTTTCTGGATTTTTTAAGAGTATTTTATTTTTGTGAATTTTTTAATATTTTAGACATCTAAAGAAAAGTTTTGAACTGATTGGATTTGGGTTCTGTTCGGATTCATAGGTATGAATTTGAGTTAGGCATTTTTATGTTAGTCCCAACTATGAGCATTTGACTTGTACATGTCATTTGTCGTGCATTTTCCATATAAACAGTTTCCCGTAAACACAATCACGCTTCCTTACAAAAGCACTTGGGCATAATGAATAAAAACGGAGAATTTCCTTTGAAATGGTAGGTTTGCAGATGGGCGTAGATTTATAGTTCTCATTGAAGATTAAACATATTCTGTAGAAAATTATTCCATTTCTTGACAGATCCCATTTCTTGACTTGGAAATACTATTAAATACCAGAGAAAGAAACAATACTTGTGCAATATTCAAATAGCAAGGACAGAATTTATTTGATCCAACAAGCATAACTAATCTAAATAAGTTTTCCAAATTCCTTCATTGGAAATCAGGAAATGAAAGTTAAAAAAAATAGTGGTAACAAAAATAAAAACAAATAAAAAGTGAAAAGAGAAAGAAAATAAACTTGGTTCTTTTTTAAGTGTTTGGTTCATCGCACCATGATCATTTTTTGTTGTTGCACGAGAGCTAATTATGTTTCTTTAAGGGAAGATGAATACGTTTGTACTTTTCTTATGCCCAAAACATCAATCTCAAGTAGTTGATGTTAACGTCTACATTCAAAAACAAAAACATTTGACTAAAGGAAACTGATTACGTTTTCGCATAGAAACGGAAGGAAAATTCTCGTAAATGCGTGAATAAAGGCATCTAAAACTCTGCCCAAACTTTTGTCTAAAAAAACAATTCAATCTATTTCAGACATCTGCACTGGAATACAAAGGAAAATTTCGGCCCAAGCCAAACTCATAACGTGTTTTCACGAGTTTTTCAGGCTTCACTCATTTTTATCTTTTCCCCAAATCGTACGCACGAAGTACCATTAGTTAATGCTTAACCAAACCAGATCAATTAGAAACCTGTATAGGTTTTAAGGTGCAGTGGTACACGTGACCTGACTGCCAGGCACCGTGTCTGAAGAAATAATCCCACTTCATGAGATAAACACAGAAGTGCTATTAAACACCGTGGAAAAGAAAGTAAAGCTCCTGTATTTTTTAAGTCTCAAGGACAAGGCTTATCCTTGCCTCCAATAAGCATATCTGATCCAAGCAAATCTGTTTACCTATTTCCACCATTGGAAATCGGGAAGAGAGATTTTCGGAAAATAAAGCGTGAACAAAAAACCAAAAGATGAAAGGAAAAGGGGGGAAATAAATTAATGCCTTTAAAAATAACGTAACGGTTTTCTTCGGTGGATCTAATTTTTTAACTCTAAAGAATCCCATTAAATCAAAACTTTCCGTAAAAAATTGCTTCCCCAATGAAACACGTCAAAAAAATCCCTTTCTCTTACTAATTTGATTTTTTAATGAGATGTGGGTATTTTACAACATTTTTTACTCACTCCAGGAATTTTTTTGAGGTGCTGGAAGAAATTGGGAAAAAAAGGATGATAGCAGTATAGAAAATCGCATGGAATATCAGATCACTCCCAATAAATAATGAAAGAAAACTTTTAGTCGATTGAATGGCTATATATTTTATTCGCATTTCAATAAAAATTGTCTCATTACAGGATGAATAAATCTTATTCTATGCTTGATAGCCGTACCAGACAGTAAGTAATGAATGGCAAGATATATTTAAACCAAAATAACTTCTTTTAAACTTGTCTTTTCTATTCCTGTAGTAATTATTTGAGCGTCGATAAACATCAACCTGGGAAACGAGGTAGTCGATAGAGGGATTAAGAAACCATATAGACTTAATACTACACCGACACAATATACATTTTCCAATAAAAATTAATGACTAGATTTGAGATGTGGCTTAAAAGCAACATTGGCTAGTTGAAAGTGTTTTGGTAGTTCAAATATCGTCAGAAGGGGACCTTACCCATGGGTCTTAAAATTCGAAAGATTGCACCACCATATTTTCTCGAAATAATCAGAAAAGGGTTTCATTCAAATAAAATACAAGCAACACGTTCTAATATAGGCTGCCGTTCATAACGGATAGATTTCAGTAGACATTAGTAGTAGTAGGGGGGTATTTCAATTAACGTCACACTGGAGCAACACAATGGGCTATTGGTGACGGTCCGGGATCAATCCCAAAGGGAAAGATCCGAGGACAACACCACGTAATTTTGAACCACGGTCAGATGACGAGGCAACACCTGAGCTGGCACCCCACTCTCCAAACTTCCACACCACGCCAACGTGAGGACATTTGAGGCCACGACAGATTTAACGTGCACCAGCCCCCTTTGTACACGACGGTGTTTGGCTGGATTCGAACTCGCAACCCTTCGGTTGCAAGTCCGTTACTCTTCCAACAAGGCCACCGCGGCCCTAGTAGTAGTAGGAGGAGGAGGAGCCCCGAAATTTTTTTTCCTTTGTGTTTATTTTTTCATTTCAGCCTCCGGCTGCATTACCGGTAACATTAAGGTAACGTTAGTCACGACGCTTATTTTCCGCGTGGGTGGTTTTGATCACGAGCCCTTAAATGACCAGAAAAACAATCTCCTTATACTATGTTCTATTGATTTATTAACTTAAGGTAACAGACAGTTTTTAAAACAGGATTTTTCGTAAAAATATCATTTCGAAGTTTTTCTATGATAAAATTAATATGCCTAGTTTCTTAGATTTTGACATGGGAAAGTATTTCTTTCTACCTTAAATCGATAGCCCAGTTGGAAGAGTAACGAATTAGCAATCGGAGGGTTGCGAGTTCGAAACTCGGTACAACCAAAGACCGTCGTGTACACGGGGACTTGTGCACGTTAAATTTGTTGTAGCCTCAGATGCCCTCACGTTGGTGTGGTATAGAAGTTTAGAGAGTGGTGTGGCAGCTTAGGCGTTGACCTCGTCATCTGACCTTGGTTCAAAATTACTAGGAGCTTTTCCTTCGGGATTGATTTCCGGATCGTCGCCAATAGCCTGTTATGTTGCTCTAGTGCGACGCTAATTAACTATCTAACCTACCATAAATATAACGTAAGTTAGAGCGATTTAAAAAATGGTCAACCACCGTTTTTTCACAGCGTGCGTTTACGTTTTTATCATTTTCTCACGATGGATTTTGTAGTTTCTTGCTAGTCACGAAACAAGGATATCTGAAAGTCTTCCTTAAATCATAAAATTTTCTTTGGGGCTATCAGAAAGATGATTTAGAGAATGACTACAAAGTCAATAAGTCAAGTCCTTTTGATGCGAAGAGTCTGGATTTGTTGTCCTTTTAGCAATTTTTCAACCCTTGGTCAAGCTTACAAAACTGTAAATATTTATTAGGTTGGTTGATTTTGGGTTACATGACACATATATTTGGCCAAGCTGCGCCAAACACAAGATAAGTAGAAAGGTTGGCGAGTGTAAAACAGAAGGGAAGATAGATCATTCGGGTACCTAGGGGTTGTGATGCCTGTACACACCTAAAGATGTGCCCCTGAGGGCGAATATTTATCAGGTCCATTCCCTAGATTGGTATTTTATGAATGTAATTCTTCTAGTAAAATAGAAATGTTAAGTAGTTTTGTGAAACTAGGTTTTGACAATGCTTGAGTATCTTTTATCTCCATTTCTGGTAGACAATTTGTGGTACAAAATTACGAGGCTTTGTCCTCGAATCTTTCCATTCGGGATTGATCCCGGACCATCGCAAATAGCCTGTTGTGTTGCTCCAGTGCGACGTTAATTAACTATCTACCTGGTCAACAATTTAAATAATAAATCAAAATGTTGTTAACTTTTTGACTATTTACTAATTTCAGCTCCAAATCTTTCTAACATCGAAACAAAATTCTCAGCATCTTGGTTTTGATAGGAAATTACCTTCGAAGTGTGGTGCACATCAACCTATTTTAGTCTAGAATGGTACAGAATAATTTCTACGGGATGAAGTAAATACCGGTTTCTCAAAAACATCCACACCAACACTCCACTGATCATCGAAAGGCATCGTTCAGCATCTCCAGAAGTCCTTCATAGAAGGCTGATCCGTGGGTAGAAATTCCTATTTTCGGTCTATTTACTCCTCGCTTATTAAATTCAACCACTAGACAGCGGGGGGAAATGGAGACACTTTTTCTTGCGCAGGATTTGAGCTCTTAGAGCGGTTACAAGAATTAAATTATGAGGAGAGAGAAAGACCACGCCGAGACTCCATCCACGTGACTCCGCGCAGTACAGAGTACAGCATCAAGGACTCAAAATACTACTAAGAGAGAAAGAGAGAGAAAGAGAGAGAGGGAGATAAACACGCGTGGAGAGGGGCGACCCCTCCTGAGACCTTTTCTGTAGGCCGTCAACCTAAAATCTCGCTTTTTCACCATTTATATCTAAGGGCAGTTTTATTTTGCCCGGAATATTCGACGCAAGGGAAGAGATGAGGTCGGGAGAGAGATCCACCGGCGGGATTTAAAAAGTATAAAGAAAGCGGTCCTTTATTCCCGGGTATTTTCGGGAAGCATTTCGGATACTCTCCCGTTAACTGGGCGGCCTTTTGGCTCACACAATTCGTTAGACGGCTGTGGCATTCAGCTCAATCATTTGATTCGTGAGCGAATGGCCGACCACCTTGTGCGATGTAACGTCTGAAGGTACCTGGAAGACCCTCTGGTTGTTATGGATTCCCAGACTGAGGTGGGCAAATCCCGTACCCACCGAGGGGGTAGAACTTTAAGATTTACTTTTTCAGGGAACTATCCATCTTTCCTGAGCTAGTCTCGTACTATATCTCAATACTGCGTTTGTCTTTTCGAAAAGGAGACGAACACGAAAATATTAAAAATCATGGACTTTGTTGAAGCAACTAATACAAACTACATTCAGATTGAGGTAAGGTTTAATTCTAGCCCTTCTTTCAGAAATAGTTAATTATCAACTCATTTAATAAACCACTAGTGTGCTTTAAAGTTGAATTTAGTATCATAACCCTCCTGGTGGTTGACTCGTCTAATTCTAAAATCCTTGCTTTTAACTTTCTAAAATAACATAATTTGACTTTCTAAATTCAAATTTAAATTTACGCATACGACACATTATTATAAGCTAAGTCAAATGTCTTCAGCATGTTGGAGACTTCACACAACGTGAACATGCCTGTCGAAAATTCCGTGTCTTACGTCATAATCTTAACGTAGACTTGAGAACCCAGGAATTTAAGTGAAAGCGACAATTTAATCCTTCTGGTTATTGTTGTCTCGATGAGAGGTATCTCGTCTATGAAAAACTGGTCAGATCTTGATGTGGTTGAGATATCTCGTCATTAAAAAACGTACCAGATCTTCATCTCGTCATCATACAGAAATCGGCAACGTCTTGACGCGATACCTCGTCATTAGCAAAATTGGTCAGATTTAGGCGAACGAGATATCTCGTCGAAACCACTCGAGGGGTTAATTTTGACTATTTAAAAAGTGTGGATAAAGATGGTGTTGTTTTTAGTTAGTGTTTGCAGAGAATGCTATTTTTATTAAATGCCGACAGCTAACTGTTGAGAAAGCACAGGAAATATTATTAAATTGTTTTTCAGATCAGTCTATCTGTCGCGACGAGCATAATTGTTAATCCACTGAAAATTCTAAGACTTGCTGTAACGCTTAACTCGATGACTGGATAAAGTAACGCTTAACACTGAAGGGGCTATTTTTGCTGATTTTTTACTTTTTTCTGAGTTACGAATCCGTACTATTCTAGAAAAAATCAGGTGAAAAAACGAGAAACGTTTTTGTACTCCCCATACCTTTTTTACAGCATTTTTACCACGTTTCTTTACCTCCTCTTACACTTCAGCATTATACCACGGTTTTTTCACCTTCTTTTACACTTAGCGATCGATTTATCCGAATGAGAAAGTTAACTTCAACTGTAAAATAATGGAGAATTCTATAAATACAACCACGCAAAGTGTAACAGTTAATATCAGAAAGGTGCTCTTTGTAAATGCATGGAGTATGAAAGACTCACAAGTGAGAAAGTAATAAATTCCTTAATGTACTAAACGAAAAACCGTAGAAAAACGATGACTTTTAGAATTTTTGCAATACTTTTGACTATTGTTTTGTTGTATAAGAATTACTAACAAACTTAAATCATATTTTAAGATAAAAAGTATTGTAAACTTGTACAGTTTTGTGTATTATACACAAAATTTAATACTTCGAGCGAAATGAGCTAATTAATTTTAGGACTTTTGTATGAGTTCATATTGAAATTTGCCTTTGTTAAACAAGAATAAATATTTTTTAAATGAGATTACTTTGAGAATAGACGATATTTTGTAGTAAAATGCAAGATCATACAAGACCGAAATCGAAGTTTTTGATCTTTTTGGTATTTCTTTTAAAATATTTAAGATGTTGGACCTTATTTTCATTAAATATGTTTTTCTCCAAATAAGCGATCGAGATATATACCTCGATTTGCGAAATAAGGCATCTGGAACCTTAAATATTTTTTAAGAAATAAAAAAGGGGCAAAACCTTCGATTTCGGTCCAATATTATCTTGCATTTTATTACAAAATGCCGATATATGTGAGAGTAATTAAGTTTTATATATACTTGTCGAAGAAGAATCTCAACTCGAAATTCTTTTTCAAACCACAAAAACAGCAGTTGTGAGTATATATTTTCAATTATGTTTATTTTCTCTATCCAGCGAATATATAATCTCTGAATTTCAGTTTTACGTCGACGGTAGGTAGTTGAATTCACGTCGCACTGGAACAATACAAGGGGCTATTGACGACGGTCCGGGATCAATCCTGAACAGTTCGCGTTGAAGTTTAAAACAACAATGAGCTACACAAGGAAACATTTTTAATGAGAATATTCTGGCTAAAATGTCTGCAACTTTTCTGAACTATTGCTAACCCGCGTCATTTTTGAAAAGTTTTATTTCCCTATCCAATCGCCCCTTCGATCTGCTCCGTCGTTTCCACACTTCAATTGGATTAAGCGGAATGAATTGTGAAAGTGGAAATAACACACAGTATCGAAAACAATGACTGCTGAGTGGAGACAACAAGTTAGCTTTGACAACATGGATGCGAGACAACTCATTTGCGAGAGTTGTAGAATAGGAAGCAGATGTCGAACTCAATCAACAAATCAGCGATAAATGAGAGGAAATGTCGTCGCGATGAAAGCTTTATTCGCGGCTTATTGTCAGTGTATGAAGTCTGAAAGCGTGCTTAATTTATGCTCTTAATAACGGGCTAACTGGTGAAGGAGAGTGTCGCCAAAGCTCCTCCTTGTTTTAACGGGATGCAAAAAATTGCATAACCCGTACATTTATCGGCGTGATTGTGTTCTGCAGAGGTCAATTTTAATGAGCGCTGGTTGCGAATGCTGAGTTATGGACGCAATAAATTCCACGCTAGAGTTTTAAGGAAATCGGGCCTGGAATTGATACATGGAAATGTTACGTTGCATCTGGATGGCGAGACAGCAAAAAGAATGCTCAGGTATCGGTCCGTTATGAGAGTGGCTTTGAAGCCTAGCCGCGACCTAAAATATAGTCGAGGTATTAAGACGGGCTATCGTAGTCTGTCGTGTCTATTTGCACATTGATTGTGTGGAAGTTAGTTTTCTACATTGGTTGAATGAGAACCAGTGGGTTGAAAGTGGGCTTCAAACATGGTTTCCAAGCAAATTCTACTTCTTACGGTAAATTTCTCAACTATATTCGAGCTAGAAGGTTGGATGTGTTTTAAGACCCATACGGCCAAGTTGCACCAAACATAAGATAGGAAAAGTTAAGTACGGCCTTACCCACACAAATGAAGTTTTCTGAAAGGAGAGGGAAATACTACAGAGTAAGGTACAGGAACTCGCAGGTTGAAAACGCAGTGGGAACAAACCCATTGAACCACGGCCCGCATAGTTTGAAGTCTTTATGTTGTCAATTTTTAATTTTCTCTGTTTCGGAACAGAAGTTGAACTTGAATTTATCTTTTAGAAGTTAAGAATAATTAAGACTAGTTTAAAAATAACGTAGACTGTTTTAATGTTAAGAACGAAGATTCTCTTTTGTGTTTCAAAATGAAAGTATTTATGAAGAAAAGAAAATGTGATTAAATTTATATTTATATGAGTTGAGCTAATCTGAAACTAGATAAGGAAGTTAAGAATAATTTTTTAATCCATACATATAAATGCAACGGGTATTCTTGATTCAAAAGAAAGTTGATTCGTGTTGTCTATTCCTACTAGGATGGTAAAGAATATAGTTTAGGTATATCAAATCATTTCCATTGTTCTAGAAATGACAAACAAGGGGCTTATTCAGGGGGAGAGCTCAAACTAGATAGTTTATTTTTAGTGAAGTTTGTTTAGTTAGCGTAAATCTAAATTTCGCTAATCCTAAGATAAAATATATATACATATTTAAAAAAGTTGAAAAAATCGTTAATTGCATTCAACATTACTGCAATTCGATTGGAATAGGAACTAGAACAGAAAACTGGGCTAGTCTCGAAATTATTTTCTGACTACATGCTTGTAGCATGCGTTTTTAAAATATTTCAATTACTCTCTCAGTTTTTCCAACAATTCTAAACGTTTGTCCTAGCAGGGGATATGATACTTATGAATGTATGTACATATTATACTTCATTTTTCTGCTAATTTACAAATTCAGCGAGCGCAAAGAAATTTTATTCGAACCCGATAAAAAACTTCAGTAAGATATATTTTTATGTGCAGTGCTATAAGCGACTTCAACAATTAATTTTGTTTCAGTTATCATGGTTAAAAACATTTACTATTGACCCGAAATCTGAATAATTGAACCCTACTGTCAAGGAATTGAAGAATTACAGTATTAAATATGTTTATCGATATAGTTCTAAAAGTGATAGCTTTCAATGAAATACGGAGCAATATTGAAAATAGTTTTTAAGGAATGTTACATACAAACGAAGCTTCAAAACTAGAGTAGGGCAACATTTTATACATTACAAAGTAACAAGTTTTATCTACTCAACATGGCGCTGAGAGTTGATTTACAATACCGATTTATATTAGCGGAAGATACAGTCCGACAACTTCAAAAAACCCCGAAGGCGTGGCTTAAATGAGGTTTTTAATATCTGCTCACGATTAAAACGGGGTTGCTCAAAAATTGCGCTTTCAATGTATGCTTGAAGCATTAAAGTAAAAGGGACCGATTTATGCGTGAAACTTGAGATGATATATTAAAATTTCGGTTGCGGTTGAATCATAGCTTTCTGTGTCTTAGATCAACAAATTATTTTTAATGAAAAAAATTAAAGTATGTATGGCACTAAGTAAATTTGAAATTAAATATTGGATCACATTGTTTTTTATTCCATAAACTGCTATTGAAGTCAATTAAAGCTATTTAGACACTGAAATTTCCCAATGAATGCATTTGGGTTTTCATTGAAATTGTTATCTAATGAAACTATTCTGCGAAAGTCACGAGGCACTTTCTACCTTTTATTATTTTCCCTTTTATTCTAAAAAAGGGAAATGCATTTTAACAGCCAGAAATCTCCATTGCAATGGAATAAACGTACATTATCTAAAGAATTCAATACTTAAATTCTAGTGCAATATCTAATAAATTGAATTATCTCTAATTCAACAAATCAATTTCCACTATATCTTTTTGTACTAGTTGTGTTTTGTGCGCACGGTTTTTTGAATTAAAAGACGACGGAGATGTAGAAAATAATTACTCTGTAAAACACACTAATATTAATTAGTGTGTTTGAGAGATTATTATATTTTGTTTTTCTTTATGATTGAATGGGAAATCCTTGTTGAGAATAGTTCCTAAATGAAAAGTAAGTAAATACAAAATATAATCACACAGAACACATACTTCTGTTAGGCTATGCTTGTACTGAGGGCCAGGTCTATATTAATAACACAGGATGTTCTACCGGATGATTGAAATGCAAAATGACATGTTAATTTAAAATACGTCACTTTTCACTCTACCGGAACGTATCTGTTACCCCTTCCTGTGAAAAGTGAAGTAACTCAAAAGGAAGATCTTATTTTTTAAAATTAACAAACTCATTAAACTCGAACAAACCACGAAAATCAAATCAGGAAATATACTACAAATATTTAATAACGATACGAACGAATTCTACAATTTCAAATTGAGAAGTTCATTTTGCTTAAAGATTTTTAATCTTTTGGCTCTCCAGTACAAATTAATGCTTCGAGTTGGTGATCATTTTCTCGGGAAGATGCGATATACCATAACTCCATTTTAATTGTCTTAATGAACAGTTCACTAATTATATTACTAGTACAAAAACATTTGAATATTTAATTTAAATAAAGTTAAGCACTAAAATGTTTAGTTAACATAAAATAACTATTAAATTCCTATTAATTGTATAAGCACAGAGATAGGATCCCTATGTGAACCTTTGACCTCAAAGATGTATTCAGAAAGGGGTTTGGGTGACATTAAATGTTATTGAATGCTCGAAAACAAATGCGGAAGTTGTATTATAACAACCGATGTAAATCTACTTTTATTTAGCTCATGAATTGAAAAATCGTGGACAGGACTGATCTCATGTTGGCGATGTGGAAGTTTGGGGAGTAGGGTACTAACTCAGGTGCTAACCTCGTCATCTGACCGTGGTTAAAAAGTACGAGGCACTGTCCTCGATCTTTCCCTTCGGGATGGATCCCAGACCGTCGCCAATAGCCCGTTGTGTTGCTTCAGTGCGACGTTACTTTAACTACCTACCTGAATTTATCACTCAGGTAAAATTTATTACACAGGTGGTTGCAAACAGTCAAAAATAATTAAGCTTTCTGTTCGTTTAAAATTACGGCCTTTTGGTATGAGTGAAGATAGGCTGGTATTTTCTTAATACATGCCAGCCTTTGTACAGCGAGATTAAGGTCGTTTTGGTAAAATTTTGCACTACTATGTCCTCTTGAGACAGTATGCCAAACTCAAGACATACATCGATTTAGTTATTCAAAAAACGCAGTTTAATAGAAATAATTTCTCAACGTAGAGGCAGTGTAGAGAGAGAGGATAAGAACCGTAAAAAGATGGACTTAAAAAGGCGAAATTCGACGCATCCCGTTGGAAGTAACAGAGATTAGGATTGATTTGGTATAATTGTACCCTTGATACATAGTGTAAAAACTCAAGATATACATCAAATTGGTTATCCAAAACGCAATTTAATAGAAACAATTTTTCAATGTAGAGGCAGTCTAGGATAAGTGCCGTGAGATCACCTTAAAAAGGCGAAACTCGACACATCCTCGTTGGAAGTAACAGAGCGTGAAGGTTTCCACTGGTCCCTAACCCCCTAAACCCAAACCGAGCCCCCTCGAAGGGCAAGGGGAACGCACCCCCTAACGATCTCGGAAACGACACGAACACCAGACGGCTGCCAGCGAACCTGTGACATTCGAAGGGGTCAACGCGGAAGATGACAAATATTGCGTCACTTCCAAAGTCGCCAGGGGTCAAAGATGACGGCGAAGAGATTTTATGTGCGTCCGAAAGCAGACAGGGGCACCGCGGAACACGGCTATAAAGTACGGCACTGCGCGGGTGAACTAGATGTGCCTAGGTAGCCCCCAGTAGCATCCGTCGACGGCATAGTTTATGAAGGGAGATTGCCTTTCAAGATAGGTGCACGGAAAGACTCGCAGGTACAGGTCGTATTCGCATGTTTCACATGAAATATGGGCGGCGCGTCACATATTTCAGAGGCGCTGGCTTCATAAAAAATGGAAGACAAAAGTCACCTTTATAATAATTAGAGTTCGTAGATCATCCTTAATTGAAAAATGGCGTTTGCTTCATTACAGGCCACGGCGTGAGGCTCGCTTCGTCGAGGCTGTTAAAGGTTTTTAAGGCATCACGTAACTGATACAAAATCCTAATTACTTACAGCTATAGCTTTGGGCGCTTTTTTGTTTCGCGGATGGACGGCAGCTCTCAAGCTCGACTGAGAAATCGGGGGAATGCGAATTAGATCGACTCCTATACGCATGTATTTTGAAGTTTCTTGTTGGGTGATGTATTTTTGTTTGGGTCTCTGATAAAGCAGTTCTGGTTTTTGAGTTTTGTGTAATTTAACGTCTTATCGATCTGCCGTTTGGATAAATGTAACTCCGATGACTCAATCCCTTATAATTTCCCATTAGGTATGAGGGTAGAGAGAGCACTGGAGCAACGCAACGGGCTATCGGAGACGGTCTGGGATCAGTCCCCAAGGGAAAGATCCGAGGACAACACCACGTAATATTGAACCGTGGTCAGATGACGAGGTGAGCACCTCAGCTGGCATTCCACTCTCCAAACTTACCACGCCAATTATTACGAATATAACAATTCTTAAGTATCCGGCTATTTTGAAACTCCAATTTTTGTTGAATAGTAACAATTTAATGTTTTATAAGTTTAAATCCTTGTATTATAATCATTTTTAACAATAGCTGTTTATTCAAAACTACTTTTAAAATACACCATTTTCGACTTTCCTAGTAGAGTATTTATATATTGTGTTGTATATATTTCTAAGGAGGAATACAACAAAATTAATACCTGAATAAAACCATTATGTTATAAAATGGTGAGCAAAATTACAACTTAGAAACACTTTTAACTGCATGAAGTACTATACCATGGTTAACAATAAAAGTTACATTTTGATTGGAGAAAGAAATAAGAACAAGCAATTTATATTTACAAAATTTATTGTTTACTTTTTATAACTTTAGCTAAAGTATTCTATGCAGTACTAAACACAGGGAATTGACAGTAAAGGTTTTGCTTACAATATACTCTCGAATTTCTTAAAGGTCAACTGGATTTGAGAACTAAATAAACAATAAACTACGATGTACTTAAAATTTGATACTTTGTTACATCTGAAGTCGTTTCCTGTCACCTAATCTCAATCATTTAATACTGGTTGAATTTTCCAGAAATTACATTTATGTGATCCATGATAGGCAAAATTTGTTTCTGTACAGGTAGACTGCATAGATATTTAAGACAGGTAAACTGATATCAAAGCATTGTGTTTTCAAAACATACAGAACTCCCTCAGAAATCAATAGCATATAAAACATTTTGTAAATATCAATGGCCGTTTCTAAATAAAATATGATAATATATTTTGATTTGTGATTTACATGATTCAATTAACAATAAAAATAGATATTTTCAAATAAAAAAAATGAATTTAGTAGTTTGCTCAATACTTAAGCTTGATCCAGAGAAGAATATTGATATTGCCTCTAAAATAAGGTGTCTTTAGAGTAAAAAGATATGCCTTGGTTTGATAAACTTCAAAAGTAGTATACAGTAAGTAACAAATATAAAATTTAATTAACTATATATTAAGATTAAAATATCATTTTGTAAGAATATGATACACTTTTTCTATTCATTGAGTTGACACTACATCAATACTGTTTATAGTAAATAAATGCTTATAAATTACAAATCTGTGATACACTTTAGAAAAATAGTAAGACTAATAGTACTTAAAAAAACAGAGCGATTAAAACACTTCATTAAATGTAATTTCTAAAATCAAAAGGTTTTCAGCGACTTCTAAAGTAGCTTCCTAATTTTTCATACAGGGAAGAAGCTACAACTCTCATAACGCTGACACATGAAAAAGATGTACCTTTTAAGAGCATAAAGGGAAAATAAAGTAACTCTCAAAGCCACAAGAGGATTAAGAGCGCAAATAAAAGATCACTCTGCATGCATTCTAGTTTATTTTTCAGAGTCCACAGCGATTTGTCGACATTTTGACCTGATCCTTTTTCTTTCAGGAAGCCCAAGTCGACGGTGTTTTGAACTTTAATGCTGCTTCATTTACCCGAACGGAAAGACAAAAAAACATTGTGAAGTGATTGATTTCTTCTAGCTCTAATCAGTTAGTTTCTAATCGCATCACGTAGTAGCAGAGACAGAGCGACAAGAACACATTAATATAGCTCGGATAACACGACGCCTGTTAAAAGCTAATAAGCGCTTCCAGTTTTCAAGTGTTACCGAAGGAATCTCGAAGCATTCCATTTTGGAAAAAAGATTTACTGATTTATTATTCAGTCAGAATTACGCGTCCTAGTTCAACTGTCATAAAAAGGATCTCCAGGAATTTTCCAATGCCTCCTTATCGAAGCTTTCTTCCTCCTCCGCTACCAATTACAAGAGCTGAAGAAGGTATGTGTCCCGATTTCGCTGCTCACGTTATGGGTTTATCTCAAGGGCACGAATACTTGCACCACCTTCAAAAACGAACCAGACAGTGGGCTTGAAATTATCTTAACCCTAGATAGTTTCATCTTAATCATTAAGTGAAGTATTCAAGAACACACACACTTAAGATATGTGTACACATTTCTAGCGTTCTTGTGTCTTATCCGTGTCATATTCCAGAGTTGGTGCGTTTTAAAAGCGCATTATCAGACAAACACTCTACTACTCACAACTTGCGCCATCAAACCCAACCAACCGCTCTACCCACAAAGAGAAACAACAGATAACTGTAATATTTATCCAAAATATTTGCCTATCGACAGAATTGAAAGTGTTTTGCTAAGAGTAATTGCCACAACACGAACAAAAATAAAAGCGCTTTCAAGGTCAGATTCGGGAGAAATAACATGTTTACCAGTACTATTAGCGTAATGCATAAGCATTGCCTTATTTCCCTCAAATAAACAACGAAGAGTGATGATTAAGTTGCGTGAAATACATGATGATGTATCGTATATATATATATTTACTTCTGACGTAGCTGAAACTATTTCCATAACGATTGAAGATCATTTTGGAGGCCTGTTTATGGAAAACGCGCAGCGCATTTGTAGTATACCATTCATTCAACTTTTTGTAGGGCATATTTCCTCCATTCTGTTGATTTGTCCCTCAGAACTCATCTTTGCTATACGGGAAATAACAAGACCTATCATTCCATTGCGACGAAGTGCGAGAAACCATACCAATATTTTGCGATACCGCCCGAATCTTTTTACAACCTTTGAATACCAAAAAATAGGATACATTTATTTCAAGGTACGTGTAGTCTGATCTCTACTCATTAAAAGTTTTCAATAAAATTGGTAGGTAGTTGAATTAGCGTCACACTGGAGCAACACAACCGGTTAGTGGCGATGGTCAGGAATCATTCCCGAAGGGGAACTACATCTCGTAATTTTGAACCACTGGCAGATGACGAGGACAATACCTGAACTGGCGCCACGCTCTCCAAACTTGGATAGAGTTTCGAACTCGCAACCCTCCAGTTGCTAATCCGCTACTCTACCAATCAGGTCCCCATTATCAATAAAAAACATTTCTCGGAAGTTTTGAAATCGTAAAAAGTTATGTTTCACAAGCATTGAATCCTCATATTTCTCTTTGTGGTAAGATTTTCAATTTCACAATCAACGGGCATGTAACAAGAAACATATTTTCAAGGTATTTGTTTAGGTGCAAACTCAACAGTTCTGTGTCTACAGGTGATACTTTTCACTACCGGATCAGACACCTGGAGACTTGTAACAATTGGATAATGGTCTTTTCCTTATTCAAAATGTCAGTGCATTCATGCAGTGTCTCTCAGTCATTCTGATCTTTGCAGATTGATCGAACAAGCTCTAGGCTTATTTGGTTGGTTGGGCTTCATGGCGCAAGGGCTGCATTTGACCCATCTGCACCAAACACAGGGCGTCAATAAATGGCCATCACACAAGGAAAATTTTACTGACACAGAGGAGGAGAAATACACCCTGGATTAGCTACAGGAATCGAGCATGAGCCACCTACAACGCAGAGGTTAGTGCAGTGGGTAAATTCACTGAGCCATGCAGGTCTTCTAAACTTATTTGGAAACGTGCTTTAATATTTGAAGCTACTTACCATTGAATAGAAGTTGCTGTAGTGCAGGAGACTCAAATGTTAGAAGTTACTACACGGTTTCTGATATATTTTTCTGTTAGTTGGAAATTTATTCCAACTTATAGGAAAAGTATCCTACTAACAGGTTAGTTGAATTATTATTTAGTTGTTCCATTAGAAATTTACACAAAACTTACGTTTTAAAGACAATATAAGTAGATTCAGTATTGTCTTCCAAAAGATTCAGTTAGTTGTATTTCCTTTTTAATTGGTTTTTATTTGGTCAGTATTACATTTCATTTTTTTGTATCAAACAGGAATAAAATAATGAGTATTGACAATAATGTTTGCTTATAAGTAGTTAAAGCTCTTCGCTGAAGAACCTTGCCAAAAATGACTTCTACGGAATTCCTTAATCTCACATGAACAAAGAAGCAAGAAAAAGTTTTTCCAGTTTATAGAGACATTGAGAAATTTACAAAATATGTGATGTTAAAGTTTTTTGAATTTGCATTTATGTCTGCATTATTGAATTTGCATTGCGTACAAATAACAACTTCCTTGGGTGAATGAAAAGTGATTACTATTGATTTTTATACACTTTATTTTCATAAGGTCCTACTTTTATGTAAAACAGAATTTCATTGATAGCTAAGTGGTAAATTCGCAACTCGAGGAAATCATCTTATTCCACTCGAAGTAGATTCGCTGTGCTTTCAAAAGAATTCGAGAAATAAAATTTACATATTAAATATACTTTCGTGTTGTTGTTACTTGCTTGGAAAAGAAAACAGTAGGAGCTTGGAGGATTTGAATAAATATAAAAGAATGCATTTTTTTTAATGTGGTCGCATTGTAAAGGAAACATATTTTACAGTAGTGCATGCATTGTTAATGCCATATTTTATGCACTGCTGGTGTGAAGACAGTTTCATCAAATAAAAGTATTTTTTAAGAAGATTGTTTTATTGAACGCGAAATGGATGGAAAACTAAGTCTCTTTTGTGGACAGTAAATTACAAGTAACTTTTTAAAATGTATTATTCAAGTAACAAAAATTCTTTGCAACTATTTATTAGTGTTGAACTATTTAATACAAGCAATTATTACGAAATTTTCATATCGTTTAATTAAGTTTTTGTTACATTGATTCATTTTTTAATGATTTTGATCAAATTTGTTATCTTGCTAACTTTTTAAAGTACTTTAACTAGAACACAAATTGACAATAAAGTTTTCAGTCAGTTAAGCGACGAAATATTAATATAATGTATTGAAACGGATAAAATATTATTTTATTAGTTTCATATTTCTGCACCTTTCATTTTGCTATGGTTAAGTAAACAGTGAACAACCAATAGCTGGAACCAGATTGAATAAATCTCAAGTTCTATTGATTAACTATATTGAATTCCATGAAATGGTAGATTCAAGCTCCTGAAAATTTGGTCGGGCATCGAGAAGTTTTTAAATTATAAATACTTGCAATGTGTTGTTTGATAGTGAGATAACCATACCGTTACGTATTTTCATAATCATAACTTTACGTAACAATGGATCGATTGTTTCTAAAGGCTTAGAAAATATGAATGAAATATTTTAAACGATCTTCATTTGTTTACTGTATTATTTGTCTTGTCAATTTTAGGAAATTAAACATTTTCTGAGTCGGGTAGACATACGTGGGTAATAAAGTTTTAGTCAAAGTATACATTTCACACAAGTGGATGAATCAATTTTGCTCAGTTTCAGTTTTTCAAATCATTATTTAAGTTTGAATACATGAACAAATCTTAACTTCTCTGTTTTCTTTGTACGGGACAGGTAAAGGAATTTCTAAGAACATGGTCTTAAAGACCATGTTCTTAGAAAAACACAGGCGCATCATACGCTCAAATTGGAAGGTTGTTTGAATACATTTTAGTGGAAGAACGTTGGTTCAGTAGTTTAAGAAAAGCAAATTTAATACAAATGCATTTGAACGTCGAAAAAATCACTTTTTGAAATATTCTCAAGCTCAAAACTCCGTTTTGTGAAATTTTCTCCAATAACTATCTGTTTTTAAAATTTATAAAAGGAAAAATTTAGACCAATAGATAAACTAGTAAATATTTAAGGATTGGCACTTTAAAGACAAATGCTAAGAGTATTATCAATACATCATGAAAACGTTATATATAAGTGCGATTCTTTAAATCAAGTCAGCAAGTTAAATGTATTAACTAATGAAAAAAGGATTAAAAATCAGTCAATAAATTAAACTTTTAAGTGTCAGAAAAGGAATACCAAAAAACTTATGACATTTTGGCCTCAAAGTTTGATCTTAATATCGGGAACTCTTATACTACAGTTTATATAATTCTAGATTTCTGTCATATTTATTACAAACAAATCATTGACACTCCCACATAAATACATTGCAATGTTGTGTATATATACATTTCTATATATAGCAAATTCACTGAACAATTTTAAAATTCCAGTGAAAAAATTTAATTGTTATTGAAATACAGCATCATAATGTTGATTCAATAAGCTATTCTAGAAGTATAGCAGCTGTAATGGTACTTGTGAGCAAAATTGTATACATCTATATCATTCTTTATCTTAATCACAGCGTTTAAAACCAGTATTTTGCTGTCTTATCAGATACTGATGGGTTTTTCGATTTGTATACTTTATAGTCATTATTAATTTCCAAACTTACTTCCACTTCAGAAGATCTTAAGAACCAAACGTTAAATATTATTAAACGTTTCTAAACCGTTAAAAGAAATTAACATTAAACATTAAATGTCATTGAATAATTAACAATACAAAATATCTTTTCGAAAATGATTCTTTGCTTAGTATAAAAACGTACAATTGAAAATACCGTTCAAATTAAATAGTGAAAACAAAGTATGATACAACTTTTATTTTGAAAATAAACATTTAAATAATAAGGTAATTTATTGGTATATAAAAGTGCACACATGATTAACCAAAACTCAGGAAAGTTCATCTTCAAAGAAACACTAGATATGATAAATTTTTTAACCTAATGGAAACTACAGAATAGGTTTAAATTCTTAACAAAGTTGCAATTTACTACATTTACTTGCAGTAATACACATAAACTGGCAATTAAACATCAAGACATTGATTGGTTGTTTTCAAGGGATGTCAAAAATTAAACAATGTAACATTGTAAACATAAAAAAGTGCAAGAGCGTTTGAAAAAATTGTTTTTGACCTGTCAAGAAACAATGTTTAGTAGTTCATTTGGGAATTACAACCTTAGCCTTGTACAGGTAAAGTTACCGACAATAAATTTATAATACACTATCAACAGTAAAAAGTTCTTTGTCATTATTGCTACTGTCGAAATATCTTTTAAAAATAATAAAGTTTATGCCCACTTCAGATGCATAGCTCCTGTCCTTAAGTAAAAACTTAAGTTTAAACTAATATGTACGTCACTAATATCAGTAGTCATGTAAATAATAATATTAACTAGTATGTAAAAATCTCAACTTGTTACGGTACCTCCCAAACCTTTTGGGCTATACCATTTATTTTAGGGTGCATTTCTTCTTTCCAAAAAATGATACTTAAATAAATGTATACGTCAGTAATATCAATAAAAAATATCAAGTCATTTTTAATAAAAAAATATCAAGTCATTTTTAATAAAAAAAATATTAAATCATATTTTTGAAAACTTCACATTTCTATTTGACTCAAAAAATGTAATAATGTTTGTTGGCATAAATATTAGAACCCACTTTAAGCCGTTCTCTGTACTTTACCTTTCAAATTGCAATTTTAACCCCCGTCCGAATGGACATTTCCCCTTTTTAGTGCCAACTTTCGAGGCCTGCTCGAAACAGCCCCCTCGAAATGACAGACAACAGAAACAGCTGAGAAGCATGCCCAAACTGGTAGTCAACAAAGTTGGAGCGCAACTTCGTTTCAAGAGAAAAGTTTGCGTAAACTCACCGAGTGTCGTTGCCGCAGTGACATGTAAAGAGTTCCTTTGATTTCAGAGCGACATGAGAATGTTCCAGCTGATCCTTGCGCTTAAACAACAGAGGGATGCGAAAGAGCGTTTTCGTATCGAGCGCATGAGGTCCCGAGCGGACCTGCGGCGGTTCTATTCTGCCTCTGCCAACGTCCGAGTCCTGAGCGCGCACTCCGCCAGCTCGCTTCCCATTGGCTCCCGTGGGCCGGCCCAGTCTCTGACGTAAGCGCAATCATGTAGAGTGGCAAATGTGATTTATAGTTTGTGTATGCGACGCTGAAGTTTTGAATATGTGCATCCACCACTGGCGAAAAGGAGGGGAGGGGCTACTACCCTGTCCGTTCCCCCCTCCACTTTTGTTTTTCATATTACCCCATTATTGTTATTATTGAGTTCTTTGTTTGTTTGGGGGTGTGGGCTGTCAAATCGGATGTCATATGCGCGGGGCACTTTTTCAATCGGAATATCGCTTTTCTGTCGGATTCGGTGGGCAGTTGAATATGCAAGGGGAAGTTTCGGGTTTTTTGAGAATTAAAACTTTTCCCAGGCGCGTCGGGCTGTGAATGGTCTTACCTTCGCTTGATGTCTTACAATGGAAGGAGATATCTCGATGCCGATACCTTCTTTACGCTTATCTTGTATCCTTGTTGTATCCGTTAACACATTTCCCCCAAGTTTCAATGCCACGAGAGAGAATTCGGAAATTTCTTGACTCGTAACTTACGAATGACATTGATCACCTTATGGGCATACCCTATGAGGATACTTTAAAGATATTTTCGATTTCTTTTACACATTTCCGTGCATTTTTTGGGCTTTAGTGAAGAGAAAGCTGGTAAGAGCCCCTTTTAACTGAATAGCCCATTGTGTTGCTCCAGTGTGACGTTAATTAAAAAAATACCAAAAAAAATACCCTTTTTAACTGTAGCAAATAATGTAATGATCGTCCTCTTTTGTAAGATTATATTTGACATTTATTTCTATGTGTTTAGACGTTCAAATCAGTCTCAGGCATGTACCGTTTTTCGTTCTGTCATTTTTCGCTACACTAGGACCTATATTAGACAGCCAATAACTGGCAGAAGATACTTTATATATTGTTATGAAATATTCCTGGTGATATTGAATTTTTATAGTCTGAATTGCTTTCTTAGAATGTAAATATATTCCCGAATTGAAAGTTGTTTTTATAACCTTTCGTGTCCCTTTTATATTTTGTCTTTCCTGTAGTGGCTCTCGTGTGTATTGTATTATCAGGTAGGTATGTAATTAACGTCGCACTGGAGCAACACAATGGGTTATTGACGACGGTCCGGGATCAAACCCGAAGGGAAAGATCCGTGTATTATCAGGTAAATCACCAGTTGTTAATCTGTGAGTTCGATTGTATGGATCCCAAATCAATAAGCCTTAAATGGCAAGAATAATAGGGTAGTTTGATGATGTGGTGTATGTCAAAATGTCTTGCTTTAGAAAACAAGTTAAGCGTCTATTTTTCTGAGATTTTATTAGTACTGAGCCAGAGAATCATTAAAATGTTTAAGTTACACATTTTTACGGCAAGGAAAGCTCATTGTATCAAAAAATGATTTATGAGCGTCTTTTGTTATTCCTTTATTCATAATCCTCTATGTAGAACATTTATTTTAGTTCAAACGTTCGGGAACTGTTAGTATGTCCATGACGATAATAAACTTTTAGGAATCAATAAAGCTTAAAGTTAGAGAATATAAATAAAGTTAGAGGAAATCACTTCATAAATAATTTAGTATTATTCTAGTCCCCGGTTGACACTGTGCTTAAGTATAATCCCGTTATGAAGATTTTTTTTACAGAAAAACAAGCATAAAAGTGTTCAATCATGGTCTTCATGGAGATTCGTGAGATGCAATTCGTTTTCCATCATACAATTTCAATTCAATTCACATACTGTGATCTGTTTGATTACTTTATGTTAGGTATTTTCACCTTAGGCTAAGTTACCTACCAGTTTGTAGTTTGACCCTGAAGGCGTGCATAATAATCTGGGCCGTGAAGAAAGGGAGGTCTCAAGATCCCGCTTCTATTTTATCGTATAAATATTCTCTTAAAGCAAATAATTCGTTCTGGAGTTTGAGGAAGTCTGTGAAAAGAACACAATTATTTTACGTTCAATTTGTGAAATGTTTTTAGTTCAGTAATCTACTCTGACGTCCACGTTCATTACCCATCAGTTGTGAACGTCTGATCTTAACATGTGCTAAAGGGAAATCCTGATAGCTAGTTTAAATTACCCCATGGCTTTGTCAGTTTTTCAGATTTCGGAAGTAATATAGAAATATTAGCTTCATAAGCCTTTTATAGAAAATTGTGCCTCTTTTTAACTTTAAGCTTCTCCCCCTTTCGATGGGCCGCGGTAGCCGGTTGGAAGAGTAACGAATTAGCAACTGGAGGATTCCGAGTTCGAATCCAACCAAAGACCGTCGAGTATATAGGGGATGGTGCACGTTAAATCTGTCGTAGCCTCAAATGTCCTCACATTGGCGTGGTGTAGAAGTTTGGAGAGTGGGGTGCCAAATCAGGTGTGACCTCGTCATCTGACCGTGGTTCAAAATTACGTAGTATTTTCCTCCGATCTTTCCCTTGGGGTTTGATTCCAGTCCGTCGTTAATAGCTCCAATGCGACGTTAATAAAATACCTACCTCCCCTTTGCAAATTCTTTGCATGGTACTAATAATAGTCCATGAAGTAAACACTTTTACCATCCGACAGCTCTGAAAAGCTTAGTATGAGTTCTCGTGCACAACACCCGATGATTAACGATTTCTGTTTTACATGTGGAGCTCGTATGTCTACCAACATGTCTCCTTTTAGCAGGGCATCACCACAACCAAATTGGCCTCTTTCCCTGATGTTATTGGGGTTGTAACGAAAGTAATATAGAAATCGGAAGTAATATAGAAAACATAGCTTCATAAGCCTTTTATAGAAAATCGTACCCCCCTTTTAACTTTAAGCCGCCCCCCTTCGCAAGTTCTTTGCATGGTACTAATAATAGTCCATGAAGTAAACACTTTTACCTACCCACAGCTCTGAAAAGCTCAGTATGAGTTCTCGTGCACAACACCAGATGATTAACGATTTCTGTTTTACATGAGGAACTCCTGCGTCTACCAACATGTCTCTTTTCAGTAGGGCACCACCGCAACCAAATTGGCCCTTTTCCCTGATGTTATTGGGGTTGTAACGGGTTTCCCTTGTCTGCGGAGATAATAAATCCGCAAACAGAATCCGGTCTCACGAGGGAATAGCCTGTTTCTCACTGAATCAGAGTCCAAGTTCCCGACTCGAGTTTAAACAGAGCCTCCTGCTTGCAGGAGAAAAAACCGTTGAACCTGGGCAAACAGACTGCCCCGAGTCGCTAGTAGTTTGTTCTGAAACACTTGCCCCTGAAACGGTTCTAACCGATAGAGAATTGCCTTACAGACCTCTTTCAATGATGACGTGTGGTTATGCAGGATTAAGGCTGGATTGGTTGTTATGATTTCGGTGAATCTTTGTTTCTTGAAGCCTAAACTCTCCTATATTTTAACATAACATTGAGTCACATTCAATGTTCTGGCCTTTCGCGTCCTTATTCGTCAATAGTCCGTTGTGTTGCTCCAGGGTGACGTTAATCAAAATACCTACATACCTACCTTATTTGTCATACAATTCCCTCTTGCAAGTAACAATCAACCATGTTTCAGATTAATATCAACCATGTTAATATTAATATCTAAAAGAATCAATAAAGCACTAAGCTCAGAGCTATATCTATTGAAATCTGATATGTTTGGGGCTTATGGTCGATGATATTTGAAAGGTTGATTAAGTGAATTAAGTAATTGAATAAGTGTGTGACTAATTTACTTATAATTTTGCGCTCTTCTGGATTTAATCTCTAATTTGTGTATCTTTGCCATAATGCAGCCTTTGAATTCTATCACTAAACACACATTTTTACAATTCCCTTAAAAAATTGGGCCGCGGAAGCCCGGTTGGAAGAATAGCGGATTAGCAACCAGAGGGCTGTGAGTTCAAAACTAGATCCAACCCATGACCGTTGTGTACGTGGGGGTTGGTGCACGTTAAATCTGTCGTGGCTTCAAACATCTTCACGTTGGCGTGGTTTGGAAGTTTGGAGAATGGGGTGCCAGCTCTGGTGTTGACCACGTCATATGACTGTGGCTCAAAATTACAAGGTGTCCTTGGACTTTTCACTTCGGGATTCATTCAATAGCCCGTTGGGTTGCTTCAGTGCGACGTTAATTCAACAACCTACCTGTTAAAAGTTCCACGTTTAGAAAGGATTTATGTTCCCCATAATCCTCTTAGCTACCGCCACTATAACATCCTTAAGTTATTTTACCGTCTTTTTGCATATTACGCTACTTTTATACCATTTGACAGCCCATTTCAGGTAAGTGATTCAATCTTGTTATGATTATTTTTTAAGTTCATAAAATTTCAATTAATTTTTCGAGTCTCGATTAAAGTAATCTAATTGATAAAACGAAACTAGTTTTCATTCAAGAATTTTGGTCAATTCTGTCTTAAAATAGAATTTTGTTTAATTTTAGATTTGTCTCATTTTGGGTAAGAAATGCAATTTACATGGGGCATTGGAACCTAAGATAAAATAATCATTAGAAGTATTTTAAACTATAATTAAATATATATTTAAGCATAAAATTTTCTTTTGTACAAATGATTTCAAAGTATACTCAAACATTATTCGGAATTATATACTATTTACGTATTTCTATCTTAATAAGCTATGTGTGTTCTTATAAATTCACTGAAAATTATTTACAATGTATGAGTAGTTGGCAAGGTTCAGTTTCACTGAAAAAAACGCCATGAATTTATTAAAATATTTCTATAAATAACAAAATTAACCGTTTTTGAAATAGAACAGTGTATGAAACGCATTTGTTGGACTAATTTATTAATAGAAAATTATTCACATTTAGAATATTCTCATTAGAAATATATTTTTTCAACAATAAAACAGTTTGATAAAAAAATAAGTTTCATTTCGTAGAACATAAAAATGTCTATTTAATTTTGAATCAATTTTAATTGTTTTCTCTCAAGCATTTGAATAAATGAACGATACTAAAAATTTTTACGGCACATAAAATTATTTTTAAAGATGAAAGCAAATAATTCCTTTCCTTCGCAGGAATCCAATTACGCATTAAGCAAGTTTTAAGGCTTTGGTATTGCTTTATGTAAGTGCTTCTTTCTATGAAGGCTTTCCGCTTTTCCACTGCTAAATGCTGTTTACTACTTGCTTACACTTTCCTGTTAGATTTTCTATACACCTTCAATAAAAGTAAAATCGGGACTTCCCGCTGGCTAAGTAGATATTTTAAGTAACGTCGCACTGGAGTAACATACGGGCTATTGGAAACGGTCCGGGATCAAACCCCAAGGGAAAGATCCGAGGACAACACCACTTAATTTTGAAGCACGGTCAGATGACGAGGTCACACCTGAGCTGGCACCCCACTCTCCAGACTATCAACTGGCATTCTAAAACCGAAGTATTTTTGTCTCGCTGTGAAACCTACTATCGTAGCCTCCAAGAATTTCACTCAAAAGAGTTTTTAGGTCTCAAAATTGTTCTCTGGTGTCGCCTGATAGCCAATATTCCTGCAATTCAACTGCAAACGAAAAGCTCGTTTGCACGTTGCGAAGTCTAATTCTCCTCAGATTATGACAGAACTGTTATGCTGTCTATGCTAACACCTTAAAAAAATTCTTGTCTCGTTCCTCAAGACATGATAATATGATGCCCAACCGTCTGGAACATCGAAATCACCCGTTTTTCGCCACTCTAACAAACATTAGTCACTAAAAGACATGTGCTTCCATGCTCATTCCCCTCATAGACCTGTTTAAGAGTGGTTTCTGAGCCATTTTGCGATAAACTAATGTGTGTCGCACTCTCTTATCCTTCAGAGAATGGTATCTCGAGAAATTATAAGCCTAGGCTTCCTTTCGAATACTTGTAAGCACGTTTTTTGTGAGAATGGAACCCTCAAGATTTTTTCGTCGCCGCATCAAGTCCTCGCTGTTCCTCAGACGGACATTTTGCTTTCTAATCATCACCATTTCGATTCGATAAGTGATACACTTTGATCTTTTTTATTCTAAGCCGGTTGTCCTGTTTGACTATAGCGCCCAAACTAGAATTCTTTCCAGTTAACTTCTAAATGTTCAGTATTTTCCCAGTTTTTGTAGGTAGTCCTGAAGTTAAAGAAATTTGTCAGCTATTTGAATTGCGTCCATACTTTTCAGTCACGCTGGTTTTTAAAAATTATCGACACTTACTATAATGAAGCCTTTATTGACATTGAATGAATGCATTTACTTCATCTAAAACTTCAATGAGAGAATTCTCGAGTGTGTCTGAACATTTGAAATGCACTATGTACAACGTATGTGAAAAAAGTTAAGAGACATCTGAATTGTCACTTTCGCTTAGACAAGAACTGACAATAGAAGTGATGACTAATCTAAAACCAATAATGAATCTATAACAGGTGTAATGCTGTGAACCGTAGTGCTTCGTAACGAAACCATAGTCAACCATTCATGAGTGAAGCTGAAAGTATTTTATAAGCATGCCCTGATAGTAAAGTCAGTAGACGAGATTTGTGAGTGTGATTCAGGTGAAGTAAATGTTAAAGCATTCAACGAAACCATAGTCAACCATTCACGAGTGAAGTTGAAAGTATTTTATCGGCATGCCCTGATAGTAAAGTTAATAGACAAGATTTGCGTGTGATTCAGGTGAAGTAAGTGTTAAATCATTCAACTTGAATTATAATGATTAAGTACTAATTACATGTATTATAGAAACCAAGGATACAGAACTATTCTTTAAAAAAGTATTTTTTTGAACTACTTATACGATTCCAAACTTGTCATTTGCACAAACCAAGCAACGGCTATCTGTAGATTCCGCATCAGTGCAGACTCATTATTGTCCATTAAGACATAAGTCCCGGTCGTGGCTCTCGTAATTGGCTCTCGTGTAACAAAAATTGACAGCAGTGTGCACAATCCAAACCTTGTTGTCCGAGTAGCTCTTCCTGTACTTTGTGAAATAATTGTGAATAGCACTTCTAAATTAATTTGAAATGCCAATTTAAGGTGTTTCAGTAGAATATTGTAGAGCTATTTTAGCAACTCGCAAGTGTCATTGAGTTACAAGTCGAGCAATAATTTCTGTACTAAATTAAATCTTTGCAAACAGGAAGGATGAGATATACGTGAACTCCATTCGTCCTGTTGAATGGCAGTAGTGCAGTGGATGCTTTAACCCTCCAAGTGGTTTCAACGAGACATCTCGTCCATCAAGATCTGACCAATTTTTTTAATGCCGAGGTAGCTCGCCATCAAGATAATATTGATTTTTTGATGATTACAAGATCAAGATCTGGTCAGTTTTGCTGATGACGAGATATCTCGTCGAAAGAACCATCAGGAGAGTTAAGAGATAATAAAACCAACCCAAACATTTTTGTATTTAAAAATTTAGCAACTTTCCGTGTAAGATTTGATATAGGTTTGCTTTTATATCTAGGTAATTCACTCTTGTTTTAGTATGTAAGACGTTTTTAGTTTGGGCAAAAGTTAAAAGAAGGCTTTCCTTGAAAAAGATTGTCCTTCCTTAATCAAAAATGAAAATTTTCGGTATGTACAATGCTCACTGCAAACAATAGAATCGCTTGTTTGTTACCTCCAATGGCGTGTACTTTGTTTCCCGTAAACAGAAGAAAAAAAGGGGTCGTTTCCTATTCAGCTCTCCGTAGCATCGAAAAGACGTGATCAATTTCTTGAAAATATATTTTGCGGCTTGCTGAAGATGCTGAGAGCGTGTCGCGCTGGCCCGCTCGTCGCATTGACAAGCAGGCCAAACGTTTGATAAGCGAAATCAGGCCGTAGTTTTGAAGAAAAAAGAAGACAACAGCATGCCCGTTGATCGAATCCTACGTGCAATAACTATTCCGAAAAGACCTGATGTTCGGGAAAGGAACGGAAATATATTCTAATACTCGGAAAACTATACTGAATGCGAATGGTCCGAAGTTATTTTGCAGTCGCTGCACGTTTGAGTGAAAGGCAATTACGGGAATGATCCGAATCCCTATGGCTTTGTAAAGTGAATTTCTGACCGAACTCATATAAGACAGCAATGGTGATATTATTAGAAAAAGCAGAGATATTTTGTTTCTCCAACCTAAACTTGGAGTTTAATTAGAGATTTAGACTCGGCTTGGATCTCTTCGCAATGCAGGGGGCCATCCGAATGGATTTCGGGGCAGCGGAGTCTCGTTATATGAGGTATCCAGGACGTGCCCCCTTTTCCAATGGGTCTCTGGAGATATCTCCAGTAGTTATGAATCACGACATAAGGGCACATTCATTCACTGAGGGTGCGAAACCTTCGTGTGTGTGCCCTTCTTTATCCATTATTGTGGTTGCACGAGGAAGTACCCGGGAAAAGTGAAATGTGAAAGCCCTCTTTCTCAATTCGAATGGGGAACTTCGAGATCTATAGTACCTGGGATAAAAATAACCAGTGGGTAGGAACTTTGAAAGATGGCTGCCAATATGAAATTTTAAGATTTTATTTAGTTGCCCATGTGTCATTACACCGTTTCTCCAAATAAGAGACTACCAAGAACAAATATGTCTTAACTCTATTGGCTTTAGGGTTTAAATTGCCACCGTACTTTTTCCCCCACAACCTCTAAGAGCAGATCCTTTCCAATTTTAGGAAGCACTAAGGAATAGAAAATATCTTAGACATCTTTATGGGGAAATGAATAGTTGTGATCAGAACTTCTGTTTAACACTCCGAGTGGTTTCGACGAGATATCTCGTCCATCGAGATCTGACCAGTTTTGCTAATGCCGAAATAAATCGTCATCAAGTTATCGCCGACTTTTTGATCATGGCGAGATAAAGATCTAGTCAGTTTTTCTAATGGCGATATATCTTATCATTAGCAAAACTGACCAGATTTGATGGACAAGATACATCATCGAGACAACCACCAGGAGGTTTAAATTGTTGTTTTCACTTAAATCCCGGGGTCTCAAGTTTGGTTAAGATTATGACGTGAGACACGGAATTTTCGACAAGTATGTTCATGTGTGAAGTCCCCGACGTACTGAAGGCGTTTGACTTAGCTTAAAATGATGTGTCGTATGTGTGTAAATTTAAATTTGAATTTAGAAGTCAGATTATGGCTAATTTAGAAAGTCAAAGGCAATAACGTTAGAATCAGATAAGGTTTTCTCTTGTCACACTATTCTGTCAAGGCTACTTATGTGAAAAAAGTAATTGCTTCTCCAATTTAAAATTATTTTCTTAAAACATTAACGGTCCGCGGTAGCCCAGTTGGAAGAGCATCGGATTCGCAATGAGAGGGTTCCAAGTTCGAGACTAGGTCCAGCCAAAGACAGTTGTATACACGGGGCTGGTGCACGTTGAATTTGTCGTGCCCCTCAATTGTCCTCATGTTGGCGTCGTGTGGAAGTTTGGAGAATGGTGCCATCTCAGGTGTTGTTCTCGTCATCTGACCATGGTACAAAATTACGAGGCGTTGTCCCTGATCTCTCCCTTCGGGATTGATCCCGGATCGCCGCCAATTGCCCGTTGTGTAGCTCCAGTGCGACGTTATTTAACTACCTCAAAACATTAACGAAATAATGTTTAAATATTGTTTCTCATTCTGTGTGTGATGAGACAAGTAATAGTATAAATTAGTAAACTTTTAATGCATAGTGAAAACTCAATGTTAATTTAAAATTACATTTAAGTTATTCATTTTAATAATAAAAGGCATCAAATCCAACAATTGGATAATCAATTTTATGTAGAAGACATTAGAATGAATTAAAAAAAATTGAAGCATTTATAAAAATATGAAAGCAATTTCTACAAATCTTGTGATTAAAACTTGCTACCATAGACTTGAAGCATTTTAATCTCTCAGTGCCAGAACTATTTTTCTTAAGTTTTAATATAGACTTCTTTATAAGTCCTACAGTTCCTTGTTCAATGTTATTGCAAGTAATTTACCCAGATAAAACCATACAATCCATCTAAATAGTGATGGAGCATCGTAACTTATCTTTATAAGCGTGCTTTAATTTTAATGTTCATTTCTGATATAAATGCACATTGCATACATTTTAAGCGTACGATTTCTTGAATACTTCATTAGTTTTTATACCCATATAACCCAAATTTCGCCTCCATTCCCCTGTTCGGTAGCATTAGTTCTGCGAACTCGAAACTTGTAAAACAACCTATCTCAAAACGGTACACTTCGATTTTTTTTTCCTAACCGTTGTGGAAAAAAAGACCCCGATCAAATTAACAAAAAGTGAAAAATAAAGAAAAGAGAATGAAAAAAATTAAAATTATTGCCGATTTCGCTTCTTCCTCCCCTTTCTTAATCCATCCATCGTTTTTTATGCAAATCGTCTGCAAGTATGTGTATCGTCTGCTGTTGGCGCCGCTATCAGTAGGAGAGGAATTATTGGACGACCCCACACAAAGGAGATAATTTATCGGGGGAGGGAATATAAATTTTATTGGCTGCGTTCATCCAGCCGAATCAAGTTTCCAAGAGATACGGAAGAATGTCTCCAAGGAAGACAAAAAGTAGCAACTTGGTAGCATCGATATCATAAACTGAACAAGAGGCCTTTACTTTCGGAGGGAGAAAAAGTGTTTATTTAGGCGAACTATCGCAGCAAGTTAACACGTACAATACATGCATGCCCTCTAGAGGATTCACTTAATGGAATCATTTTGTTTACCAAAGTGGTCGATATGGACTTTAACAAGGCTCCGAAACACTAGCTTTCGCAGTTCAAGAATAAACTCGAAATTTCTTCGTTACTCTGCTGTTTAATCGAGTTGTGGATAAGCATAAAGGAAACAAATCACTTTGTAATTAAATTCGGCTGCAGCTCGGGCCATGGTAGGTAGGTATCTAATTAACGCCGCGCTGGAGCGACACAACGGGCTATTGACGACGTTCCGGGACCAACCGCGGAAGTGAACGTTTCGAGGACAACACCACGTAATTTTGAACCACGGTCAGATGACGAGGTCACGCCTGAGCTGGCACCCCACTCTCCAAACATCAACACCACGCCAACGTGAGGACATTTGAGGCCACGACAGGTTTAACACCAGCCTCCTTTGCACACGATGGTCTAGATTCGAACTCGCAACCCTCCGGTTGCTAGTCCGTTACTCTTCCAACCGGGCTACCACGGCCCACTTGAGCCGTGAGTACCTGATATATAACTCCAGCGTTGGACAACCATGGCAAATTCGATTTTATAAGCTGGTGGTTTGTTACCGTCTGCCTACCACGAGAACTAAGTCTGGGTCACTATAGAAACAGGGCATTTTAGATAGGGAACTCTGCTGGATGCCTTATTTTTTGTTTTTGGCGAATGTTGGCAGCGGAAGGAGGTGGTTTATTGGTATATATCTGAGAAAAAATCAGAATAAATATATTTCCAAGTTATGAGGGGCCTGGATAGGCCGGTTGGAAGAGTAACAGATCAGCAACCGGAGGATTGCGAGTTCGAATCCAACCAAAGACCGTCGTGTACATGTGGGGGTGCACATTAAATCTGTCGTAGCCTCAAATTCCCTCACGTTGGCGTGGTGGGGAAGTTTGGAGAGATGGGTGCCAGATCAGGTGCGACCTCATCATCTGACCGTGGTTCAAAATTACGTGTTGTTATCATCGGATCTTTCCCTTCGGTTTTGATCCCGTACCGTCGTTAATAGTCCGTTGTAGTGCTCCAGTGTGACGTCAATTAACTACCTACATTCTTATTGGCACTCAAAATTTCTATGTATTTGCAATCAGATTCGGGAGGCATTGGCTACCCTTGATACCTTGAATCCCTCGTTATCTTGAAATTTTTTTAATTCTCATGCATTTTCAGTATGTATTTTCCATTTATTTAGTGCCTATATTCGCCATGTATTTAATCCATGTATTTCCATACTTATCGCGAAGTATTTTCCCCAAAACCCTTTGTATCTCAATTCTTTTCATGGTGCAAGATATTTACGAGCAGGAGAGAAGATGCTTGTGTCGTTAGGGAATGAGCGACTTTTGTTAGAAATTAGGAAGAAAGAAATATATTCGCATCTCTTGTGGTACATGTTTTCCCTGGGGAGATTGATCATCTGCTACAAAGCGAGTGATTGTAACTGCCCGGACATGTGTGTGTGTGGCATATTCCAGACAATCAGCAATAAAAATTTGCTCGCATGTCACACTATTATTAAATGTGCGATATTAAATCGCATTTATCTTACAACTGACAGTAAATAATATCTTTAAAGTGTGTCCTATATACATTTCGTGCTGAAGGGAGTATGTAAAGTAACACAAAAAATAGTGAGCGGGAGCTGCAATTTTCGTTAAGGAGTAAACTTAATCTTTAGAAGTAACTTAACCACCATTACTGTATAAGGAAAGTATAGATAAGAAAATCTATTAGCGGTGGACCAACGGACTAAAAGAGTATCCGACTTAGGAGACTTGCCGCTGTCTCCAATCTACCACCTTATCGTACAAAATGTTCCCTTGAAGATCAAGACTGTTTTTTAAGGTTATCGACTCCAGAGAGTTGAGCTCCCATTACGGTTTGACGGATGATTAGATTAATACGCTTTTTATGATTTGCATTGGTTTTACATCAATGTCTACTCTTCCTCGGAACATTGTCGTCGTCTGACCGTGGTTCAAAATTACGAGGCGTTGTCCTTGGATTTGATGCCAATATCCCGTTGTGTTGCTCCAGTGCGACGCTAATTAACTACCTACCGCGAAACATTGAAAACAAGTTTGCAATTTTACTCAGGTTTTCAGTGTTCTAGTAATTGAATTTGATCGAGCAACTCTCCTATTAAAAACATCGCAACTAAACTTGAAATAAATTAAACTTTAACACAAAATGTAGTTCATTCAAATTAGCTCCAGTACTATGAACATTCCATCGAAATCATTGCCTTAAGTTTTCTTAATGTATAAAGGACGGCAGTTAAGTAACGTCGCACTGGAGCAACACAACGGGCTATTGGCGGCGATCCGGGATCAATCCCGAAAGGAAAGATACGAGTACAACACCTCGACATTTTGAACCACGGTCAGATGACGAGGTCAATACCTGAGCTGGCACCCCACACACCACTCTACGTAAGGAATCTGAGGCCATGACAGATTTAGCATTAGCGTCGGTGTACACGACTGTCTGTCTGTACCTAGTTTCGAATTCGTGACCCTCCTGTTGCTAATCCGTTACTCTTCCAACTGGGCTTCTGCTGCCCAATGCATAAAGGAAAGTGATGCGGGAAAAAAGATTGGATCTATCAATGTTTCATTGAGGTTTTCAATACTTCCAATGTTTCAGCAATTTGTTCAAATTAAATCAATCAATAGTAAACGGATTGAGGATTGCGCTTTCAAATTTGTTCTCGAAGTGCTTTTACAATAAACTATTTCAGTTCTTGAGCAATTTAGTTTTAATATTTATGCATAAAGCGCAAAACAAATTGGTGACAAATTTATTAATAACGATGAACAAAACTCGATTCTTTCCTGCGTCTAAATTGAGTTTTCATTTCTTTTCTGGAAATCGCATCCACGAAGTTTCCTTTTTCCACTGTCGGGTAACCTTTCCACTGATCCTTTTTCCACTGACGGGCTATTGATGTCGTCCCGGACCGTCATCAATAGCCCGTTGTGACGTTAATTAAAATACCTACCTACCTCAAATAACTATATAGCCGGTTAGAAGGGCAGTGGATTAGCAACTGGTTGGTTGGGTTTTTATGGCGCAAGGGCCATATTTGGCCATGCTGTGCCAGACCAGATAATATCAAGTTTTGGTAGATAGGTATTTAATTAACTCCACTCTGGAGTTAGTTAAATAACTCATTGTGTCGTTCCAGTGTGACGTTAACTACCTACCTATCTACCCCTGAATAAGCCCCTTGTTTGTCATTTCTAGAATAATGGAGATTACTTGATATACCTAAACTGCCATTCTTTACCATCCTAGTAGGAATAGTCAACACGAATCAAGACTCTTTTGAATCAAGAATACAAAAATACTTATACCGGTGAGACTGTAGGACTGGAGACCCCTAATGAATGAACTGAATTTCCCCTACGAGGGGTTTTTAAGAGAACCTCCGCGACCCCTTCGTGTCCGTTTCTTGTGCAAACACTTTGCGTTGATCCGTCGATTAGAGCGGCCTCAAACTGGGCATTGTCCGATTGAGTTTGAGCCATGTGACGAATTCATGTGCCAGGAATCTGTCGGGAGCTGTTTTGTCTTCCTTAAGTAAGCAAACAAGGCCGTTGCTCATCACGCGGTTGGGCTTATCTCCCGCCGGCCACACTGGCCTACGGATTGCACTTAAGCTGGATTTCTGATAGGGAGCTTAGCTTCCCCTCAAATTGCCCTAGCCCACTGACTATTCGGCGTTCTCATTCATTAAGGCGCCTACCGCACTCTACGGTGATTCTCCTCTGGCTCATGGAGGGGGCTCGACAACAGTAAAATGCGACCAGTAGTACTTCGTGTTGCGTTTTCGGAGTGCCCTTTTCTTACCTCCATTTCAAAATGCTCTGAGCTATAGTTAGAATTGTAGTTTTTCGTAGGGTTGTAAATCTCACCCTTCGACTGCTTTAACAGTATGGTGTACCATAGTGATATTGAGTTCGACAATGTATCTTCCGTGTCAGGGCAAAAGAGGTGAAGTCTGAATTTTGAAGGATCAAGTGCACCTTAATTTAAGGAGTAATGTAATATGCTTAAAATCGAAACTAAATTAATCTAATAGTCTAAATTACAATTATTTGTGTTATGGCATGCTTATTTTTCTTAAATATTTGCGAGTGAGATTAAAATATTCAACTTAAACGATCCTGACTCGGAAGATATAATCCTTTCAAAATATTTGTGGTAATTGGTAATGGTAATTAATTAAAGTCGTACTAGAATAAAACAACGGGCTATTGACGACCGTCCGGGATCAATCCCGAAGAGAAAGATCCGAGGACAACACCACGTAATTTTGAACTCCGGTGTTCCAACTTGGGATGAAAATCCCCAAGAGGGAAAAGGTGAAAATATTTCCCCTCCCCGAGGGAGAGATTAGATTAAGAACGGATATTGAAAGTAAGGATTTGCCTTACCATTGATCCGGCAACCAGCCGTGTATTTCTTTGTGTTGTTGTGTGTTCGTAATAAATGTTTTTAACGTAAAATTTGGATAAATTTTTCCCTGATAAAAACGCACACATTTTGGCACATAATTTGGTGACCCCGGACTCGATTAATTTTGGATTGTGACGGACCTTGTGTTATGAAGAATTGGGCTCTGATTCACGGCTACGTGGAATTTGATGTAGGTCCCCTTTTAATCTGAATTAATTGAAATTGAATAATTGATCCAATCATGAATCCTGACGCATTAAAGCGAAAAAGAAGTAGTGTCAGACAACTTTTTACCAAACTTATTATAAAAATAATAAGCACTATAAATGAGCAATTAATTGAAAGATGCACTGAAGACCAAAAGCTTGATGATCTTCATGATCAAAATCATCAATTAATAGAAAAAATTGAAACCCTTAAAAAATTAGATAGTGAAATAGAAGCTACTATTGCAATTGATGAAATCGAAAACGAATTACTGTGTGTGAGGAGTATCAGGAACGCGGGATTTCAATGGAATACGAGATTAAGTAGACAAATAGAAAAATTATCCGAAGACCGCAAAATGATTTAAATGAAGATATCGAGCCAAATAGGAGGAAATATACAGAAAGGAAAATGTTAAACTCCCAAAACTAAATATCGCGAAATTTTATGGAGACTAGTATTGGCTGGACTTCTGGAACTCATATGAAGTCACTATTCATAAGAATGATTATTTAAGCAAAATAGAGAAATTCGCTTATTTAAAAACTTATTTAGGTGGGATAGCTTTAACAGCCGTTTTGGGTTTCTCTTTAACTAAAAACAGTTACGATTCTTCAATACAATTGTTAAAGGAGAGGCTTTTGGAAGAATAGATTTAATAATCAGTTCACATATGAACAAACTTCTAACGATAGAACATGTAAGAACGTGTTCCAATGTGTCAGCTTTGAGAAAAATGTATGACGCGATTGAGGTCCAGATCTGTTCTCTACAATCTCTTGGAGTTGCAACTGGCACATATAGTAATCTCCTTTGCCCCGTGATATTACAGAAAATCCTGGAAGAGTTAAATTTAAATTATAATAGACAACGAAAAATGAGTGAATTATTTTATATCAAACATTTAATTGAATTTTTAAGACAGGAAGTAGAGTGCCGAGAGACGTCCTTTTTATTAGCTAATCCTAAAAGTGTAAGTGGAAGTGAATGGTCCTTTCGTAACAGAACATTAAATCAAAACAGTCAAAAAAAAAGCATTACGTAAGCCTAAAACGAAACACACTAGTAGCAAACATAGCAACTGCAGCAGCCTTAACCACTGCTGTGAATGAAATTTGTATTTTTTGTTCCGATAGATCGCATATAAATCCAAAATGTTCATTGACAGTAATTGAAAGAAAAAATTCTCTTACATCCCATGGTCGATGTTTCATATGTTTAATACGTAGGCATATATCTAAGTTTTGTTGGAAAAAGGATCAGATGTGTAAGAATTGCAAGCAGCCTTATAATTATTTGATATGTGAAAAGGCAATTGCACAGAAAATTCAAGCGAATCCATTCACAACGAACCAGAACAAGTTGAGACCTACGTATCTTCGCTACATTGCTTAGAAAATAAACAGAAAAGAGATAAATCAGAGTCAGTTTTATTACAAACATTCACTGCATTGGTTAAAACAAACCAGAAAATTGGGGTGGTTCGAGTGCTGCTTGACAGCGGCAGCAATAGAACATTCGTGAAAAGGGAACAGCTGACTCCTTGGGGTTGAAGGTAATTCGCCAAGAAGGGTTTACAGTACATGCGTTCGGTGGGATTCGAGCTGAGACCAAACAGATTTATGATATAGTTGAGTTCGATTTGCAGAATAGAATTAAACCTGATCAAAATATCAAATTAGAAGCGGTGGTTATTGAGTCCATTACGCATGGCCATATTGAAATTCCTTCTCAGTGGGTTAGAAACATTACTTTCAAGAAAGGAATCGAATTAGCCGATACTGGAACCACAAATGAGATACATATACTGATCGGATCGGATTATATATGGGAGATTTTAGATGAAAGAAATACAAAGGTAGGAAAACGTTTAGTAGTAACTGATAGTATGTTTGGGTATGCAATTCAAGGCAGGGAAATGGAATATGACAGTGAGAATGTTTGTGTAAATTATGCAACGGTATTTAGAGAAGAATCAGATAATTAAAGGGTTTCAAGTTTATGGGAATTGGAAGCGATTGGAATAAATCAGGATAAAGAAATTTCTCGATCAGATACGGATGTCATGAACATGTTTGAACAAAACACAATTTTTAAGGATAAGAGGTATCAAACTAACTTGTTATGGAAAGATAATTATAAGGGATTAAACTCTAATTATGAGGTTGCAAGGCGACGCCTGATTAATTTGAACAATAAATTTAGGCACAATTCAGAGTTGTATTTCCAATATAATGAAATTATTGACGAACAATTAAAAGACGGTATAATTGAACAAGTCAAAATTGTTTCCAATGATTATAAAAATATAGGATATTTTATGCCTCATCATGCAGTGGTAAAAGAATTAAAAGAGAGTACTAAGGTTAGGATTGTCTACGACGCGTCCTCAAAAACTAAAGGGGAACAATCTCTCAACGATTGTTTAGAGAGTGGGCCAAGTCTCAATCCAGATTTACTGAAAATTATTTTGAAATTTCGATACCACCCAATAGCATTTTGCGCAGATATTCAAAGAGCTTTTTTAGAGTTTGGCATAGTTGAGCAAGACCGAAAGTATTTGCAGTTTTCATGGGAAAAGAGAGGAACTGATCTCGATTTCGGTGATCGTGATATCAGAGTTCTGCCATTTATACGAGTTAATTTCGGAGTGAAATGTAGTCCCTTTATCCTGACGGCTACTATAAGACTGCATCTTACAAAGTACGAGAACTCGCATGCTGAAGCATGTACTGTTCTTAAAGACCTCTATGTCGACGATTTAATTACGGGCGCAGCTACTGTTGAAGAAGCCGCATCGATATCAAAGAAGGCCAGTTATATATTAAGCGAAGCAAGTATGAATTTGCGACGATGGACTTCGAACTCTCCGACCTTAAACCAAATATGGGAGGACAATCAAATGGAGTGTCGACAGTCTTCGCATGAGTTAAACTTACCACTTAAGGTTTTAGGTTTAATATGGGACAATGAAAGGAACACCCCGAGGATTGAGCTCAATCAATTCTCGAAAATGAAAGGTGTAACTCCAACGAAACATGTTGTGCTGAGTGCATGCGGAATGTTATATGACCCTGTAGGGCTGATAACGCCTTTCACTGTGAGAATAAAGTTAATGATACAAACTCTTTGGGAGCGAGGCATCCAATGGGATGAGTCTCTTCCTGTGGAAATAGAGTCATTGTTTAAAGAGTGGCTCAATGAAATAGACGAACTCAAGAGACTCGTCATACTCCGACCATATTTTGATGAAATACAAGTGAAGCAATTAGAAGTACACATATTTTTAGATACAAGTTCAAGGCTTACGGTTCTATTGCGTACTTCAAAATCAAATATCAAAATAAGTGTGCGACTAGTTTTATAATTTCTAAGTCTGGTTTAGCTCCAATTAAGAGAATGACCCTACCACGTTTAGAACTGTTGGGTGCATTGACATCAGTGAGGTTGTCTTCTTACTTGCAATCCACATTTCCTTCATTGAAGGAAAGTGATATTTTCTTGTGGACTGACTCTCAGATATGTTTACACAGGATTAAGGGTGTTGCTGATAATTGGAAACCGTTTGTCCGCAATCGAGTCTTGGAAATTAAGGGGAAATCCAGTCCTTTAAACTGGAATCATTCCAATGGGAAAACCAACCCAGCCGATAAACTTACTCGGGGAGTAAGTGCACGTTCTCTCATCGATAACGAGATCTGGTGGACCGGTCCTCACTGGCTTTTAAAACACGAGATGTCCTGTGATGGTACAGTGTCAACACTGGACACGGACTCTCAGGAAATCCAGAAAGAAAAAAAGAATCAACTGTGTTACCTTACAAACGTGTTTTGAATCTTCAGATACATTGTTTGATTTCCACATATATAGTGATTTGGATAAAGTTTTGAGGATAACTGCATAGGTCATGCGTTTGTGAAAAATTCTAAACCAAATTCTAGAAAAGGAACTCGGACACTTACAGTCACAGAACTATCTAAGGCTGAAGAACATTGGGTTTGTTTTGTGCAAAGAACAGAATTCCAACGTGAATACCTTCAGCTGAGAAGGGGAGTTCCTATAGACTCTGAATCGAGACTTTACTGTCTGAATCTAAGCATATCTGCTGATGGATTAATTTGTCTCGGCGGTAGATTGCAACGTTCTGAATTTGAGCTTCAGGAAAAGCATCCTTGGATTATTCCCGGCAAATCTAAATTCACCGAATTGCTTATTATTAAGGAACATCAGCACTTTTATCATTCTGGTGTTTCAGATACACTGACTCAACTTCGGGAAAGGTACTGGATATTCCGAAGCAGACAGGCTGTAAAATCCTGCTTGAATAAGTGTCTCATTTGCAAAAGGTTCAAGGCCAGACCTGGTAAACAGGTAGTTGCTTCACTACCAGCTGATAGAATAGCTGAGGCAAACCCTTTTGAAGTAACAGGGATTGGTTTAGCGGGACCTTTGTATACAAAGGACAGTGACAAAATTTATATTGCCCTATTCACTCGTGCAGACACTCGTGCAATACATCTTGAAGTGGTATCAAGTCTGAGTGCGGAACATTTCCTATTGGCCTTCCGACGATTTGTTTCAAGAGGAGTCTGCCGAACTGTTAACTCGGACAATGCCAAAACTTTCAAAGCAGCAGACTGAACTGAAAAGGTTGCATGCTAATATTACTGACACATCCGTACAAAATTATTTTGGTAAAAATGGTATAACGTGGCGATTTATTGTTGAAAGAGAGGCTTGGTGGGGAGGATACTGGGAGAGAATGGTAAAAATGACAAAAAATATTTTGAGAAAAGTACTAGGAAGAGCTTTGGTTTCTTTTGAAGAACTACAAACGGTTCTTGTAGAAATAGAATCGATTTTAATTTCTAGACCTCTTACCTATATTTATAATGAGCCATAAGAACCATTCCCTCTCACCCCAGCTCATTTCTTCACAGGAAAAAGGCTGACGTCCTTACCTCACCGGGCTGGTCACGATAAGGGAGTTGTTATACCAATTAACAAAAGAATTTTAATTAAAAGGTATATGTATCGTGAAAAACTTTTAAATAACTTTTGGAAAAGATGGAAAAGGGAGTATCTTCTCCAACTAAAAGGTGCAAATTGTGTCAAACCAATTAATGTAACTTGTGAATTTAATATAAATGATATACGTAGTTTTGATAGGCGATGAGAAATTACCTCGACAATTTTGGAAGTTAGCTAGAGTGATGGAAATTCACAAAGGTCGTGATGACAAAGTAAGGAGTGTTACCTTGAAAACATCTTCAGGGATAATAAAACGACCGGTACAACTGTTATACCATCTGGAACTTCCAAGGATGGATTAAGTTTGTATTCAGAATATAAGGTAGCATTTTGTATTTATGTCCTTATTTGAAATTCATGTCTGATATTGCATTTTTATTCATATAGTTTTGCAGTATTTTCTATACTAGCAATATTTATCTGTTTATAGTTTATCAGTACTTATAAATTACATTTATTTGATTATACTTTCTGTATTTATATATTTTGAAAACATTTTTATGTTTATGTTTTAACTGATAGTATTTTTGTGTCACATTTCTTTTAGAGAATGTAAAATTATTTTAGTAGTTAATTCATTTATGTTATATTTTCAATGTTAAGCTGTGTTAAATGTTAAAATGTTTTATAATTTTGATAAACGATGATAGTCTTCATCGGGGGGGGGGGGAAGAATGTTCCAACTTGGGATGAAAATCCCCAAGATGGAAAAAGGTGAAAGGATTTCCCCTCCCCGACGGAGAGTTTAGATTAAGAACGGATATTGGAGGGTAAAGATGTGCCTTACCATTGATCCGGCAACCAGCCGTGTATTTCTTTGTGTTGTTGTGTGTTCGTAATAAATGTTTTAACGTAAAATTTGGATAGATTTTTCCCTGATGAAAACACACACATTTTGGCACACCCGGTCAGATGACAAGGCAACACCTGAGCTGGCATGGCACCTCACTCTCCAAACTTCCACACCACGTCAACGTAGGGACATTTGAGGCCATGACAGATTTAACTTGCAGCAGCCCCCATTATATACGACGGTCCTTTGGTTGGATTCGAACTCACTCGCAACCCTCCGGTTGCTAGTCCGCTACTCTTCCAACTTACTCCATTTTAAGATACTCTGAGATACTTATGTTTGCTGATTTTTGATGGGCAAGAACTGTGTGTTGTACCGTAGTGTTGATACCCTGAGAAGGGCTATTTAACACTGTGCCTGAGAGTCCTGGACACGCATTGAATAGCAAAATATCATGTCTTGTCCCGCTTCTGCAGATGATTACCATATACGTATGTGGCGGAGACCTTACCAGTACTACCATTCTCAATTTACTGACAAGACCACTGTAATTCCTAGTGAAAGGTTGTGAGGAGCCATCACTTACAAAAACCGGTTCCCTCTAGTAGTGGTACGAGGTAGTTTGACAGCACAGCGATACGGCACCAGATCCAACTCCCTGTTTTTTCTTTGATGTCAAGTGTCAAAGGGGCTATTTACTACTTTTTTACCTTTCTGATTAAATCCTAGAACAATAGTCCTCTAAATTTGGTATTGTGATAATTTATTTATCTTTTGATATACATCACGCATGCTAAGTTTTATTGCGATCCAACACCGGCTTCGGGTTCTTCGATTTATTGGTACAGATTATATTCATAGATGATAGATCTTCATTTGCAAATTAAGACTTTCGAGCATAGTGCTTTTAAAGGTTTGAGGGTAAAAAAAATCAAAACAGTGCTTCCACTTTCTCATTTGGCTTCATTTTAAGTTTGATTTTTGAAATTGGACATTATCACGAAACAGTGGAGCCATATAGCAATCATAAATTTTTGGTGATTGATTGTCATAACCAAAATTAATTTGTATTTGGTAGGTAGGTATTTTATTTAACGTCGCACTGGGGCAACATAACGGGCTATTGGCGACGGTCCGGGATCGAACCCGAAGTGAAAGATCCAAGGGCAACACACCACGTAATTTTGAACCACGGTCAAATGACGAAATTTGTATTTGGAGTAAGGCGCTTGGAAGTTTACGAAAAATACATTAAAAGTACTTTCCACCTTAGAAAATTGAGCTAAAGCATGGTCGTAACACATTAATATTTCATGAAAATCAAATCACACCACCAGTTTATGAATATTCATTTCATTAACTTTCAATTCAATCATTCACCAGTTTATGAATATACATTTTGTTTTAATTTCTCGTAGTTTTTAGTTAATTTTCTTAGTTCAATTCTTTTAATAGAGAATTCTTATGAGTTGAATTTGCGCAATATTGTTCCTCTACTCACGAACAGGATAAGAGTCACGACAAGCGCAAACACGCTCACGTGATTCGTAGTGTTTTCGTGATCGCAAGGAAGTATGAGAAGAGGGTGTATTAGATATGTGTGAATGGCTTTAATAAAGATAAACTTTAAGTCTGGCTAGTCTTCGAAAAGAATATCCTTTTCTTGCATTTTACCCATACATATTTTTATAATTTATCGATACAAGTGGGAATTGTTTCAATTAGAACGACTTAATGTCCTCTTACAGAATCTATAATAACAGGATTTATAAAATTACTTGTTTTTTTAAGGTTACAAAAGTAGAGGCTAACTACACCACAGCTTGTAACTTTTTAAACCTAGAAAATAGACTACACATCGCATTACAAAAGTTTTAACATTTTCTGGCCCCTTCGTTCTGAGATCCCGATACCATGGTACCGGAGACCTAAATAGGCGAATCAGGCGTTGCGTGCCTTTATAATCCTACATTCAAAATTATTTAAGTCATGACAAAATAATTTAAGATATATATACAAATAAATGAGTTGATGCGATTGCTGAACAGTTGGGAAACATTTGCTAAATTTTAACTTTGAACACGCCTCGATAATGCACTTTAAAAGTTATACCTGATTTAATTGCCCAGAAAAATATTTCTCTTTACACATCGGTCAAGTTCCGGAAGAATTTGATTGAAATTTGACCTCATTGATTTGACCAAGAGGGTTAAATCAATGAGGGTCAAAATAGGTTGGTTGTCTTGACGAGGTATCTCGTCATTGGCAAAACTGACCAGATCTCGATGGACGAGGTATATCGTCCATCAAGATCTCGTCGTCTCTCGTCATAAGAAAACTGACCAGTTCTTTATCGCGTCGTCATAAAAAAATCGGCAATATCTTGATGATGAGATATCTTGTCATTAGCAAGATTGGTTGAATCTGGATGGACAAGGTATTTCGTGGAAATCACTTGGAAGTTTAAAAAGTATGGTCGCTGCTAACAAAATTCGTCGAGATCACAAGAAAGAAATAATTGTTATTTTAACTAGTTTCCATATGCTAATATTGTATTGAATAATGACGGGAGGACGCAATAATCAAAATCAAAATAACCATATACCTAGTATATTTTTGTTAGCCATCGAAGAATGTATAATCCGATGATATTTGTAGTATAGATCCCCTGTGCATTTTACACAATACACAAACCGAGTTATATTACTAAGAGGTTAATTAAAATGAGATCGTTGCAAAGCTATGCAACAAGCTTTCACCGAAGGATGTCGGCCGCAGAAAAGCAAAGCAGCCGCCATTTGCGGACTTCCTTCCAATGAGTGAAAACGAAAAGCGTGCTCATTGCTTGCTGTTTTCCATTCTAGGTATTGATCTCGGAAACAAAAGTTAAAAGTAGAATCAAACCATTAGCTGCTAGACAGACAAAGGGAGAGGCAAAAAACGCGATTCGTAAAACCCGGAACGAAGTTGGAAAAAGCCGAGACGGGATTAAGGCATTCATTATCACCTTTTTTGCGGAGAGATTTGTTTTTACGTATCATCAAGAAAAGTGGTTGGATCAGGTGGGGATGTCGATCCCCGGCGCTATGGTTGGGGGGTTTCTGAAGCACGGTTTGATTGGAACCAGCCAAGCGTTTTTAGTCAGAAAGAGTTTTTGTCTCGTTGTCTGAACGATGAGGCATTTCTCTACTTATCAATTGCTTTTCGACCACAACTCGCAAAAACACTCATTCGCAGTGGAAAACAACTTTTTCGTTGTCTAAATATAAACACGAGCTCCGGAGACCGGAAACGGACTTTCAGAAACAAGAAACGCTTTGAACCTGATCACTGTTTACAAACGAATTGTTTGTGAATACAGATGATGATTTGATGTTAATCTATTCTCTCCCACGACTGGATTCTTTTCTGTTATTTTAAGCTGATCGATATATGTTTTGAATATGTTGTCATCAAACATGACATTTTTCTCTGATAGACTCATTGATTTTGGGGAAAAGAACATGGATATTTTGTTATTTTCAACCTTTCTATTGGTGGGTTTAGATCTCTTGTCATTTCTACTATCTTGTATTCTTCAATCTTAATCCTCCATGTGGTTTTGACGAGGTATCTCGTCCATCAAGATCTGACCAATTTTGCTAATGATGAGATATATTTTCATCAAGATATTGCCGATTTTTTTTATGTTGACGAGATTAAGATGGGTCAGTTTTCTAATGACGAGATATATCGTCCACCAAGGTAAGGTCAATTTTGCTAATGACGAGATACCTCGTTGAGACAACCACCAGGAGGGGTAAAGCAAGTCAGCCAATCAATTCCACAAAACTTAGCGTATGCGATTCCGCTTTTTAAAGCAAACTACGAACGGTTTGTTTCATTACAAAATTTTCTGATTTAGGTTACAAAGGTTAAAACGATTTTTTTAAGTTGAATTAAACACGCTTGAAAGTTTTTACCTGACAATTTGTTTTGGAATCTCGCAAAGATTAAGTTTAGTATTGACGATCTCATTAATGATTTTGTTCATACATTCTGCAAAAAGAGAAAACAAAATCATTTAATTTATTGTCGAAACTGTCTTGGCTTTTGTCAGACAGAACTCCCAAATCATAACCAAGATTTGGTAGTTCGAAAGTTCTAGAATTCACTACTTACCTTTGAAAGGTAAGAACAAATGAAAACTTTCGTCGCAACGCTTTTTCTTTCATGAAAAGTTTTCCAAAAAAATCAGGCATCTTCCAGGGGTGTGAACGAATGGATATTGCGGATGCTTCGCATGAATATAGAAAAAATTCCACTGATTAAAAAATCAAAGGTACTTAGAAATACAGTGACATCGTTGGAAATACTTTCAATAAAAAGATTCGAAATTTGACTATAAATGAAATCATGTGATTCGGAGTCAAAGGTTTTGAATCTCCTCATCTTGTAATTTTAAAATGGATAGTTTTCAATACGTCGAAGAACACGCATGCGTGACAGCGTCTACGCATGGATTACCGTTGAAATTGTCCAAATGCCGCACTGCCCTCTATCAAATCCAGGTGACTTTTGCGAATATGTATCTGCGTGAGTGCGGTTTAATTTGTGTTCCAAACCCCATCTTTGTATTTTATTCATGGTGTATTTTTCTCTTCTGTGTCAGTAAAAACTTTCCTTGTGTGTATGTCCATTACTTGAATGTATCTGTCCTGTGTTTGGCGCGCAGCTTGGCTGAATATGTTCCTTGCACCATCAAACCCTACCTCCTCTTAAAGCTTGACTTGAAGAACAAGTTTTGAAATATTCTGTATATTTGTAAATGTTCCTCAGCTAATTTTGTTTGGCGCAGCTTGATCAAATATGGTCCTTGTGGCATAAAAAACCACCAATCGTAACTTATTGTCAATTTCTAGGTAAGTAGTTAATTAACGTAGCACTGGAGCAACACAACGGCCTATTGGCTATGGTCCGGGATTAATCCCCATGGGAAAGATCCGAGGACCACACTACATAATTTTTTACCATGGTCAGATGACGAGGTCAACACCTGAGCTGGCACCCATCTCCAAACTTCCACACCAAGCCTACGTGAGGACATTTGAGGTCACGATAGATTTAACGTGCACCAGCCCCCGTGTACACGACGGTCTTTAGCTGGACCGAGTTTTGTACTCGCAACCCTCCTGTTGCTAATCTTCCAACTGGACTACCGTGGCCCTACTGATTGTCGGAATGGCGGAAAACGTATTATGCTTATGTAATAGCATAACAAAATAAGCGTCGCTTGAGATTTTTCGTGGTTTTCGTTTTGTGTACACAAAAACTGAGAAAAACTTATCTATGTTTAATAATTATCCCTTATTAATGTTACTTATCCCTTGCAGCAAGGTCTCCATGATCTCGTTTCTAAAAACTTAAAGGAAAATAAAGTAGACTTGAAGAGGTAGTTGAACCTCTGGGGATTGGTTCTTGGTGGAGATTGACGGAATGCAGATTGCCTCCCTAGTGCTCCGCTAGATATCTTCAGTTTAGAGAAAGTCATCCTCAAATAGGCTCCGTGAGTAGTATTATTATCTTTCACTCTAAGCTTACGACACCTGAAAAGTCTAGAAGCAGGCTTCAGTATGTCTGTATCTCTGAGGGTTCACAACAACGTTGGCGAAAATGTGGAGTCTACATCCTTTTAAGTTATCTACATTTGTTATGACATCGCCACCACCTAATCGGTACATTTACCTGCTGTTACTCTAACGATTGTCTCGAGAGAGGGTTCGACGAAAATCGGTTTGTAAACTGAATCTGGTCTCATCTGGGAAAACATTTTCTCAGCTTAATCAGTTCAGTCTGGATGTTTCTGACTCCAATTTAGACCGGTCCACCTATTCAAAGGTGTGAAGGAGACACAAAGTGCTGGTTGGATGACATTTACATGAGTTGCACTTGCCTGAGATAAACAATATCATCCAACTCACCCTTGATGCGGTTAGAAGCTGTGATCACTTTTCTGGCAGTAACTTAATTGTTTACCTTGGCCTAAACTCTACTAACTATGGATGACATTTTACAATAGCCTATAATATCATAACTAGCATATAGTATAATATAGTAATCATAATATAATATAGTAATCATAATATAATATAGTAATCATAATATAATATAGTAAGTAGTAATCATAATATAATATAGTAATCATAATATAATATAGTAAGTAGTAATCATAAAATAATATAGTAAGCATATAGTATCATAATATAGTACCATAATCTGTGTTCTAGACCACAATGCGTTTATGTTCTGAGCTTTCCGATTTTCCAATCCTACAAAAAAGATTAATTTAGCGTCTTTTTTTATTTTAGGTTTGACTGATAATGATAAATGCTTTACTTACGGAAAATGCAAGAAAACGGAAAAGGATACTTAAGAGAACACATGCTATTTTTGTTGATCTATTTTTATTGGAATATTTGATAATTTAAACGTGTGCTTATAATGGTTTAGGCGTGTAACTAATTTACCTAAAACTTGTTCTGTTGGCCTTCACTTTTACTTTGTATGTTTTAACTAGTATGCTTTATTTTTTATTATTATTTATGCCCTATTTTTGCACAGGTGACTCAAATAGCTCTAATCTTGAACTTCCCCATTTGGGCGAGATTTATAAACCTACAGATCAAGTACACCACGTATTGTACAAGCTGTTTAGTGGATCATTCGAGGACTCCAACAAAGGCCTTCCTAGCAAGAATTTTGTACTTCGTTGTAAATGAACTAATTTTAACTAATTGAAATCCCACTTATGTCTCGAGTGGGGAAATGTCCTCCCAATGATATTTTTTCCGAACAGATCATGTCACACTGGACTTACGCGTATGGAAAACATGTACAAGAATCCCTTTCATGGTTTCTAGTTATAGTAGATGCCATCGACCTTAAAATGAAATAGACGGAGAATGTGCCCGCAGCTTCATGTTATTTCTTCCAGTTGCTCGGTTTGAAGATCTGTCACAAGGTTGTGGGTAAAAGCATGAATCCTAAATTATTGATTGGTTAAAGTGATTATCCACCGTGATCAAAAACACTAGTCTGCGCTTCCATAGCTAATCGGCGAAGTCGATGTGATTACCCTTCAGAGATCTTACGACAGCGACACCGCCCACATGATCCGTCTATTTCAGAACGTCGATGGCAGATGCATTAACGTCGCACTTGAGCAACACAACGGGCTATTGGTGACGGTCGAGGATCAATCCCGAAGGGAAAGATACGACCCCTAATAATTTTGAACCACAGTCAGATGATAAGGTCAACACCTGAGCTGGCACCTCACTCTCAAACTTCAACGCCACGCCAATATAAGGAAATTGGACGCCACGACAGATTTTACGAGCACCAGCCTCCACGCACACGACGGTCTTTGGTTGAATCGAGTTTCGAACTAGCAACCCTCCGGTCGCTTATCCTCTACTCTATCAATTGAACTACCTGGAAATTGAAAGTCTTGTAACCTCTAGTTTATAACCTCTAGTCCTATAACCTCTACCTGATGCAGCTGGTCTTGCATTGGATTACACTACATACACTGCTGGCCACCGTAAATGCAACACCCTGAAGGAAGCATGCAAATAATATGAAATTTACAATATGCATTAGCGGAGGTGAGATATGCAAATGATTAGAATTTCAGCGCAGACGCACATCACGCGCGCCTGTGGCGCCACTTCAAAGCGCTATTTAAGGCTTGGAGATTTCGACGATTTCAAGTACGGCAATTGTGTTTTTCTTGTGGTTTTTTCAAAAAAACGATCAATTATGCCTCGTAGAAAACAGCGATCATCTTTTGATCAAGTATCCGAGTTCGACAGAGGAAGGATAGTGGCCTACCGAGATTGTGGATTATCTTTCAGGGAAATCGGTAGTCGTGTTGGACGAAACCAAACAACTGTAATGCGGATATGTGATCGTTGGATGCAGGAGGGTACGACGGACCAACGTGTTCGATCGCATCCACCTCAGTGCACCACTTCACGTGATGACAGGCATATTGTGCGTATGGCAGTGACGGATCGCTCAGCCACATCACGAACCATAGCACAGCACATTCAGTCTGTACCGCATCATCCAGTGTCTGCGCGTACCATTCGACGCCGTTTACAGCAGAGTGGTCTGTCCGCAAGACGTCCATTGCTTCGTCTACCCTTGACGCAGAACCACAGACGTTTCCGCCGCCAATGGTGCGATGAAAGAAGGATGTGGACGGCAGAATGGAATGAAATTGTCTTTACTGACGAGTCACGCTTCTGTCTGCAACACCACGATGGTCGGATTCGAGTCTGGAGACACCGTGGAGAGAGGATGCTGAACAGCTGCTTTATGCAACGCCACACTGGTCCTGCACCGGGTATTATGGTATGGGGCGGTATTGGATATCACTCTCGCACTCCTCTAGTACGCATTGCCGGTACTTTAAACAGCCAGCGTTACATCTCCGAGGTGTTGGAGCCAGTTGTCCTTCCTTACCTTCAGGGCTTGCCCACAGCCATATTTCAACAGGGTAATGCGCGACCACACGTGGCACGCATTGTCCAAGGGTTCTTCGTCAATCGCCAGATTGAATTGCTTCCCTGGCCAGCTCGCTCTCCGGATCTTTCGCCGATAGAAAACATATGGTCCATGGTTGCTCAACGATTGACCCAGAATACATCCCCAGCTGCCACACCAGATCAACTTTGGCAACGTGTGGAAGCTGCTTGGTCTGCTGTACCCCAAGAACACATCCAAAGTCTCTTTGAATCAATGCCGAGGCGTGTGGCAGCGGTGATCTCCAACAATGGCGGCTACTCTGGCTACTGATTTTGGCAGGAACCACACTTCACAGAAGTCTATAAATTTAATCATTTGATACTTGGTCAACATGTTATCTACAAAATAAATTTTGTTGTGATATCTCTTGTCTTTCTTGGTGTTGCAATTTGGGTGGCCAGCAGTGTATATTGGGTTCGATAAATACCCGAAATGCAACCAATGAGATTTAAGATTGGTGCACAATGCCTTAAAAAAGCTTGAAATATGAGTAAAGATAGACAAGAAAACAGTATTTCACAAAATAAAGCGAGATATCATAAAAAATAGAAAACACAACTTCACTGTGGCAAAAATATAGCTATGCGTTTAAAATTGCAGCACTAAAATGTCTACAATTCAAAATATTCTCTATGAATTGAGCAGCAAATGAAACTACGAATAACGTTGTTCCATAGCATACGTTTTCAGTCAAAAACTGAAAGTTCCAAAAAATAAAGACGAGCCAACTCCCAAAAAACTCGGAATTCTCCCTCAAAGAATGAAATTCCATAAATATTTTGAAAATATAATCCATTTTGGGATGAAGTACCCCGGTTTACGGTGCTATAAAATAGTAGCACGGGATAAAGCAGGGAAAAAATAACTCCGTAATATGTTTCTGCGCTGATAAAGTACTCGGAACAGCAAAAAATAATTCCCTACACTCTCTTTCTTTTTATCTCTTTTAGAAGAGAAGGGAAAATCTTCCTTTCCTCCTTCGACTGCGCATTATAACCACTAATGCCAGATGATCTCTGCTCTCGTGAGACGAAAAAACTTGCCTCGCTTGATGGTTATGTCTTCCATGCTGACCAACCACCCCTTCAACTGACCACTTCTATACCGAATTCTACCGCTACCCAGTCCTCAAACGCAACGAAACTTCGTTAGATATAGATGGTATGAGGGTATAGTCTTTCCGGAATTTTCCCGATCGCAACCTCCCCAACAAATCCGCTCAACGACAGGCATTACATTTGTAAAATGCACGTTCTTGGGATCAGGCATTGGCAGTGGCTAGTAAAAGTTGTATGAGCGCAGGCTATTTACTAACTTCTTGGTTATTTCGGATCTCGGGCGAAAGAAACAAAGGCCCGCTGTATGGTTGCTGCTTTTTTTTCTCTCCCGGTTCGTGATGGTTATTTCATCCACTAAGGGAAGAGAAGCATTATTCTTTTTGAAAAATCTGAATTTGTTTTTAATCCTGACGCTGTAAGGTGGAGAGTCGAATAAAGATCTAGGCCTTATTATATTTTGAAAAGAATTGTTACAAGTTTCATAACCTTTGCTCGCGAAAATATTTTTTAAATTTCTGCCAGCATAAAAACTGAAGTATATCTGCCAAACCGATTACAGGTAGGTAGGTAATTTTAACTAAAGTCACACTGGAGCAACACAACGGGCTATTGGTGATGGTCCGGGACCAAACCCGAAGGGAAAGATCCGGGTACAACGCCACGTAGTTTTGAACCACGGTGAGATGACGAACCGATTAGAGTTCACTTTACAATGACAGTTCACCCGTTGGATTGACTTCGGGTTTGAGCCAGGACAGTCACCAATAGCCCGTTGTGTTGCTACAATGCGACGTTAATTAAATATCGATCTACTCGTTGGCATGGTGAGGAAGTTTAGAGAGTGGAGTGTCAGCTCAAGTGTTGCCTCGTCATCTCACCGAGGTTCAAAATTACGTCGTGTTGTCCTCGATCTTTCCCTTCGGGATGGATCCCGGACTGTCGCCAATAGTCTTTTGTGTTGCTCCAGTGTGACGTTAATTAACCACCTACGGTGTTCACCCAAATGTTCATAATGACTATTATAAGTTACATTAATTAATTATTTAATGACATTGATTTTTTTATCACTCTTGTGAAACGGTAAATAGACAGGAGAGTATATGAGATATTTATGTTAATAAAGAAAAACTAATTAATAATTTTCATTGCTTCATCTCATTCATACGTTTGAAATTTAATTAACTGTTATTTAATTAAAAAATTTTCTTTTATTTAAAGGATTTAGGTTCTATGAGTAAGTTCTATGCGTAATATATATTTCTAAAAATATATAAAAATAAAATACAACGTTTTTGGGAGAGGACTTTTGTCCCTAAAGTAGCATATCCACTGAAGGTTAGATTCTAGGAGAAGGATGAAGTTATATTTACGGTATAATAGCTTTAGTCGTATCAGGAATTTTATAATAGCATTGGGCAAATAGAATGGATTTGTGTATTAGTCCGAGGAATGTTTGTACGATGTCAAATTTTCCATTACGAAACAAAACAGTGTGTTTCAGAGGAAAAACTTATCTGAATTGTAGGAAAACAGGAACACCGAAATTTAAAAATGAATATGCATTTAAATAATTAAAAAGTATTATAGTATATTCCAGAATATGCTGTAAAGTAGTAGATAAGATAATTTTGTTTTCATTGTTTCTTTTTATGATCACAAGTTTGAATGCCGACCTTTTCTTCTTTAGCACTAGAACTCTTGCGTTTAAAAAACGAAAATGTATGCAGTTCTTTTCCAAGAATTTACCGGGGCGCCGTTGGAAGAGTAGCTGATTAGCAACCGGAGGGTTGCGAGTTCGAAACTCGGCCCAACCAAAGACCATCGTGTATGTGGGGGACTGATGCACGTTAAATCTGCCATGGTCTCAAATTTCCTCTAGTTTGCATGGTGTAGAAGTTTGAAGAATGGGATGTCCACTTAGGTGTTGACCTCGTCATCTGACCGTGGTTCAAAATTACGTGGTATTGTCCTCGGATCTTTACGGGTTTGATCCCGGACCATAGCCAATAGCCCGTTGCTCCAGTGTGACGTTAATTAAATACCTACTTACCAATGTACTGGAAATCATTTTTCAAAATTTTAATGACCCCACTGCTATTTTTAAATCTTAGCTGACAAAATATATTATGTTAACGGGTATAAACTTCGAGTGAACCTCAATCTTACTACCCACAGGATGTCAACTATCCACATGAAATGTAAATAAATTAAATAAAAAGGTACACACACACGCATGAAATGTATTTAAATTCCCCCAATTCTTAAAACTAACATCGATCTTTTATAATTAAACAAAACAATGTTTCGAGGCTAAAATATTCACATCTAAATATCTAGAGAACCACTTCAGATGTAAATCAATATCAAAATATGTACTGTTTTACGTGTTGGGAAAGCGTGAGTTACGGCTTTTCTTTTCAAAGTACTTTCTCTGAATCATATTGAGAACATAACATCGCCATAACAATCCTTCGCAGGAGAAAGGCGGTTGCTGAGGAGTTGGTATTTATTTTCATCACCTTAAGACATTTGGAAAAGAAATGTCATATCGATTTAGACCCAGTGAAGCAAAAGAGCCGAATTCAGTTTTTAGGTTGTGGATTTTGAGATATTTATTTTATCCACCGAATGTATTTTACAAGAAAATAAGTCTATTTCAGATGCGTTCGATTTTATTAAAATTTCCGCGAGGGACTGAGATATTTTAAGTAAATTGGCAAGAAATAGGATACGTCCTTCTATAAAAAAAGTATTAGCTTTTCAAAATAAATGCATTCTGTCGATTTGGTGTTATGATGGGGTTGAGGTTTCCTGCAGGTAGAAAAGAAATACATTTTCCAATCATTTGTTTGAAAGCCGTTTGGAGGCATGTAAAAATAACAGTTATGTCACTGGCAGTTCTCTCTGACATTGTTTCCTGAGCTTTGAATGACATTTCAAAGCTAACAATGGAAAGGGAGTGCAATCATAGGTCGAAGTAAACATGCAGCGCAGCTGAACGTAACGAAGAAACCACAGCGATACAACAGCAATAGAAATGAAGCAGAAAAACGAAGCAGTTTATTATTAACGCACATTCTGAAGAACAAATCATGATATTTGCAAATGCGAAATTCCAATTCTTCATTTGTGTTACATTAAATATTTAAGTTATGACGAATAGTTGATATGATGTTGTGTAATGTACTTATAGGTATATTTACCATCGACAAGGTTGTTACGACCATTTAAAATTTATTTATTTTGCGTACTTTATGTTGTCAGATCTTTCCCTTTTGAGGATGATCTCGGACTGTCGCCAATAGCCCATTGTGTTGCTTCAGTGCGACGTTAATCAAAATACCGACCTACGTACCATACTTTATGTTGATTGTTTCTTTCTCTCTCAGGTTTTCTTATTTTGTTATCAAAATACATGAGACTAAACAAGGACATCATACGTTTATGAGGTTTTCTGTTAAGATAATATAGACGGTTTTAGTGTTTTTGAGGTAGTGCATATTTCCTGTTTCATTCCGTCACCAAAAGCCCGTTGTGTTTTTCCAGTGTGACGTTAATTAAAAATACATACCATACCATATCTGTTTCATTCCTGAAATGACGCCATTTAGGATTTGAAGCAATTTTATAAATGTTTACATTTTAGTTGAAGTTACTCATTGAAGTTTGGCTTTAATTGCTCCACAGACACGAAAAATATAATGTGGGGATAATAATCGCCAAACGTCGTCAAAAAGGCAATAAATGAACTTGTAACGCAATAATTCCCAATCGGAAGAATGGTTTCTTCTAGAAGTTTGTTTATGTTTACTTTGAAAAACTATATTTTATTCAATTTTATATGCTTTCAAATGAAATCCATATATTTACCTCGATCTACCGTTTTATATCTTTCGTATCAAATGCTATTGCATATATAATCATGCAAATTAATTTATTTTATCTTATATTTTCGGAGAACTTACTTTATTTCCCAATCCTCATGATTTCTAAACCAAGTTTTGCAGATTAGCAACCGGAAGGTTGCGAATTTGAAACACTCGACCTAACCAAAAACCGTCGTGCACGTGGCAGCTGGTGAGTGTTATATATATTATATATATATATATCTATATATATATATAATATATCTATCTATCTATCTATCTATCTATCTATCTATCTATCTATCTATCTATCTATCTATCTATCTATCTATCTATCTATCTATCTATATATATATATAATATTAAAAGTTCAAATATGCAAAACAGTATAAAGACTAGAGCTAAAAAATGCAAACTAGTAGAAAAGCTAAGAATGCTAAAAATAGAGAATCAGCATTAGTCAAATAGAGCTCTCCATGCTAAAGCTCCAAGACATAGCATGGCTGGTAAAATAATAATTCAATTATAAAAAAATAATGGGAAATCTTAAGAATACTTTCAAAGCCTGACTCAGACAACACAAAATGGCGTTTTCTGCGTGTGAGCAGTGGTATGCTAAAAGTTGCTCAACCTCCAAACACCGTAATGAACAAGAGAAAAATAAAAGTGAAATATTTTTCACTTTTTTTGGTGATGGCCTATATTAATTCCTTCCACACACAACCCAATCGAGAAAATTGGTGACAGAATATTTAGAATATTTGTATGATAATGAAAGCTCATACGTAGAATTTTCAAGTTCATGAGATCTAAATAAGATAGATACGATTTGCTATGGAGGTAAAAATGTGAAAAAATAGGCATTATCTACAGATAAAATTATATCTTGTCTTAGAGCAGAATTCACAAATTGCCATTTTTCGGAAGTGCGTTTTTTTAACACTAGATGCTTTTGTTTTCTCGACGATAAGAAACACATTGCTATTTTTCAATATGCTTCAACAAAAATTCTACACTATCAAATTCTTGGAATTTTTATTTTTGGTCCAAAAATATCAGTTATTCTTTAAACTGCTGTAATGTAAAATTTTGTTTCTCGTCAGTTAATGAGTTTAAGTCGACGATGTATAACTACAATACGAAACCTTTCTCTGCATTCTCATAGGTGTCACACAAGTAAAAGAGCTTAATTCGGATACAACTCATTGTGCATGAGTTTTGAAATTGCTTTAATGCAAAATTTTGTTTTTCGTCAGTTAATGAGTTATATAACTACAATACGAAATAACTGACGATGTATAACTACAATACGAAACCTTTCTCTGCATTCTCATAAGTGTCTAGAAAAAAAGAGCTTAATTCAGATCCAACTCATTGTTTGTGAGTTTTGAAAGTTGCTGCAATGCAAAATTTTGTTTTTCGTCAGTTAATGAGTTTAAACCGACGATATATAACTACAATACGAAACCTTTCTCTGCATTCTCAGAGATGTCACCCATCTACACAAGAAAAAAGAGCTTGATTCAGATCCAACTCATTGTGCATGAGTTTTGAAATTGTAATAATGTAAAACGATAATAATGTAAAACGATATATAACTACAATACGAAACCTTTCTCTGCATTCTCAGAGATGTCACCCATCTACACAAGAAAAAAGAGCTTGATTCAGATCCAACTCATTGTGCATGAGTTTTGAAATTGCTTTAATACAAAATTTTGTTTTTCGTCAGTTAATGAGTTATATAACTACAATACGAAACCTTTCTCTGCATTCTCATAAGTGTCTAGAAAAAAGAGCTTAATTCAGATCCAACTCATTGTGCGTGAGTTTCGAAAGTGTTTATTTACTCGGTATTTACCCGTTTTGAGAATCCCCCTCCAAGAGGATGCAAAATTTTCTTCTTCGAGCAAAGACTTTTCCGCGAGAGCAAAAAGAATTTCCATAGAGGGAAGGAAGAAGGCCGCGATAGAAAGTCGGAGAGAGCAACTGTGTAGAGCGAAGCCTCGGACCGTGCCTGATATGGCCAATCCTGGCAAATGGATAAGTCTTGCATAATTGAGGGAGGGAGCATCCATTTTTAATGATTGCCCAACACCGTTCTTAGGGCAGATTCTGGCGCGCTATGAATTTGCCCTCTCCCCCAAAGCCGTCACAAAATATTCCCACCGGCTCTTAACCTTTGATTTAGAAAACCAAACTGTCATCTCAGAGATTCCATTTGAACTTGGGAAAAGGACACGGAAAATCCCCATCTCCATTCTGGTATCTTCTTTCTCCCCTACGCAGTGCCGACTTTCCCCATATATATTCCCTTTATTTTTTAATTTCGTTTTATGACGAATAGGCGGTGTATTTATTTCCCTTTTTGCTTCGGAACACGTTTTTGGGCGCTCTGCACACATTGCTTGAATCGAAAGGGAAGCTAAAACTTAGGGAAAAAATTATGCTGCGCTACCTCAAAATCATATGAATTAAATATGGCCTCAGATTTATTTCTAGCTTATATAAATTGCATAGACTAATAAAGGAGCCGGAAAAAATGAATGCTGTTGGGAGAGGGGATATGGGATAGAGTTTTGGGATCAGACCATATGGGTGAAAACCTCGAGTGAAATTGCTGTTTTTATATACACGTTTTTTTTTAAACTTATCATATTTAGTTTATCCGAGTACTTTTTGCCTGACTCTTTGAACCCACGGCATTGATAGCGTAAATATAAATAATTGATAGAGAATTTTTAAACAGATTGTGTTTGCTTCAGGTACGCGTAATATTTCTGAATGGCAAATTACTTAAAATTAATTAAATTAGCTTGTTTTCTACTGTAAAAGCTTTCTTATTTAAGTGAGTCATTGTGGGTCTGATGTATTTATTTAATCAGCTATAAAGTTAATGAAAATAGTTGAGTAGGTTTGAATGGGAGTGATGTTCATCAGCTTTGCAAGTAGAGACGAATTCCTTGGTATTCGCTCTGCATGAGAATTCATAAAATGCGTAAGATTTCGCGTCTATATTTGCAATTCAAATGAAAGGACTGTATTGTAAATATTAACCCTCCTGGTGGTTGTCTCGAAGAAGTGTCGTGGCATTAGCAAACTTACCAGATCTTGATGAACGAGATATCTCGTTATTAGAAGAAAACTGATCAGTTTTGATGTCTCATCATCAAAAACTCGCGATAACTGGATGACGACTATTTCGTCATTAGAAAAATTGCTTAGATCTTGATGAACGAGATATCTCGTTATTAGAAGAAAACTGATCAGTTTTGATGTCTGATCAAAACCTCGCGATAAATGGATGACGACTATTTCGTCATTAGAAAAATTGCTTAGATCTTGATGGACGAGATATCTCGTTATTAGAAGAAAACTGATCAGTTTTGATGTCTCATCATCAAAAACTCGCGATAAATGGATGACGACTATTTCGTCATTAGAAAAATTGCTTAAATCTTGAGCTTAGATCTTGATGGACGAGATACCTCGTCCTTAGCAAAATTGACCAGATCTTGAAGGACGAGATTTCTCGTCAAAACCGCGTAGAGGGTAAATTGAATTCAACGAGTGTGTTACTTTAAGGAAGTTAATCCAGATGAGGTCTCAACAAAATTTTCGGGCTGCTAATGTTATATATAGAAAGGAAATCATACACACTATCATCAGATAATCTTAAAAATGGTCCACATTGACGTGGTGGGGAAGTTTGGAGAGTGGGATGCCAGCTCAGGCGTAACCTCCTCATCTGACCGTGGTTCAAAAGTACGTGGTGTTGTCTTCGGATCTTTTCGGCCGGGTTTGATCCCGGACCGTCGCCAATAGCCCATTGAGTTCCTCCGGTGCGACGTTAATTAACTACCTACCTACATCAGTAAACAGACACAGAGCAATAATAACTGGCTGTTACTGTCTATAAACATGAATTCAGGCTGGTAGTTATTTAGCGTAAAACTGGGGGAACACAACGGGCTATTGGCGACGGTCCGGGATCGATCCCGTAGAGAAAGATCCGAGGACACCTCGTGATTTTGAACCACGGTCAGATGCCGAGGTAACACCTGAGCCGCGCGGCACACCTATCTCCAAACTTTCACACCACGCCAGCGTGAGGACATATGAGGCCACGACTGATTTAAAGTGCACCATCCCCGCGTACAAGACGGCCTTAATTGGACTGGGTCCGAACTCGCAACCATCCGGTTGCTAATCCGTTACTCTTCCAACTGGGCTTCCAAGCCCCAGACATAAATTCAGAGCCAAGCACACTTAGAAACAGATGCACATGAGAAGGTTTACTTAAGTACATTAGCACGCATCTATTTCAACACTGCCTCCCAGTAAGTGAAACTACGTTTATTTAGTATAATGCTTCCAAAGCGAGAACTCCATATAATTTCCTTTCAGCGATGTTTGCGGGCTGATATCGTGTGCTGAGCTTTCGCAATGTTTGCTGACTTCCAGCTAATTGCTGCAGAGACTGAATTTACTTTTGTCAGTGAAGAGTATCTTACCACATTGCATTGATGGCGAATCCGCGTGGTCGTTGGCCATTGTGGCAAAATCAAGTGACTGTTCTGCAGGGAATAAAATAATCGAAGTTGTACCTTTTAACATTTATTTACACACATACAGTTCGCACATAGAATTACTCGACTAGGTAGGTAATATTTAGTTAGCGTCGCACTGTAACAGCACAACGGGAGATTGGTGACGGTCCGGGATCAAACCCAAAGGGAAAGAACCGAGGACAACACCACGTAATTTTGAACCGCGGTCAGATGACAATACTAGATAGATGCCGAATCGATAGAGAGGAAATCGAAATTAGAAAGACAAATTGAAAAATTGTCCGAATTTAAGGTGTGACTGAAAAAGATGAATTCAAGAGACTCGTCATACCACGACCGTATTTTGATGAAATGCAAGTGAAGCAATTGGATGAACGCATATTTTCAGACGCAAGTGAGAAGTTCTGTTGCGTACTTTTGAACTCAAATAACGAAATAAGTGTGCGACCAGTTTTATAACTTCTGTCTCGTTTAGCTCCAATTAAGAGAATGACTATCACGCTTAGAACTGTTAGGTGCTTTGACGCCCGTGAAGTTGTCTTCTTATTTGCGATCCACATTTCCTTCATTGGAAGAGTGATATTTGGTTTTGAACTTACTTCCATATATCCACACTGGTTTTTAAAAACGAGTTATGATTCAGTATCAAAGCTTGACATAGACTCAGTAAATCCAGAAGGAAAAAAGAATTAACCGTTGCTACCTTACAAACTTGTTTTGAATCTTCGGATACATTGTTTGATTCACAAATATAGCGATTCAGATAAGGGTTTGAGGATAACTGCATAAGTTATGCGGTTTGCCGAAGAAAAAGAAATCAAATTATAGAAAAGGAACTGGGACGCTTACAGTCGCAAAATTATCAAAGGCTGAAGAACATTGGGTTCGTTTCGTGCACAGAACTGAATTTCAACGTGATACCTTCAGCTGAGAAGGGAGTCCCCATAGACCTGAATCGAGACTTTACTGTCTGAATCCAAGCCTATCTGCAGTTTGGAGAGTGGGGTACGAACTCAGGTGTGACCTCGTTATCTGACCGTGGTTCAAAATTACGCGGTATTGTCCCTTCGGGTTTGATCCCGGACAATCGCCAGTAGCCCGTTGTGTTGCTCTAGTGCGACGGTAATTAATTACCATCACCACTAACTCAACTTCGAGAAAAGTACTGGATAATCCGAGGTAGGCAGGCTGTAAAATCGTGCTTGAATAAGTTTCATTTGTAAGAAATTCAAGGGCCAGACCTGGTAAGCAGGTAGTGGCTGCACTACCAGCTCAGAATTACTGAAGAAAACCCTTCCGAAGTTGCAGGGATTGATTTCGTGAGACCTTTTCTTACAAAGGACAGTGACAAAGTTTATAATACCCTATTCATCCGAGCAGTTACTCGCGTAACACATCTTGAAATGGTATCAAGTCTGAATGCGGAACATTTTCCATTGGCCTTCCAACGATTTGTTTCAAGAAGAGGACTCTGCCGAACTGTTTACTCGGACAATGCTAAATCATTCAAAACTGCAGACTGAACTGAAAAAGTTGCACTCTAATATTACAGATGCATCTGTACAAAATTATTTTGGTAAAAAGTGAATAACGTGGCGATTTATTGTGGAAAAAGCGGCTTGGTGGGGTGGATACTGGAAGAGAATGCTAAAAATTACTTAAATTATTTCGAGAAAAGTGCTAGGAAGAGCTTTTGTTTCTTTTGAAGGAACTACAAACTGTCTTGGATTCCCTTTTATTCCTAATCCTTCAACGATTCTTGCTCGTGGTCTGTACAAGCGAACTGTTGCTTTCGTCCGTTTATGTGCAATCACATTGGCCATACAATAAGAAAATTTGCTCATACACGAGTTGCTTTCGGAGTATACAGTTAGACACAACGCTAGACTGCTTGGTTTAATTTTATAGTAGTAACCGTTAGAAGTATTAGGGTACGTAGGTAGGCATTTTAATTAACGTCACATTGGAGCTATTAGAAATATTAGGGTCCTTGCGTTTTGTGATATATCCCAACTACGATATATCTCTATTTCAAATCCCACATCATGGAAAATGCAACTCTTACGATTTCATGTTCTGTCAAGTTTGTAACTAAAAATGATGCCAATGCTAAAGTTTCTCTAAATACATTTACCTCTTTTTAAAAGCGGATGCGGGCCGTTGTAGCCCTGTTGGAAGAGTAAAAGATTAGCAATCGGAGGGTTGCAATTTCAAATCCAACCAAAGACCGTCGTGCACAAAGGGGACTGGTGCACGTTAAATCTATCGTGGCCTCAAATGGCCTCACGTTGGCGTGGTGTGGAAATTTGGAGAATGGGTTGTCCACTTAGTTGTTATCTCGTCATCTGACCGTGATTCAAAATTACGTGGTGTTATCCTCGGATCTCTCCTTTGGGGATTGATCCCGGACCGTCGCCAATAGCCAGTTGTGTTGCTCTAGTACGACGTTAATTAAAATACCTACCTGCATACCCTAATATTTCTAACGGTTACTACTACAAAATTAAACAGAGCAGTCTAGCGTTGTGTCTAGCTGTATACTCCGAAAGCAACTCCTCATGTATGAGCAGATTTTACGGGATTTGAAATAGAGATATATCGCGTAGTAGAGATATATCACAAAATGTAAGGACCCTAATATTTCTAATAACTCCAGTGTGACCTTAATTAAAATACCTACCTACACTTGCGGGATTGATCCCAGACCGTTGTGTTGCTCCAGTAATTAAAATACCTATCTACCTAAAAACGGATGCATCGTCCGTTCTAGCAGACAAAAAATAACAGGAAAACTAAAATTAGGGTTGTGTATTCGTCCATTTATTGGACTACCTAATTGCATGAAAATTGAATTTTGTTACTTAGATAACCAATAACAGCGCAGAATAAATTTTAATGTCCACATAAAAAGTCGATAGTTGATAGGCCTCTTTTGTCCTTGATGAAAACGGCGAACAGTTTCGGCAACGATGTAATCCCATCTTCAAGCCGCTCTGCATTCACAAACCAGTTACATGCTTTGATACGGATCTCATTTAGATCCCCTTATTGTTGCAGGTTTTTCTGCGAAATTTTTATAGCGGATTTTGAGCCATAAATTAGCCGGGTCATCGTACAAAGTGGTGTGATGCTCGTCAAGACATTCTTCCACGAGTCAAGCCCTGGTACATAATGCATTGTTAACTTGAAATAGTCAACAAACAATTACCCGGTGGTATTGTGTGGCATATGGGAACGGATAAATTCTTGGAATCCAAATGGTGTGGTGAAGTAAATTAGACTATATAAAAGACCTCCAAACATACTGGAAACTGTATTTAACCCTGAGATATTTGCTTCCACCTTATAAATACATTCTGACACACTATTTTTTTGTTCAAATCCCAAAGTAATCAGTTATTTCCTGGGTTTTTTTTTTTGAAAAACAGTTTACAAGTTCCGTGCGACTTTCGATGTAGAAATAGTTTATCTTTATATCCTTATTTTAGTGAGTCAAATAATCCAATCGCAAGTCATAAATGTCCCAAGAGTTCAATGTGAATTATTTTTCGATCTGAACCTCGTCATCTAAACGTGGATCAAAATTACGTGGTGCTGTCTTCGAATATTTCCCTTCGGACCGCCGTCAATATCCCGTTGTGTTGCTCCAGTGCGAGGTTAATTAAATACCTACCTGCCTACGAACCACAGAAGCAGTATTCTTCAGAGATGTCATGGGCCGTGGCGGTCCGTTTGGAAGAGTAACGGACTAGCAACCGGAGGGTCGCGAGTTCGAATCCAGCCAAACACCGTCGTGTACAAGGAATACTGGTGCCCATTAAATCTATCGTGGCCTCAAATGTCCTCACGTTGGCGTCGTGTGAAAGTTTGGAGAGTGGCGTGCCAGCTCAGATATGACCTCGTCATCTGACCGTGGTTCAAGATTAAATGGTGTTTTCCACGATCTTTCCTTTCGGGTTGGATCCCCAGCCGATAGCCCGTTGTGTTGCTCCAGAGCGGAGTTAATTAAATACCTATCTACCGAAACTTGATATTATCTGGATTGGCACAGCATGGCCAAATATGGACCTTGCGCCATAGAAACCCAACCAACCAGTTCCTAATCCACTGCTCTTCCAACCGGGCCACACGGCCCTGGTAGGCATTTCAATTAACGTCGCACAAGAGCAACACAACGGGCTATTTATGGTTATTTTAGAAATCGTGGCTTTTATTTATAATTTTAACCAAAGGGCCACTTTTTGTACCAATATTGTATTTTCAAAAAGTCAACCTAAAGTGTAGACTTAAACTATTGTTCCGAAGAATGTCCCACAATCAGCACTTTAACATTTAACACTTTATCCTAAGACCAAGACCGATATGAAAGGGATATTGTTTCTTTATTCCCAATACTACCCAAATGAGATTAATTTGATAAATTTACTTCGAAAACAATTTTTCTGAAAGGGGTGTAAAAACAAGTATTCCACTGAATTTAAACGAGCATATTGCCACATATCTTTTGTGTTTAAATATATTCCATAATTTGGAAAGCTCTTTTTAATTCTGTTTATGCAGCGGCGAAATTGTATGGAAGTAATCAATCTTCCCAGGAAACTTTAATTCAATAAATTATCGAGCATTTATTATTTTTATCAGATGAATCTCTAGGGAGGGCTATTTATCATTTACACAGAAACATTTTATCTTCAAGCTGTCACATTGTTCATTTAATTTACTTTTAAATTGTTATTTTTAGAAAAGTTTCGCCGGTGAAATTTTTTGTGTAATAACGCAAAAATATTTATCTGGTAGTATAACATTTTAAACACACGAAACCCATAAAAATGATTTTTTTTAGTCGTTCTTAATCTGACTAAAGAAGCATTGTTTGCTTATTAACTGTCACCACCGCTACCTTTATAAATTTATTCCGATTTTGTAAATGGAGTTTTGTTTACCAAGTTTTCCCACGTTTTTTATATCATATTTTTAATATTTCACTTATCACTAGTAAAAACCACTTAGTTAAAAATGATTATTAAATATCACTAAGAACGCAGTTTGATTTTATCCAGGACCTACTTTTTATCTGAACTCTCCAAGCGGTTTCGACACGATACCTCGTCCATCGTGATCTGACCCATTTTGCTAATGACGAGATATCTCGTCATAAAGATGATATTGCCGATTTTTTATGAAAAGATCAAGATTTGGCATTTTTTCTAATCACGAGATACATCATCAAGACAACCACCAGGAGGGTTAATGATAAATATAATTTTCTATGGTGAACGATTGTATGATTTTCGGGCATGTGCATTGTCACTAAAACGTATTTTCCATTTTCTCGTATAGTCCATGGTTCAAAATTATGTGGTGTTGTCCTCAGATCTTTCCCTTAGGGGATTGATCCCGGACCGTCACCAATGGCCCGTCGTGTTGCTCCAGTGTGACATTAATTAAAATACCTACCTATCTTTAATCCAATCTGTTTAGATTGACATCATCTTGCGATTTACGCTGTAAAATATCTACCAAATACCAAAACTACTTTCTACAACTTTGCAGAAACTACATATTCTTACCTCCTAGTTCGCACTTCCCTCTTTCTTATTAACTCTCATGGTGGTTTATTTTCTCGTCGAAAACTGTCCCCTATTGTCCAGCCTCTTGTGCTAAACCTGTTCCTAACTGTCACCAATTCTGGGCAAGGGACAATTTTTTTCTCCTACTTGGATCTTCACTCTCTTTGGAGAAATAGGGCAGTTTTGCCTCGACGAGATATCTCGTCATTGGCAAAATTGACCAGATCTTGTTCGAGATATCTCGTCATTGGCAAAATTGACCAGATCTTGTACGAGATATCACGTCATTAGCAAAATTGACCAGATCTTGGGCGAGATATCTCGTAGCAATACTTAGAGGGTTAAAATAGCAGCAGTAAATTAACAACGAAAACGTCCGACACTCAACTAGGGGACCGGATAGGTAGGTAGTTAATTAACGTCGCACTAGAGCAGGCAGCGGGCTATTGGTGACGGTCTGGGGTCCATCACCGAAGGGAAAAATCCAAGGACGACGCCTCCTAATTTTGAACCACGGTCAGATGACGAGAACACCTGAGCTGGCACCCCACTCTCCAAGCATCCACACCACTCCAATGCGAGGACATTTGACGCCACGACAAAATTAACGTGCACTAGCCCCCTTATGCACAACGGACTTGGACTGGACCGAGTTTCGAACTCGCAACACTCCGGTTGCTAGGCACCGGATAGGTTGGTTGTTTTGGGTTTTATGGTGCAAGGTTTAAAAACGGACAAGCCACGCCAAACACAAGATATAGCATAACAAAGTAGATAAAACAACTTTAAGATTGATTTTCTGGCCAACAATAAATGGTAGATTTAAAAAACACATTAAATGCAAAAATAAATATTGAAGAGGCGATTAAACAGAAAAATATGAGATTAATGTCGTCATCAATATAAAAACAGAGAATGATAGTAAAAGGTTTTGATATATAGTGAAATAAATATTAAAGATGGAACATTATATGGAATTAAAAAAAATTATGCTTTGTAAAAATTTAAAGATTTGGGTGGGGATTTTCCCCAATCAAATCCTGTAGGTTTAAAATTGATTTATAGAAAAAGTATTGGTGGAGGTGAGGATTAAAAACAGGAGAATCGACCAAAATATGGAGACAACGGATAGGATATGCTGAGATTCGACTTTAAATACACTTAAAAGCGTCAATTTTACATGATTTGATCATCGGAGCACTTTATTAACACGAATTGATGCCCTTGAAAACAAATTGGTGTCCCCGTACCTCAGTTTTAGCCACTTCAATGCACACATCGGCTGAAATAGCTATAAAACAGCTTGATCCATTTCTAGAGTTGTAAAAGTAACATTTCGGTGTAGAAGATACCAGGTTCGATTCTTTCGATGAGTCTGTACTGTCGAGACTGTCTACAACAAGAATTGCTCCTACCACTAAGTCTGGATAAAGGTGGTCACTACAGAAAGAGGACTCGTTCGTCTATTTACCAACGCAACCACCATGTTGAGTAGGGATGACTGATGGATGTCTTCATTCTTTTGGGGATGTTGGTGACAGAAGGAGGCATACAGTTTACTAGTAGAGTATAGTTCTAGTACTAACTAGTCATTAAGTGCACAAATGTGACAAGCTTGAATACATTTCTTCAGCATCCCCTATGGAAAATGGGATAATACCCGTTTCTAAGGCAGCAGGGCAGGCGCCGACTTCGTGGCGGGAGCAGTACTTGTATTTGTATTCTTTTTTGGGACCAAACGTCGGATTGCGATTTTAGACACTCGTGGTTTGAATCCAGGTTTCGGTATTAATGCCTCGATATTCGGAATTAAGACATTTTGTCCTTTGGATCGAAGTCGATAAGACAGACATCCACCAGAACATTTTCTTTACTTCGAAAGAGAGAGACGTATCATGTACTGAATCAATCAAGTTCAAACGGGTTTATTCCCAGACAATTCAAGTTGTAAAATGAAATACATGGTGAATTGCCATCTAAAATACGTTGTTACAGTTATCTTGTATCTTTCATCAATCACCTACAGTGTAGACTCTGAATTGCTTTCTCATATATTGTATACGAACTAATGTCGGATCTCCCGACGTGTACATTTGAATTTGCATGTCTCGCAATCTAAAAATTTATTCTTTAACTATTTCAGGTCCTATAAAAATAAATGTAATCTTAGTGGTATTACCCACTAAGATTACATTTATTTTTGTTTACCAGTTTTCTCCTTCGAAATATTTAAATTTTAAAATACTAAAGGAACTGCTGTAGCCCTGTTGGAAGAGTAACGGTTTAACAGCCCAAGTTCACGTCGTCTGACCGAAGTGAAATGACGAGAATGATGACGAGATGCGGTCCTCGGATCTTTCCCCGCGGGATTGATCAAGTCGCCAATAGCTGTGTGTCGCTCCAGCGCGACGTTAATTAACTACCTATCTAAAAACAACTTGTAGAGGACGGTAGCTGGGTTGGAGGAGTAACGGATCAGCTGCGAGTTCGAATCGAACCGAAGACACAAAGGGGCTGGTGCACGTTAAATCTGTCGTGGCCTCAACTGAAAGGCAGAGGGCGGAAAAGCGCCACACGAGCCAGAAATCGAACAGGTGGTCGAGCCCACCTAACCCCTCCCACGGAAACGACGTCAATTAAAAAAAACGGGGCACCCGGAAATGCATCTCCCCGTTCATGTCACTTGACATACGAGCACGTCTGTGCGCGTAATTTTTATCCGCGCAGAAGCGGGCATAAGACGTATTCATTCCCGACAAAAAACGCCAAAAGGCACCCCGGAAAAAGAATAAGAGGGCACATTTTATCCCATTCCTGCGTATACCGAAATAAATAATAAATAGTAGAGGCGGAATGCGACACCGCTTTTCCAATATCTCGTCTATTTGTTCTCGGGCAAATGGTAGTTCTCGGGCTCAGAAAGAAGCGGATGATAAAAAGCGATGTTTTCATATTCTCCCGCCTCCCCTGAAGTGCGACATTTATCTGCGCGTTGATGCTGAAGGGGAAAAATTGCTCCTTGACCTTCCTTCCGATGCGTTTAGCGGCTGCAGTGTCGGGGCGCGGCCGCTCATTTGTAGGGCGCCCAAGTATGAAATTATATCTGGCGAGTCTCATCTCTGGGGCGGCTGTTATTGGGTCGCATTATGACGCGTCCGCCTCGCTGATTGCCTACAATGGGGCGGCGTGCGCCCCGCGGGAGGGGCGGCGCCCCCATTCATCATTCCTTCGCGCCACTCTTGCGTCTTTGTGCGTATTTACCTAGCCATCCGGGTTGCTTTCATCTGCGATGTCGGAATATGTGCTGCCTGACGCATCGGATTAACCCTCGCGGTGGTTGTTTCGGCGAGGTGTCTCGTCGTTAGCGGGAGGGCCGGGTCTTGATGGACGATGGACGAGATATCTCGTCACCGGGAGATAACTGATCAGATCTTGATCTCGGCGTCATTCATGGTTTGGTTTCGTTTTTCGGGTTTTATGGCGCAAGGGCTATAATTGGCCATTCTCGGCGTCATCGAAAAATTGGCAAAATAAATCTTTATGACGACTTGATATCTTGTCGAAACCGTTTGTGCGTATTTACCTAGACATCGGGACAGGTTTCATCTCCGATGTCGGAATGTCTGATGCCTAACGCATCTGATTAACCCTCTTCGTGGTCGTTCCGACGAGGAACCTCATCATTAGCAAACGCGACCGGATCATTATGGACGAGATATCTCGTCACCAGAAGAAAACTGATCAGATCTTGATCTCGGCGTCATTCATGGTTTGATTTCGTTTTTTCGGGTTTTATGGCGCAAGGGCTATAATTGGCCATTCTCGGCGTCATCGAAAAATTGGCAAAATAAATCTTTATGACGACTTGATATCTTGTCGAAACCGTTTGTGCGTATTTACCTAGACATCGGGACAGGTTTCATCTCCGATGTCGGAATGTCTGATGCCTAACGCATCCGATTAACCCTCCTGGTGGTCGTTCCGACGAGGAACCTCATTAGCAAACACGACCGGATCATTATGGACGAGATATCTCGTCACCAGAAGAAAACTGATCAGATCTTGATCTCGGCGTCATTCATGGTTTGATTTCGTTTTTTCGGGTTTTATGGCGCAAGGGCTATAATTGGCCATTCTCGGCGTCATCGAAAAATTGGCAAAATAAATCTTTATGACGACTTGATATCTTGTCGAAACCGTTTGTGCGTATTTACCTAGACATCGGGACAGGTTTCATCTCCGATGTCGGAATGTCTGATGCCTAACGCATCTGATTAACCCTCTTCGTGGTCGTTCCGACGAGGAACCTCATCATTAGCAAACGCGACCGGATCATTATGGACGAGATATCTCGTCACCAGAAGAAAACTGATCAGATCTTGATCTCGGCGTCATTCATGGTTTGATTTCGTTTTTTCGGGTTTTATGGCGCAAGGGCTATAATTGGCCATTCTCGGCGTCATCGAAAAATTGGCAAAATAAATCTTTATGACGACTTGATATCTTGTCGAAACCGTTTGTGCGTATTTACCTAGACATCGGGACAGGTTTCATCTCCGATGTCGGAATGTCTGATGCCTAACGCATCCGATTAACCCTCCTGGTGGTCGTTCCGACGAGGAACCTCATTAGCAAACACGACCGGATCATTATGGACGAGATATCTCGTCACCAGAAGAAAACTGATCAGATCTTGATCTCGGCGTCATTCATGGTTTGATTTCGTTTTTTCGGGTTTTATGGCGCAAGGGCTATAATTGGCCATTCTCGGCGTCATCGAAAAATTGGCAAAATAAATCTTTATGACGACTTGATATCTTGTCGAAACCGTTTGTGCGTATTTACCTAGACATCGGGACAGGTTTCATCTCCGATGTCGGAATGTCTGATGCCTAACGCATCTGATTAACCCTCTTCGTGGTCGTTCCGACGAGGAACCTCATCATTAGCAAACGCGACCGGATCATTATGGACGAGATATCTCGTCACCAGAAGAAAACTGATCAGATCTTGATCTCGGCGTCATTCATGGTTTGATTTCGTTTTTTCGGGTTTTATGGCGCAAGGGCTATAATTGGCCATTCTCGGCGTCATCGAAAAATTGGCAAAATAAATCTTTATGACGACTTGATATCTTGTCGAAACCGTTTGTGCGTATTTACCTAGACATCGGGACAGGTTTCATCTCCGATGTCGGAATGTCTGATGCCTAACGCATCTGATTAACCCTCTTCGTGGTCGTTCCGACGAGGAACCTCATCATTAGCAAACGCGACCGGATCATTATGGACGAGATATCTCGTCACCAGAAGAAAACTGATCAGATCTTGATCTCGGCGTCATTCATGGTTTGATTTCGTTTTTTCGGGTTTTATGGCGCAAGGGCTATAATTGGCCATTCTCGGCGTCATCGAAAAATTGGCAAAATAAATCTTTATGACGACTTGATATCTTGTCGAAACCGTTTGTGCGTATTTACCTAGACATCGGGACAGGTTTCATCTCCGATGTCGGAATGTCTGATGCCTAACGCATCCGATTAACCCTCCTGGTGGTCGTTCCGACGAGGAACCTCATTAGCAAACACGACCGGATCATTATGGACGAGATATCTCGTCACCAGAAGAAAACTGATCAGATCTTGATCTCGGCATCATTGGTCAAAAAATCATTGGTCACCAAAATCGGCAAAATATATCTTGATGACGAGATACTATCTCTTCATTAGTAAAATTGTTCAGATCATTATGGACGAGATATATCTGAGAAAACACTTGGAGGGTTTAAATTGATGGAGCCTCGTGACAAAACATCCCACGGGGCAGCAGAAATCCAACATTTTACTACCAAGTCCCCTTCACACCTACAAATATAGTACCCCTTCACACCTACAAATATAGTACCCCCTAACGTTTTAACAGAGATTCGTTATACATGTACTAGTTGGCCAAAAATGGCCCTTCCGCCATAAAGCCCTCAAACCGATCAAGCATTTACTAGACGCCTTTATCCGGGTTTTGGTGAAAGGTCCGCGGTAGCCCAGTTGGAAGAGTAACGGATTAGCAATAGGGGGATTGCGAGTTCGAATCCAACTAAAGAACGCCGTGTATAAAGGGGGGTATTTCAATTAACGTCACACTGGAGCAACACAACGGGCTATTGGTGACGGTCCGGGATCAATCCCAAAGGGAAAGATCCGAGGACAACACCACGTAATTTTGAACCACGGTCAGATGACGAGGCAACACCTGAGCTGGCACCCCACTCTCCAAACTTCCACACCACGCCAACGTGAGGACATTTGAGGCCACGACAGATTTAACGTGCACCAGCCCCCTTTGTACACGACGGTGTTTTGGCTGGATTCGAACTCGCAACCCTTCGGTTGCAAGTCCGTTACTCTTCCAACCGGGCCACCGCGGCCCTCCGTGTATAAAGGAGGCTGGTGCACGTAAAATCCATCGTGGTCTCAAATATCCTTAGGTTGGCGTGGCGTGGAAGTTTAGAGAATGGAGTGCCAGCTCAGGTGTTGCCTCGTCATCTGACCATAGTTCAAAATTACGCCATGTTCTCCTCGGTAGGTAGATAGATATTTTAATTAACGTCACACCGGAGCAACATAGCGGGCTGTAGGAGACGGTCCGGGATCAATCCCAAAGGGAAAGACCCGAGGACAACACCACGTAATTTTGAACCACGGTCAGATGAATGTTGTCCTCGGACCTTTCCCCTTCTGATTGATCCCAGACCATCATAATAGCCCGTTGTGTTGCTCCAATGTGTATTATACCTCAACACTTAAATGTGGATCAGCCACCTATAGTCTGGCAAGATGTGATTAAAATCACGTAGTTTTGAACAAGTCTATTCACTAAATTAGGGGTCAGGTTAAACGTAGATATTGTTCCCACTATTGGCTCCTTTTGCATGGTTTCAGACTTAGAGTGTATCTTTCGGAGCCGAAAATAAGAATGATTAGGTAAGTAGGTATTTAATTAACGCCATACTGGAGCAACACAACGGACTATTGGTGACGGTCCGGGATCAATCCCAAAGGGAAAGATCTGCCAAGAATGATTAGGTAATGGTAATAAATTAACGTCGCACTAGAGCAACGCAACGGGCTATCAAGAATGATTAGGAGTAGGCGATGCAAGGTTGGTATTTTAATTATCATCGCACTGGAGCAACAAAACGGGCTATTGGCGACGAGTAGGTGATGCAAATAATCACTTATGGAGGTCTGCTTACCACCTTTCTGCAGACGGACTTCTACAAGGTCAACCACCTTCTCTGAACCACTATACAAAATCCTCAATAAAGCATTTGAATATCCATGTTTGGGAAACAATCCAGTTCTCCGAGCCTAACCAACCTGATGGCATTTATTGGTTAGGTTTCACTGCGCAAGGTTCAAAATTATCCAAACTGTACTAGGTGACGCTTCTCAGTTTCGGTGGATACCAATTGATTTAGCGTAGCATCAGATCTGGCGTATATGCTCAAGCCAATTCAAAACGTATAAATCCCGATAGACAGCGTCGTGCAATAATATTAGATTAGAGAAAATTAAATGAATTTGATTGATTAAGTGTTTCGTCAATGAAATTCAGTTTAAATTATCATCCCTGGATAGGCTCCGGTCTAATTAACCCTCATGCAGCATAAATTGACTGTGGAGTGATAAACCCAGCCTACCTTCGGCTTACTGGAGGAGTGTGGGTTGATACTTCCTCGGCATGGCAGTTTAGCTGGGTAAATAGCATTACCGACACGCTACGCACTTCAAATATCCATCCTTCAATTACAACGGCTGTTTTAGATTCAAATGTCTCATGTGCCTTTTGGAAGGGAGGGCCGCCCTGTTGGAAGAGTAACGGATTAGCAACAGGAGGGTTGCGAGTTCGAATCCAACCAAAGACCGCCGTGTATAAAGGGGGTTTTGCACGTTAAATCTGTCGTGGCCGAAAATGTCCTCACCGTTGGAATGGCGTGGACGTTTGGAGAGTGGGTGCCTGCTGAGGTGTGACCTCGTCATCCGACCGTGGTTCAAAATTACGTGGTGTTGTCCTGATCTTTCCCTTCGGGATGGATCCCGGACCGTCGCCAATAGCCCGTTGGGTTTCTCCTGTGTGACTTTAAATTAAAATACCTACCTACCCTTTTGGAAGGGATGGCAGTGGTCGCCCGATTAGAAAAGTAACGTATTAGAAATCGGAACATTGCGGGTTCGATACTAGTCCAGCCAAAGACCGTCGTGTACATGGGGGCTGTTGAGCGTTAAATCTGTCGTGGCCTCAAATGTCCTCACGTTGACGTGGTGTGGAAGTTTGGAGACTGGGGTGCCACCCCCCCTGTACACGACGGTCCGGGATCAATTAGGTATTAGGTATTTTAATTAACGTCGCATTGAAGTAATTTTGGCGACGGTCCGGGTTCAATCCCCAAGGGAAAGATTTGAAGATAGCACCACGTAATTTTGAACCACGGTCAGATGACGCGAGCTGGCACCCCACTCACCAAACTTCCACACCACGCCAACGTGAGGACATTTGAGGCCACGACAGATTTAACCCGCACCAGGCCCCGTGCACACGACGGTCTTTGGTTGGATTCGAACTGGCAACCCTCTGGTTGCTAATCCGTTACTCTATCGCAGCCCTTAGAAACGGTAGATTCAAATTAGGTAAAATAACATTGTCAATTATTTGCATCTTATTAATGGATTTGATCTAAACGGTTCGCGATGCCTTTTTGGTGTAAATAAATGCACGTACTGTGTGAGCTACGGTTCGGTATCAATATAAGGAGAAATCAGACTCGCAGTTAGTAGTTCGCAACCATATTACTTAAAGCTCTCTGGCTTACGAGAGCAGACGGCAGGTCGTGAGTTTCTTGCTTTTTCTTTCTCTAATTCTTCACAGCCAAAGATAAGTGTCCGACCCTGATAATTTCGGTCGCAGGATATCAGCCCACCTGTCGGGTCACAATTTATGTGTTTGCTGGTTCTCAGAAATAAATATAAAGGCTATAAATACAGAAGTGCCAAAGATTTCGGTTGCTTCAAAGTGAAAACTTCCTTTGAAACGATTATGCTACTTCTTGTTACTCCTCAGTTTTTTAGTTAGGGATGATAGCGTAAGTCGCTTATCATTTTCCTGGTATACGATGCACACTATTATTTTTTGCTTTCATGAGATTTCTAGGAGCCTGCAATGATATCTATGACTGAGTTTAAGGGCCAAAACTGACTCTGAGAAATAAGCCTTTTAAAATAAGAGTTGTTCAGATATGTTACTGACAAGCTAAGATTAAATACCTAACTACCTCGTGAAATCACCCATACATATTGTACGATTGATTAATTTGCTTTATATTTCCTTCAAAGTGAAAACTTCCTTCGAAACGATATGGCTACTTCTTGTTACTCCTCAGTTTTTTAGTTAGGGATGATAGCGTAAGTCGCTTATCATTTTCCTGGTATACGATGCACACTATTATTTTTTGCTTTCATGAGATTTCTAGGAGCCTGCAATGATATCTATGACTGAGTTTAAGGGCCAAAACTGACTCTGAGAAATAAGCCTTTTAAAATAAGAGTTGTTCAGATATGTTACTGACAAGCTAAGATTAAATACCTAACTACCTCGTGAAATCACCCATACATATTGTACGATTGATTAATTTGCTTTATATTTCCTTCAAAGTGAAAACTTCCTTCGAAACGATATGGCTACTTCTTGTTACTCCTCTGTTTTTTAGTTGGAGATGATAGCGTAAGTCGCTTATCATTTTCCTGGTATACGATGCACACTATTATTTTTTGCTTTCATGAGATTTCTAGGAGCCTGCAATGATATCTATGACTGAGTTTAAGGGCCAAAACTGACTCTGAGAAATAAGCCTTTTAAAATAAGAGTTGTTCAGATATGTTACTGACAAGCTAAGATTAAATACCTAACTACCTCGTGAAATCACCCATACATATTGTACGATTGATTAATTTGCTTTATATTTCCTTCAAAGTGAAAACTTCCTTCGAAACGATATGGCTACTTCTTGTTACTCCTCTGTTTTTTAGTTGGAGATGATAGCGTAAGTCGCTTATCATTTTCCTAGTATACGGATACTCATTATTACTTTTTGCTTTCATGAGATTTCTAGGAGCCTGCAATGATATCTATGACTGAGTTTAAGAAGGGACAAAACTGATGCTTTTGAGAAATAAGCCTTTTAAAATAAAAATTATAGATTTTCTCTATTGACAAGATAAGATTCTTTTGCGTTTCGTGAAAACAGATTGAATCGGGGCAATTATAATTTTACAATTAATACAAAAGGTTAAAATATTGGTTCGGTCTTTTTAACTTCAATAGGGCCGCGGTAGCCCGGTTGGAAGAGTAGCGGAATGGCAACCCGAGGATTGCGAGTTCGAAACTCGATCCAACCAAATACCGTCGTGTTCGTAGAAGTTTGGAGAGAGGTGCCAGCTCAGGTGCTGACCTCTTCATCTGACTGTGGTTCAAAATCACGGCGTTGTCCTCGGATTTTTCCTTTAGGGATTGTTTCCGGACCGTCGCCAATAGCCGGGTGTGTTGCTCCAGTTCGAAGTCGATAACCTATCTACCTCTCTATCTTGAAATCACCATCAAATTCTACGATTAATTAATTTGCTTTATATGTCCTGTTTGTTGTTGAATTTTGATGATATCACACTTAAAATGAATTAACTTGACTCTGTTTTGTTTGGTGCAGCTTGGCCAAAAATAGCCCTTGCATCATAAAACCAAAAACCAAACAACCACTTTAAATGAAAGTTAAAAATAGTCTTATATAATGTTAGATTAAACACATTGTAAGTAACCAGTGATTAATGAATGAAATAGAATACTAAGATAAAACAAGAAATGGATAAATGGGAAGGGAGAAAATATAGTTGTATAGACATCTTTAATCAATTCAATCAATTAATTTATGTAAAAACTGAGACGATGTGAAATCGAGTCAGGTTAATGTAGTAAAGTCGTCATCTGAGCGTGATTCAAACTGACGAGGTGTTGTCTTCGGATCTTTCCCTTCGGGATAGATCCCGGACCGTCGCCAATAACCCGTTGTGTTGTTCCAATGCTACATTTATTCACCTCGTAAAGATAGAATTACGTAACATTAATTTTGCTTTGTTCTTTTCTAGGATTATCATATAGTTAAGGTGAAAATATAAAAGAATAAACTAACTCAAAGTTTTATGGAGTGTAACATTCATCATCTAATTGGTTCATGGAACTCGAGAAAATACCCATCCATTGATTCATCATCTGATTGGTCTATTAATTGCTCATCCGATAGTAGTAGACTTCGGCGATTTCACCACGTCTGTCGCCCCTCTATAGGAATGCACATTCACTCACCTACCCTGTCATGCGACGTTACATCGACAATAAAAAGTAAATCAAACTAATCGTATAACAATTAAATGAAAAACTAAATTCACAGATGAACAAACGCGAACGATCACTCTCTACTCAGACGTTTATTAACAGCACACAATGAACCCAAGATCGAAATATTTTAAGAAACTCAGATTTGAACGTCTATTCCAACTTTTTTTAACACACTGTAGATGAGCTTTAAATCGATATTATCTCTTTCGAATTACTAGATAAACTGCAGTCAATTTTACACCCCTTCAGTAAACAGATTGAGATTACAAAGTATTTGAATTGAAAACAGATAAAACCCTTCAGAAAGCCGATTCCTTTACTGTTGTTACATTGTTCACATTTTGGATATATACTTAAAAACATCCGACGCGTATCAACTGTTTGCAGGTTAAGGGGACACGGTACCCTTAAAATGACCAAAATATCGACAAAAATTTATTGCTTTATTTTAAATATACAACCCTTCTGAATATGTGTGCAAAATTTCATAGCTCTAGTAACATTTTTTTAGGAGTTATTTAAGTTTTTTCTCTTGGATGCAAATAACCGAAACCAAAAATTAAAACTTTAAATGGCTTTTCTCAGCTTTCTGTTTTTGATGACTATGAAGTACTCAAATTACTAAGGCTTTTTTAAAATTTAATTTAGAGGTTTGAAACTTTTTGTAGTTGTTCACAATAGTATATTTGGACAATTCTGTGCATGCGATAAGAATTTGGATGAAAAGGTTTTTTTTTTAATTGACAAACTAAAATTATCTGGTTTTTTACAGTATCTTTTAGAAAAAAAAATTCTAGAAAAATGAATAATCAGAATACATGCAAACCCATGCACAGAATTGTGTAAAATACTGCAATGAATAGAAAGGTGTAAAAAAAATTTAAAAAGATGATATTTAAAAAAGTAGTAGGGATTTTAAAATATTGATTTTTTTTCAAAAAAATTAAATTTCTGAATTATTGCTCTTGTAAAATTAAATTTTTTCGCCTGAAATATTCATTTTATGTGCATTTCAATATAGTATACTAAAAAATTTTGCTACACATATGAAAACAAAAAAATTGTTCAAAGGGTACCGTGTCCCCTTAATATAGTAAACTTTTTACTGGAATTCTTTCATATGTGTCTTCTCTGTGATTACTTCCATCGTTTTTACACCATCAATCCATCCATCAATTTTACACCCCTTCAGTAAACAGATTGAGATTGTAAAGAGCATTTGAATTGAAAACAGTGAAAACCCTTCAGAAAAACCGATTCCTTTACTGTTATTACATTGTTCACATTTTGGATATATACTTAAAAACATCCGACGCGTATAAACTGTTTGCAGGTTAATGTAGTAAACTTTTTACTAGAATTCTTCTAAATATGTGTCTCTCTACGGTCATTTCTATCGTTTTTACACCATCAATCGATCCATCAGTTTTACACCCCTTCAGTAAACAGATCGAACTTCCAAAGAATATTTTAATTGAAAACAGTGTAAACCCTCAGAAAAACCGATTCCTTTACTGTTTGTTACTGTTCCCATTTTGGATATATACTTAAAAACATCCGACGCGTATCAGCTGTTTGCAGGTTAATGTAGTAAACTTTTTACTGGAATTCTTTCGTATATGTGCCTTATCTGAGGTTATTTCCATCGCACAAGTAAAAATGATGAAATGGAGGTGAAATGAAAAGCCCGTCACTTTCACCCTCCTGTCAAGTTGAGGATAATCGTGTTTCCGCTATATATATAAGGATATTTTTTGCTGCCTAAAAAATATGGCTCCGATGAAAAGAAAAGGGGACACGCGCTATGAGATCCTGAGAAGAAAAAGATCCAGGAATTCAGATAGCTGGGATTACTCTGTCAACAAATGACACAGCCTCCCTGGCATCGCGTGGACTCCGAAGTGACCGAATGATATTGTTGGAACACGTTGCCATGGGAACGACGTCGCGATCTTGTCAATCGCTTCATCAGCGTTATCAGTAAGCGATCCCTATCTCGCATGCTTCGGGGCGGCCCCACTGCTTGAATTTGACGAGATTATACGTGGAGTGTCCCCCCCGTCTATCGCAGAGACACCCGCTTCCTGATGGTCCATCTTTTCGGGCCCTGTCAATCGATGGCCCTTCCACCGCGACTCGAGGCCGTAGTTCGATAGAGGTGTCGCTATTCTGGGGATGGCGATTTAAAGACGCATCAACTTAGCTTTCTTACGTGGGTCAGGGAATCTTATTGGTGTAACCAAAATAAATGCTATAGAATCGAAGTTTTGTCAAGCCCATAAGTAGAAAAGACAGGTCTGAAAACATTCAAATATATTTGCAAACAAAATGCTCATTTCGTATTATAGCACTTGGATCGGTTGCTAAAGAAAGCGGGGGTCTGCGGCAACCTGCATCTGATTGGTCTACGGCACGGGAGAAGACGCCCCTCCGTTGATTCATCATCTGATTGGTCCGTGCGACAGAGTAGTAGACTTTGACGATTTCACCATTTTGGTCGCCACTCTATAGAAATGCGCATTCACACACCTACCCTGTCATAAGATGTTATATCGCCAAACGAGGTGATAAGATGCCAAATCGGCCAACCAAATCAGCTTTTCACAGAGCAGTCACGTGACTACTAGTCGACACGTTGGTCACACAATTTGAAGCTCCTCTCTATAGCAATGCTAAGTCTACTAACATTTCACTGGGCCGCCGTGGATCACTTTGTGAGCACAGCACGGTTCCCTTGTTCCATAACACCCAACCAACCTTGCTAAAGCAAGCGATGAATCCTTCCATGTGCTAGCTGCATACCTCGAAGGAAAGGTTGGCTGGGGAGGTTTTATGGCGCAATGGGCATATTTGACCATCAAGCTTCGCACACAAAGTCTGTGACGTTTGGTGATTCTGCACACGTCTGTCTGGGTACCTTTCACGATATAATCCTACAGTGACTCGTCCGTGTCCTTTAGCCATCCCATGAGCTAGGTGTATGTCTACCACCTCAGTATTCGTTACCCTTTCGAAGTCAACTCCCAGACCATGGTTCAAACTAGCAAAATGCCGCACTGCAAATCCAGGTGGCAATTACGGACATACATCCCTGTATATATATAATTCAATATTACAAAACAAAGAGAAATTTAGGAATTTAAACTTAAGAATACCAAGAAAATTTCGAAAAAAATGAAGAAGTGTTGGTGGATCAGGGTGCATCAGGGAGGAGCCTCACCCCCGGTTTTGATTTTCTAATTTTGCCTTTCTGCTTATGGTGTTTGGAGGGTGTGTGAGCTACTTTTGGTGAACTGCCGCCCACACGCAGAAAATACCATATTGTGTTGACTGGGTGAGGCTCCTCCCTGATGACGCCCTGATCCACCAATACTTCGTTCTTTTCGAAATTTTCTTGGTATTCTTAGGTTTAAATTCCTAATTTTCTCTTTGTTTCGTTTTGTAATATTGAATTATATATATATATATATATATATATATATATATATATATATATATATATATATATATATATATATATATATATATATATATATATATATATATATATATATATATATATAGATAGATAGATAGATAGATAGATAGATAGATAGATAGATAGATAGATAGATAGATTTATATATATATAGATTTATATATATTTCTATCTATCTATCTATCTATATATATATATAGATTTTTATATATTTCTATCTATATATATATATATATATATATATATATATATATATATAAATCTATATATATATATATAGATAGATAGATTCGATACCTCTGCTCACTAGAAAATCTCGTACAAGTCATAGTATTTCATGTTGAATTCAAAGTCCGGTGGGTACTCATGACTAGGGGTTGGTGGCGTATAAGTGGGTACATGGCCACAGTGTTACCTTTAGGAAAATAAAGGTAAATAAATCTCATAAGGGATTAGGTACCTTGGAGCGTGCTGATATATGCTGAAATCAAACTTCCAGAATTTTGAACCACGATCAGATGACGAGGCCAACACCTGAGCTGGCACCCCACTCCCCAAACTTCTACACCACACGAACGTGAGGACATTTGAGGCCACGAAAGATTTAACGTACGGCACCCCCTTGTACACTTTGGTTGGATTCCAACTTCGGGTTGCTAATCCGTCGCTCATCCAACTGGCACGAAAACGCAAGTCTCTGAAAAACAACGCCCTGCAACACAGTTTGAATCATCGGATTCATTAAATTCATAAGTCGAATCGAAGTCGCTATACCTGAAACCTAGCAACGGGCACACACGCCCCTGACGTCACAGACCGGAGTCGACCGAAGCCACTTTCCGAGCACTGTGGATTTACAGGCGCGCGTTACTTTCTCAAACAACGCCATCTGCAAACTTCTAATTAAGGTGTGCAAGGCGTCCTCCAAACATGGCCGCCGATTAATTTATCTCCAGCCCCCGTGTCAGCAAAAGGCGCGGAGATGTAACAATAATTTGATTGGCAGTCTCTGCCCCTCGGAGCTCCGCTAATAACCGTAAAGCGGTCGACCCAGCGGGAGGGGGCAGGAAATAAAAGATCTGGGGAAGGCCGACGGAAGAGTATGACGAGATTACGGGGACGCGAGAAAAATGGGAGTGGGGGTGTACGGCTGCATGAAGTGCTTCCGAGATTTTTCCATAATCCCCGCCCCTGTCGCCTGGAGTCTATTCATCAATAACATGCATCATATCATGCTCTAGGATGCCCCCGCGTTTGTCTCTCAGAAAGGGAAGAATTTACCCAGGTTAAATAAATCGTTTCCCCGCCTTAGAGGATTCGGGCGCCACTTTGTGACTGCGTTTTCGCAGGGATCTCTTATTCCGGGGAAAGATTTGCTCTCGAACCGCCCTGAAACGACGGAATGCATATTTAATTAAGACGCGATTCGAGTTCTGCTTGGGGCGCAGCGCGTGAAACCGAGAGTTTGGCCCCGTCGGGTGCGAGGCTTACACCTCGGGCTCCCTCGTCGTGAGCTCTGCGGCGGTTTGAAATAGCGTTTCGCTACTGTTTTCTTAGCAGCAGTGTTGGAAACACGCAAGAGTGTACACTCGGCACAAAATCATGGTAGGCAGGTGTTTTAATTAACGTCGCACTGGAGCAACATGACGGGTTACTTGCTTTCGAAGGGAGAGATTCGAGGACACAACGCCAAGTAATTTTGAACCACTGTCAGATGACAAGGTCACACCTGAGCTGGCACTCCACTTCTCCAAACTTCCACACCACGCCAACGGGAGGACATTTGGGGCCACGACAGATTTAATATGCACCAGCAACCGCGTACGTGACTGTCTTTGGCTGGACCGAGGTTCGAACTCGCAACCCTCCGTTTGCTAATCCGTTGCTCTTCCAACAACGGCGCTACCACGTCCCTTAATTTCTAAAAGATGCCCGTTACTTAATATGGTTTTATTAGATATTTTACAGAAATGTGTAATTTGTATAAAACGAAAAATTCTCATCTATATTACTGTCTCAAAAACAGAAAACATCACCCAAACAATGGCGCTCAAATACCGGTACTTGTTTTCGGGGCGCCGTTGAGGTACCTTGACGTTGGCACACTCCTCTTTTGTAGGTGTTGCTTCTACTCACTGCGCTTTCCTGCTCGTTATTCTCGGCTAATTGCTGACAGGCGTCACTATGAATGTTTTATTGAGGGAGATGACGAACCTTTTTAGATTTTGAGGACGCCGGGAGACGGAGACGGGTAATGCAATAAGTTCGACGGCACCTCCGATGTTTCCTTCCCGATTGGGCGAGAGATGAATTATGTGAAAGTCTTTCCCGTTCCTTCCATGCAAAGTGGTAGAAAGGGGGAAATTGAAATGCGTGTAAGTCCATAGCATTTAAGTTAAAGTGAATTCGAAAGACTCGAGTGTGAACTCGCGATATTACGCATTTGAGCAGGATGGGAAAGGAATTGCTCTATAATGAGAGCTCGGAATTGTCGGAGAGCTTTAGAGAGAGAGAGAAAACCTTTTTAAAAACCTCTTAAAGAATAAGTCATTATAAGTAAAAAATTTTTAGTCGTAACATTTTTCTGTTGATGGAAGTAACAATTGAATTTGAGACGCATTTCTCAGATTTACTCGTGATGCAGATTTGACAGTTTGTCCTTTGAAATGTAGAATACAAAGTATTGCAGTGAAATGGCAAAGTAAGCATGGTGGTCAACTTTATATCGCAATACAATGGGCACTTCCTCAAACTTTAAGAGGGAAATATAGGACAGATTTAACAGTTTGTACTCTGAATACAAAGTATTGCAGTGAAATGGCAAAGTAAGCATGGTGGTCAACTTTATATCGCAATACAATGGGCACATCCTCAAACTTTAAGAGGGAAATATAGGACAGATTTAACAGTTTGTACTCTGAATACAAAGTATTGCAGTGAAATGGCAAAGTAAGCATGGTGGTCAACTTTATATCGCAATACAATGGGCACATCCTCAAACTTTAAGAGGGAAATATAGGACAGATTTAACAGTTTGTACTCTGAATACAAAGTATTGCAGTGAAATGGCAAAGTAAGCATGGTGGTCAACTTTATACCGCAATACAATGGACTTTAAGAGGGAAATATCTTATAATGAAAACATTTTCTTGAAGAGGGTATGTATCGGTTTTATGAGCTATCAGTTTGCAAAAGGTTACATTAATATTTTAGAATATAAAATGTACACTTACGCAAATTAATAAATTTCTGATATATTAAAAGTTTTTTGGATGACGTAAGATAATGAAGAATACGAAATATATTTCTCAGCAGAAAATTACAGTCATTATTGTTTAGGAATTAGTATTTAGAGCAGTTTGTATTTTCACTTAAGCTGTAATTTAATTTCAAGTTTTCAATTATAAGATAGAGCAATTTTTTTACACATAATGCTTTTTTGCTAATTCATTATCTACGCAACCCAACAGAGTTCATCTAAAGTTTTCTACTTTTACCAATGTAAATTTACTTGAGTGACGTCTATCACTACTCAAACAGTCCATAACTAAATAAAAGATGTGCGGGAACCATTTTGTGGAACAATAACACTACATTTACCATGGATTGAAGGGAGTTCCCAATTTCAATCGTTGTATCAAGTGTATTCTCTCAGACCTCCCAATCTTACTATACTCATGCAAATTAATGAAATCTGTACTTCTTAGCATTGAAGCGAAAACAAAAATACTAATTCTTGGAAATAACTATGAACAAGTCATGAATAAATCATTTTGAGAAAATCACAGAATTTATTTCCTAAAACAGTTATAATATAGAAGCCCTGGAATAAATTTAAATATTCTGATAATCACAGGATATTGTCATGCGTAAAACAAAGCATTTTTGCTCCATTTACTAGGTGTTTATTTCCGAAAATGGCATGCATTAAACATTTTGCTTCCAAAGAGTCACAAATTTAATAACTATGTGTTCATTTGAAACTAAGATGTTTAACTATTAAAGGTCATCAATTGAATGTCGTACCTACGTCAATAGTTGAACATCTTATGTTGTTGAATTCACGTCGCACTGGAGCAACATACAGGGATATTGTTAAACCTTTGAAAGTTTTGTAATTGATATGGATAAATCCCATAAAAATACTGGAAAACAAGTGTTTTAGTCTTTTTCAATTTCTTTATACAACTAGACTCAAATATTTTTTGCTGCTTAAAAACTGACGGAATTCACAAGTGTCTTTTTTAATATCTTTATGACTCAAGTATTTTTAAATACTCAAGTATTGTTTTGCTGAAAAAACTGACGGAATTCGCAAGATGAACTCGTGTCTTTAAATCGTTTTACAAGTTTCGTTTACACTTTCTTGGGAAACTTCAACATGAGTACTGCATATAAAATCGCTACACGTTTAAATATGGATGTATGAAATCAAATTCACTGGAAACCTTTACCTTCACTAAAGACGTTTGTCAAGTCTTAGTGTTACTCATCAGGTACCATTTATCATTTCCTACCATTCGTAAATAAAACGCTACAACTAATCTGGGTCCTGATAGTTGAGGCCCAAATGCCCAAAGTCAAATATTTTTGTTGATTTAAACTCTCAATAAAAGATAGGTTACACATTTTTTGGAAAAACAACCGCTGTTCGACAACATCAGGAGATTGAAGTAAGGTGCTTTTCGGGCAAAAAGTGAAACCTTCGAATAGCTTAGATAATTAAAATAAGGAACTCCACAGTAATGGTTTGAAGAATCGAATGGTGTAACACCATTCAATCAAATAGTCTCTGACCTTTTTTAGCAATTGATAAGGAAAAGAATGGACTGCTAATGTAGGTAAGTCGGTACTTAGGTTGTTGAATTAGCGTCGTACTGGAGCAACACAACGGGCTATTGTCGGCGGTCAGGGATCATTCCCGAAGGGAAAGATCCACTTCCTCGTTATTTTGAACCAAGATCAGATGACAAGGTCAACATCTGAGCTGGCATCCCCTCTGTAAACTTCCATACCACGCCAACGTGAGGGCATTTGAGGCCACGGCAGATTTAACGCTCACCAGCCTCGACGTACACGACGGTCTTGGATTGAATTGAGTTTTTCAAACTCGCAACCCTCCCGCTTGCAAACCGCTACTCTTCCAACGGGGCTTCCACGGCCCTGGACTAGTAAGGAAAACCGCAAGTTGACATTGCTTAACGAAATCAGATTCATTGCCAAGTGTGCGAAAGGTTGACCTAAAACACGGGAACAGGTTTAATGTGGTAAGTAGGTAGGTAATTGAATTAACGTCGCACTGCGAGCAACACAACTGGTTATTAGAGCTTTAATGTGAAAGACGTTTTTGGATAAAAAGCGGAAAGATTTTTAGCATTATACACTGCTGGCCACCGTAAATGCAACACCCTGAAGGAAGCATGCAAATAATATGAAATTTACAACATGCATTAGCGGAGGTGAGATATGCAAATGATTAGAATTTCAGCGCAGACGCACATCACGCGCGCCTGTGGCGCCACTTCAAAGCGCTATTTAAGGCTTGGAGATTTCGACGATTTCAAGTACGGCAATTGTGTTTTTCTTGTGGTTTTTTCAAAAAAACGATCAATTATGCCTCGTAGAAAACAGCGATCATCTTTTGATCAAGTATCCGAGTTCGACAGAAGAAGGATAGTGGCCTACCGAGATTGTGGATTATCTTTCAGGGAAATCGGTAGTCGTGTTGGACGAAACCAAACAACTGTAATGCGGATATGTGATCGTTGGATGCAGGAGGGTACGACGGACCGACGTGTTCGATCGCATCCACCTCAGTGCACCACTTCACGTGATGACAGGCATATTGTGCGTATGGCAGTGACGGATCGCTCAGCCACATCACGAACCATAGCACAGCACATTCAGTCTGTTCCGCATCATCCATTGTATGCGCGTACCATTCGACGCCGTTTACAGCAGAGTGGTCTGTCCGCAAGACGTCCATTGCTTCGTCTACCCTTGACGCAGAACCACAGACGTTTCCGCCGCCAATGGTGCGATGAAAGAAGGATGTGGACGGCAGAATGGAATGAAATTGTCTTTACTGACGAGTCACGCTTCTGTCTGCAACACCACGATGGTCGGATTCGAGTCTGGAAACACCGTGGAGAGAGGATGCTGAACAGCTGCGTTATGCACCGCCACACTGGTCCTGCACCGGGTATTATGGTATGGGGCGGTATTGGATATCACTCTCGCACTCCTCTAGTACGCATTGCCGGTACTTTAAACAGCCAGCGCTACATCTCCGAGGTGTTGGAGCCAGTTGTCCTTCCTTACCTTCAGGGCTTGCCCACAGCCATATTTCAACAGGATAATGCGCGACCACACGTGGCACGCATTGTCCAAGGGTTCTTCGTCAATCGCCAGATTGAATTGCTTCCCTGGCCAGCTCGCTCTCCGGATCTTTCGCCGATAGAAAACATGTGGTCCATGGTTGCTCAACGATTGACCCAGAATACATCCCCAGCTGCCACACCAGATCAACTTTGGCAACGTGTGGAAGCTGCTTGGTCTGCTGTACCCCAAGAACACATCCAAAGTCTCTTTGAATCAATGCCGAGGCGTGTGGCAGCGGTGATCTCCAACAATGGCGGCTACTCTGGCTACTGATTTTGGCAGGAACCACACTTCACAGAAGTCTATAAATTTAATCATTTGATACTTGGTCAACATGTTATCTACAAAATAAATTTTGTTGTGATATCTCTTGTCTTTCTTGGTGTTGCAATTTGGGTGGCCAGCAGTGTACATCTATTTCAGATTGCGACTCATAGGTGCGTAGGTTTTAGATGTCTAGATATTGCCTTTTGTAATTTCCTTTCCTCTTTAAAGTCGTCGAGTAACATAAGGAGTCAAAAAGGCCGACACCAAGAACACAAATTAGTCAACCAAGACTTCTACACTCCAATGAAAACCCTTCCCGACTCAGTATTTTCCGCGGCAATTATTCCGACTTCCGTCTAAGGAGGGAAACTTTGAAGTAATTTGAGTCCTACTCTTAAATCCTTTCTTTTTGTCACAAAAATAAATTCAATATACTCAACATTATGAATTCACATGAAAAAAGCCTCGAGGATGACTTTCGCATCGAAGACTTCATTACGGCTATCGCAGTAAAACCTTTCGAAGCGTGGCTCATTTTTTAACCCCTTCATTTTTTCCCAACTAACGTATAAACTTTAGCCACAAGAATATAATTAGAAATCTAAAATAATCATCTTCTAAAAAGTGAAAGAAAATCTGCGCGAACTTTTTTCAGCGGAAGGAAATATAATGAGTTCGAAAACTATTGTTACGCTTGACGGATAACAATGACTCTAATAATATAATGAATACAATGCTTTTCAAGTCCATGGGTGATAATAATTTTTTTCGTCTATTGTCGGGTGTATTGAAAATTTGCTGACATTGTACACCTAACCGGAGACAATTAAAATTATGTTTTGTCAGGGAGTGTGATTTTAAGGCTTGCTCGCACACTTGGATTTAACCGCTCGGTGTATTGTAAAGAAATGTATTGAAAGCATTGTGGAAATAACGCGTTAGTCAAAAAAGTTTCACATGTTTAATCTTTTGTAAAACTGAAGGTAAACATTGAAGTCATTTTTCTAAAAAAAGATGTGAAAAATCAATAATTGGAGTTAGAGCTAAAATCTGATGGCAGAATATAAACTAGTTAGTAATTTTGCTTAAATGTAGTGTGATGATAAAATATACTTTAAATCTGAGTGTTAATTGAACGAAGGATACGATTGAATTTTTAAAATAAGTTTATTTTGAACCGATCAACAAGGCAAAAATTTACACTTTGAGTAGTTTACCTAAATTGGAAATTATTTAAAATTTGTATGGAATTGAATTACAGGTGCTTTACATAATGTAAGATTACACAAGTCATTCACTAGAATTTGATTGGAAGTTAGTATAGAAAATAAGTATACAAATAAGTATAGTAAAGAGTATAAATATAGAAAAGGAAGGTTAATATAAAAAATAAAATTAGAAGTTAGAGCAAAAATCTGATGGCAGAATAGAAACTAGTTCGTAATTTAATTTATATGTAGTGTGATAAAATACACTTCGAATCTGAGTATTAATTAAAAGAAAGATACGATTGAATTTTTAAAATAAGTTTATTTTGAATCGATCAACAAGGGCAAAAATTTACTACCTTTGAGTAGTTTACCTAAATTGGAAATTATTTAAAATTTGTATGTAATTGAATTACAGGTGCTTTACATAATGTGAGATTACACAAATCATTCACTAAAATTCGATTAACGTGAGAATAATGTATGCATCATCTTAAAGGTAAATGCACTATTTACTCAAATAGCCATGATACTTTTTAGATATCAATTAATTTAGATATACTTGCATGGTATTATAGTCTAAGCATCAGGAAAATCAGTAGAGACCCATAGATATTCTGAAAGAGCAGTAACATAAGTGAATAAAAGTGAATGATCAGCTTACTTCAGGAATACTCAATTAAGTCGCGCAGGTCTTGAACTGATTTCTCATGAGACAAGTGCGATAAGGTTAGGAGGCTGAATATCTACTAAGGATATAAGATCAAAAAAATTAAATTCGTGAAAAATAAATGACCTTGGCAAATGATAAAGAAATTAAATTGAAATATCTCGTTGGAAATATATTTTGTTCCCAAAAGTATTTGGATATCCCCAAATATGCAAATAAAAAAAATTATCGTGGATTATTTTTTTTACTTCGTTACCAAAGAATTTCAAACAAAATCGTCCTACATGTGCACCAAAATTGACCATCGCAATATCTCAAGCTCGAGACACTCGTACAGTCGAATGCTCCGTATACCAGAAGACAGTATGGAGTAACTATGTATGTTTCAAACTCTTCCAATCGCATGGAGGTTCTTGGGTGTGGTGTTTGTTGTTTAACCCTCCTGGTGGCTTTCTCGACGAGATATCTCGTCATTAGAAAAAAATTTACTAGATCTTGATGGATGATATATCGTCATAAGGCAAAAGTGAGCAGATCTTGATCTTGTCATCATAAGAAAATCGGCAATATCTTTATGGTACATCTCGTCATTAACAAAATTAGTCAGGTAGGTAGGTATTTTAATTAACGTCACACTGTAGCAATACACGGGCTATTGGCAACGGTCCGCGATCAATCCCAAAGGGAAAGATCCTAGGGCACCACGGCACAGACACATGAACACTAAAAGGTACAGATGTCTGATCACCAGTTGAACTAGATAAAGAATCGTGCACTGCCTACAATATTGCAAGTCATCTGTTTGTTCCAACACAACCTCACATTTCGAGGTGTGCAACAATCCCTATTTGAACACTAAAAGGTACAGATGTTTGAATCACCAGTTCAACGATCGAATCACAATCAAATCAAACACCTTCAGAATAAGATAGAACGTATAATTCCGAGTACCCAGAAATCCCATTGTAAAATTTCTGGTAAAGGCAAAAACAAGGGAGGATATGTTACAGTGAAGACAAACCGGATATTCGAGGAAAACATACATTTCCTTTTGAAGCCCTACACTGACGATAGTGAAGGTTGGTTGGGTTTATTTTTTACCTCAGTTTGCGAGAATTAATGAGCATACAATGAGAAACATACTCTCTCTCCTTCAAATCCAAAAGTTTGTACGAATTGAAAGTGAAATTGTTATATACATTTTTTGATGGTGAAAGGTATTTAAAAAGTAACGAATTTTTTATTTTTGTACATTCCTTTAACAAAAATGAAAATAGAAAGTTGATCTGTACAGTAATTCGTCCAAAGAGAGAGGAAGATCTTTTAAGCCATATTCATGGAGATATTTGCAATAAAACAAACATTTAAAAGTACTATAAATCAGGAATATTCATTAAAAAGGAAAAATTGGAATCGTTTCACTCGGCTCTTCTATTAACTAGTCGAACTATAAATTAAATTTATGCAAACATAATCGATATCATTTTAACATTTTACTTAGTTTTATTACATAAAAATTTTAAAAATGTAAAAGCTTTCACGTATGTATTTATTTATACAGAATTTACTCTTAATATGTACTATATATAAACACACATAATAAATATTATCGATTACTATGGATATTGTTCTCATGATTTTAGATTCTATCTTCTCTCGACTGATTTAATCACTCGTCTGTTTTCAACTAAGCTACATGTACGAGATTATTTGGATCAATGAACTACAAACGTTAGACTAACATATCAGTCTTTGACATGGACGTCCTTCATTCGAAAACGATGCATTGGTGGTTGCATTGCCGATACAAATCTCCATAAAGTAATGCCATCTCAAAGTCCTCAGGGTATATCCTAATTATTACTGGGCGTAAAACATATCAGTGTCGTTTATACCCCTACGTTAATGCTATGCACGCTTTCCAATATTACGTAACCGCGAAGGACACTGAAAACACGAATTTTACCATTTAGTTCCTGTGATACATTAGGTGGAAAAGCAACTAATTAGCAACTGGAGGGTTGCGAGTTCGAAACAGACAAAGACCGTCGTGTACAAAGGGGGCTGGTGCACGTTAAATCTGTCGTGGCCTCAAATGTCCTCACGTTGGCACGGTGTGGAAGTTTGGAGAATGAGGTGCCAGCTCAGGTGTTCCCTCGTCATCTGACCGTGATTCAAAATTACTTGTTGCTGTCCTCGCGGATATTTCCATTCGGGATTGAACCCGGACCGTCGCCAATAGCCCGTTGTGTTGCTCCAATGCGGTGTTAACAACCTACCTACCTGGGATACATTAAGCCCCTTGAGGTTTTATTGCCTTGGCCACCGCTTTCCTTCGATGACTAACCGCCTCCAAACCAAGAATTCAATCTTAAATATATTTTAATTTAAGATTTACTTTAATTTCATTGTACTTGTGACTTCGTGGCGTCACAAAAGGCACCCGAAATCCGAGGAACACAATTACAGCTGCTTCAGAAGGATTCATTATATTATAAACAATCCTTTCGTACTTTCTCCCATCGAATTCTCAACTCCAAACCGGTTCCAAAACGGGACCCTGAACCCTATTGTACCGAAAAGCGAGTCTGATTCCGACGAGAACTCATTGTTGTTTAAGCGCGTAGCCCAAGTGAGGGGTCCCTTTCAAAACAAGCCACTTCCGTCCTTGCGGGGTAAATAATTTCTCCAGCAATGCCTCGGCCGTCCCTAAACCCTTTTTAATTTACATAGACCTCGCAAGTCGGGCTTTTGATTGCACCTTATTTCTTCCCTACTCAGGTTAGCTGGAAGGCAAACAGTCTCGAATACAGGGTCTCGGGATCCGAAATAACTCTGCGACTCGAAGGGACGGGGGAAAAAAGGGAGCAGACCCCCTCCCTTATCGCGATTGCAGGTAAAATTTCCCTCGCTACATCTTTTTTAATTTGCTTTTTATTGTCCCGGGCATGCCGAAGAGCGATATCGTAAATGATCGCGCGGGCGAAAGGGTAAAAGAGCGAAAGGGGAGCGCTCGCCAAGGTAACGGCGGTGTCTTCAGTGCTACTTTTTCAATATCCTCTGTGCATATGATTGTTGATCCAAGTGTCAACAATAGGAAAAGCGCGGGCCGTGGAGTGCCCGGGAGGCATGTATATTTCATGCTGCTTTCAATATAAAAGCCAGGAAAAGAAAGAAGCCCGGCCGGCAACCCCGAGATATTAAAGGAGAAATGCTTCCCCTCTGCTCCGTGTGTACTGCAGGAAAGCACTGGTGGCGCTTTTAATATCCATATCCCTCTACCAATTGCTTTCAAATCATGTCGGCTGAGGCCGAGATGGGTCAACATATCGTTGGTATTTGCATATTTTTGTTCATTTCATAGGCACCAATCCGGAACCCGTGTTTGCTTTCGCCATTGTTGGCTCGCACCTCCCGACAGGGGAGCTCCGGGGGGAAGCCCTCTATACCCTCATTACAGGACGAGATGAATAATGGCCCGCTGCAGAGGAGGGAAAAAACGCTTTCCCAAAGGTTAAACTACATCATTATTAAAAACACGCTTAAATTAAATTCTAATAAAGCGGCGGCCTTTCGCGCTCCGCTGCGTACCCTCTCCACATCCCTGCATTATTTCCACATTTTAAAAACCCAGATTCGCTCCGGCGGGAGAGCGTCTTCGTTTTTTTTGTAATTTGGCTTTCCTTAAGACTTGACTGATTACCCCGGGAACCGGCCTCGGCTTTTTTGAAACCACCGTCTGTAATTTTATCACCTATCTTGTAGGTTGTTTTTTGTGTCATTCACTCATGCGGCGTCACGACTGGGTCCTTTGTCTCAGATGTGGGATCCGTTTAATGCTCGTTATGAGGAATTAATACGGGTAATGCCTTGTGTAGTAGCGTGATCCTTAGTCAGATATGTCTCGTAAAAGTCACTGAGTCTGCCATCGCTGAATCGTCCTTGTTGCGGACGGAGTGATTTCATTTCTCATCTTCAATATTTTTTCTTGTTTATCAGTCACACAACTCCATTTCCTTGGACGGGGCCGTCGTGGCTCAGTGGGTATGTCCACTGCGCTAGCAATATTCTAGTTGTAATCGGCGGAGGTTCGATTCCTGTCAGGTGCCTTCCTTCCTGAGTGTATTTCTCTCTTCTGTATCAGTAAATCATTGTGTGTCTATTACTTGATGTTGTACGTCTTGAGTTTGGCGAAGCATGGCCAAATATGGCCCTTGCACCATAAAACCCTCAAACCAACCATTTCCTTGGACTGTTTTATTAAGCCCTCTCAACATCACGAGACTTCCGGGCTTTGTAGTATTGCTTTTGCCCCACGACACCCATGACTAAATTACCGCATCTATCAGTTGAAAGAATCATAAGATTCTATTGGACAAGGTCAAAACTGGTTAAAAATCGTGCAGAAAAGACTGCAGATTACAAAACGGACATGTGTGTGTGAATTCCTCAGGGGGATAAGCTTCATTCTAACATTTTTAAGCCTGGTCCTTCGTGGTAGTTCAGTAATCAGAGATGCATTTGCGTGTTTTATGTTGCATAAAGGGCTGTTCTAAACGTACTTGAAAGTATCTTACATTGCCTTATTAATATATCTTAAATTTAGTTATCTTCAAAACTAAATTATTTAATTATCTTCAAAACAAATTTAAAATTCTTCAAAACTAAATTTTTTTGTTAAGATTGTGACTGAAAAGTCTTGAGGGATCTACTGATTGTACTTCTTGAGTTACACTTGCATTGTGGCCACACAAAATTGAACCATATTCACATAGGGAGGTATGACTTCAAGAAAGGTATTGGGTTTAATGTGTTTTCAAAAAAGAGGGACAGTTTCATTCGTTCATTTACCCCTACTTTAAGACGGCTTGATTACCCATAACATTCTTTTTACTGTATTATCTCTGAATTTTTATTTCCAAATTTGTGCGTAATTACTATTCTTCATTTAAATAGCTCATGGTGTTATATAGTAATTTAATGTTCTGCCTTTTTTCATTTACCAGAAATAAGTTCAATGAAATTTATATTTTAAATTTATTTAACTTTTAAAAATATCTCGTGTTGCTTAATCAGTTTGTTTTTCTCCTTCTGACATCCCAATTTATCTTTTAAATTTAAGATCCATGGTTCTGTTCTATGACAATGTTCTGAAGTTTCGAAAGGACAGTGAATGTGTGTTTCAGTGGTTCAAGAAATCCTGCACTAGTCGACACTATAAGGATAATAATTTTTCTCTCAGCACCGGTTAGTTCGATAGATCTATAAAATGAGTCTTTTTCTTGACGGAATAATACACTGTGCCCAAACATTGAACCAACCCTTAAGCCAGAGTTCGGTCAGAATGAAACTTGCGGGCTGCGAGCAAGAAAGTAACAGGATTCGCACTTTGGATGAGACTGCTTTACTTTTATCTATGTTTTCGGAATTCATAGATATATGTTTTGCAATGTTTTATTAATTGATAGTATTAATGTGTTTCATCTCTACTCATTCATTTTAACAATACCTTCGGCCACAGCTTCTTTTGTTAGAATGACATCGGATTTTTCGGAAATATTTGGGTTTTAGTTTCAGAAACCATCGAAGTGATTACCACTACAATAAAAACTAATAAAAACTTACTAATAACTTAACGGATCAAGTGCAGTTTACTGCTTGAATCAAAGAATTTCTTAATTTATCTTTCAGTGGTTTTTCAAGATGTCTACGAAGTTTATAAACCGATTTCCTACTCAGACTATTAACAAAGTCAACAGTACTCAATGTATTCATCTATGAATTAAAAAACACTCTGTACCAAATAAATCGAAACATGGCGAAGCCAGTGTTCTATCGGAATGAAACTTCGCATGTGTGATGCACATGAATAGATGAAGAAATTATCACAAAACCAAATCGAGAGGTTCTTTATAATTGTATAATTACACCAGAAAGATAAAAAATTAGTAAGTTGGAAACGGCGATACGGCATGGCATGGAGTCAAACAAAACCTTATGCTGTCCTGGGGAAAATCATGCCAAGCATTCTGCCAGCTACTGATCCAGATACCTTATATAGTGAAATTCGTGTAATTGACGAACTAGCATATCCCAGACATGTTCAATGGGAGACAGATCTGAGGATCTCTCTGTTCTTTCTTCAAGGAAGGGTTTTAACACCACGCAGGCACTACTGGGACAAAAGAGCCTTGTGTGTTATTGTGCTGCTAAATAGCTCTTTGTATACGTGATATGAAGGGGAAAACAACAAACAGGTTGTAGGATATGCTGGATAAATCGTTGTGTCAAACTACCTCATACCACTACTAGAGGGGATCGGCTGTAGTAAGTGATTACTCCCCACACCATTACACTAGGAGTTAAAGCAGCGTGACGCTCGACAGTAAACTGTGGATGGCAGCGCTGGCCAGGTATCTGCCACACGTGAATGTTGTGATAATCTTCCCCAAGGTAGAAGCAGGATTCTTCACATGATACGTTGTCGTTCGATGCGACGACTCTCGGGCACGGCACCACTCCTGACAGAGTTCAACGATGTTTAGTTAAAGACATGTATCATCATGTAATCAAAGACAGGCATCTTAACGATGATGTGGCTGCACTCTTACCTTCGTCAGGCATCTGTCCATGGTTTGCAATACTACAGGCACTGTGCAGTAGACGATACAGCGGTTTGTACTGAAAAATGGATAACCGTCGTTGTCAGTAAGGAAGCTGCTGGGGCAGTTTCAGCTTGTCTGACTATCATCCCATCCTCTCGCATTTGTCCTGGGCAGACCAGCGCCTTCATGACATGCATGTGTAGCTTTACTGATCCACTGCTGCCAGGACTTTGTCATAGCAGTTGATGTACGTTCCAAATGACGGGAAATGTATCAAGACCAACCTGCTTCTCGCAATCGCACAATGGGATCTCTTTAAAAGTCATTCAGTTGAGTATACGGTGTTCCAGGTCTTCTTGGTCGCAACTGATGGATCAACAAGAACGGCAATACCAAACCGGAATATTCACAGCAAGTCTTACACCTCTTCAATAAGCTTAACTTTACGCATGCCCTTGACGTTGATTGTCGCCCAACCCTTAATCAGTAGCATGCCTGGTACAGAAGATTTAGCATACCTAGTGTCATGGTTATCGAAGAATGCTTCTGAGTGCTTCAATTTTTTCGGCGAGGTGCATTTCTGCAAATGCCAAACGGGACTCGAAAATACCCGAAAGGTGCTTCACTACAGTCTAAGTGAAGTTAGCCATATTGATGGCTGTGGATATGACGCTCTTTTATCCCGGCGTCATCTACAAAATTGTGAAAGAATGAAAATATATGTGGCGCATTCCGATGATTTAATCCAAAATATTCTATCGAGAGTCATCCATTGGAGCGATATTCCTACAAGGAATCCCACCGATCATTCGGGAGCTGGCGAAAGCCGATTCCAAGAGGCAAGAGCGACATATTTCAATAAGTGCCTTCCCAACCCAATGTCAATATGTCGAAATAAGGGTGAAACAAAGAGCATCTTTCAACTGGCTTAACGATCAATGGGCTAAATGTAATAAATGGATGAAAACCTGGCCAGAATATAAAAGGGAAAGCCCTATTTATCAAGAACCTCCTTCTCCCGAGGATCGGCCAGGAGAAGGAACACAATACCCAAAGCTTGGATAAATTTATGCGCTCACTGATATCATCTGTCATCTCAAAAGGGAAAGAACCTATAAAGAGAGAGATTTTCTGACTCTCTGCCTTCGAGGTATTTACCATATTTTGTCTTTCATTCAAAATTTATCGTCGAATGCTTCGATAAAAAGCGTCGCACAAGATAAGCTCCCACCCACCCTCCTTGAAGAAGGCGCTCCGACGAAAGCCATTTGAATTTAAATGTATCCATTTTCCTATAAATATGTAAAATTTAATTTTGCTTCACAAGTGCTTCATCGAAGCTGATGATAGACCATCTGTTCGGGCTTAATCTCTGCGTGTATGCGCGAGATTAGAGTCGACGAATCTCGTGGGATTAAGCACATTAATCGCGAATTCTTTCGGAATGAATTATTCAAGACGGGCGTTCCTTTTTCAGCAGGGGGCGAGCGCTCGAAGCCGGGGGATATTGGAAACGATTGATATCTCAGTTAAGAAATGCCTCCCGGCGAGGCTCCTAATCCTTTAATGTATTACTGATCCTCTATGAAAATATCAGCGCTAATATCGAGTTACCCCTTCAGCGGCATCACTCAAGTCTTCCGTTCATTAAGTTGCTGCAATCTGCGAAATACCTTAAGCTGTTGGATCAAAGTTGGGCCTTCTTTCACTCAGCCTTCGGTGAGCGATAATTGCCAATAATTTAATTAATGCAAGGTGTCATTGGCTCTTAGGAAGGGGCGGGCTTTGTCTCACAAGCAAGATCACTTTTCGAAGTATCACAATCGAATTAATGCTCATGAATTTCCATACGAGTAAAAATCCCCAAAGTCCCCTGCAGAAGCTAATGACAAAGAGAGGACTTCGCAGATTCGAGTATTAAATATCCTTGATCTGTGCACTTACTAATACACTTTAAATCGGGGTAAGTTTAGTTAAGCTTATTAACAGTAACTATTCAAATGATCGGTCGAGTCGATGCTTCTGATAAAAGGCACTGCAAAACTAGATGCAAACATCTTTTTTGTGCTATGTATTTTAAGTGAATAATGTGAAAATGAGAATTCATTTATCAAGCATTGTCTTTTAGAAGAATGAATAATCAAAAGGAATTTACTAAAATAACATTTCTAAGTAATAATAACGTTGTCTTTGCATCTTTAAGCTGAATAGAAATTTCTGGAATCGGCGTGTTTCGTTTTCAGTGCGCATCTTGTTAAAATACTACTAAATGATAGTACATTGCGTTGATATTCCAAGTGAATAAGAATATTTGGAAACAAAATTAAGCATTTATGAATTCAGTATTATTTTCTGTATTAAAGTAATCTTTCTGAAAAACTTAAATTTAAAAATTCAATTAATTTATTTTTACTGCCCTCCCCCTACTTTATTAAAAACCTTTTTTTTATTTTTTAAAGTGAATTCATACAACACTATATGACAATACAATTATTTATAACATAATTCTACTTGAAGATGATTATCATAATCAGCGATAAATAGGATGAAATTTTACTTTTACGTTTATTTCGGGTATAGTAGGTATTTTTAATTAAAGTCGCACTGGAGAAGCACAACGGGCTATTGATGACGGCCCGGGAACAATCCCAAAGGGGAAGACCAAGGACAACGCCTCGTAATTTTGAACCACGGTCAGATGAAGACAACACCTGAGCTGGCACCCCACTCTCCAAACTTCCACACCACGCCAACATGAGGACTTTTGAGGCCATGACATATTTAACGTGCATCAGCCCCTTTCTACACTACAGTCTTCAGTTGGATTCGAACTCGCAACCCTCCGGTTGCTAATCCGTTACTCTTCCAACCGGGCTACTACGGCAAACGTTTATTTCAGCTCTCTCAAGAAATGTTTTTCTGTGTTATTTATTTTCAACTTGAATTTAAGGAAATTAAATGGAAGTAATTTTAACTTGGCAATTCATTCATAAACATATAAACTTAACCTTATATAATGATGATAGTTTTCCCTGGTTAGTGGTCTTTATCTATTGCTATCAAAATGAGCGACTTTGCATATAGGGAATATTTAAGTTTCACCTTTTCCTCGGTGACCCAAGAAATTCATGTAACGTTCAGTAAATACATTATTACTGCATTTTTGTGTTTAAAGGTAAGCAAGAGTTTGATACATTTTTGATACATAAATACATTATTACTGCATTTTTGTGTTTAAAGGTAAGCAAGAGTTTGATACATTTTTGATACATAAATACATTATTACTGCATTTTTGTGTTTAAAGATATGCAAGAGTTTGATACAATTAGCATTCATCTGCGCAAAATATCGATGTCGAAATTTCAAAAAAAGTAATAAATAATAATAAAAAATAGTGCTTCACAAAGCATTTGCTGCTGAAAGGTTTTGACAGGTTATTCTGGCCAATATTGAAAGGGGAGGTTAGGTTTTCTCCAATAAATTCGAAAATATAATTTTTGTCATGTAAATTAGGGTTAGACAGGCAAATATATGTAATTCATTGATAAAATAATCTTTTATAAGAATTTAAAGAAATTCGAGTGCGTTTTCTAGCACATTTATTTAAGCATTTCACCTCTTTTTGACGCAAGAACTGTGTCGACTTCAATTTTGTATTAATAGATTTCTGGATAGTCTATTCCATGTTTATTCCTTGCTCCTTTTTATGAATGTCAGTACTTTTTTAGTTTTATGTTTCACTAGCTAATAGCTTTATAAGCACAAAATTTCATTTTATTTTTAACGTTTATAAAACTTTTGTATTCCACACATTGTCCAGAATGACTAGATTTCGTCTCAAATCAAGCGTAGTGCTTTTAGAAAATACGAATTGTTTTTAAATGCTCGAAATTATATAATCGTTCGAATTTAATTTTCCACTGCAATAGGCCTTTTCTTTCACAGGGATTCTTACGATGACAGAGGAGCTAAGATTAATAGTGTATAACTATTTTAGCTGTACCCATTACGATTCCAAAGAAACAATTGTTCAATATGCAGGGTGTTACCGCCTTGTACGATCTTCCAAAGGGAGGTTGAGAACACTAAATTTAACCATATTCATGAAAGGACATACACCTGCAAGTTCCACCTGTATTTTCTAGAGGGCGCTTTTTGGTTGGGTGGCATTTGGACAATTTGTACATAGGTCGAAGCTGTTAGTCGTGCATTACTTTTGAGATGACAACTTTGAGCACTGTCTAAAATTAAATGTACAGCTACTGCTAAAACTAATCACTAAACTGACATTAAGGTTACTAAAAATGCTGTTCACATACTTGCTGCCTGCCTTACCTGCACCTATGCTGTCTGTCATTTGTGTACACTATAGATAATCTAGATAGGTAGGTAGGTATTTAATTAACGTCGCACTGGAGCAACACAAATGGGCAACACGACGGTCCGGGATCGAACCCGAAGGGAAAGATCCGAGGACAGCACCATGTAATTTTGACGAATAGCTCATCAAGAAGGTCTTGTGAACATAATCCCTTGTAAATACGGTTTAAATCTGCGTTCCTTACCTCCCTTAAAGTTTGGAAATGTCATGCTTGACGGTAGAGGCATTTCGCGGTGCAAAAGTTATCCAGATAAACTGTGTCAATCTTCACTTACAACTGAAGCCACGGCAACGTAATCAAAGCAGAGATAGCGGTGACTGGGTCATCGATACTTTTTAGTCAGCATCGTTAAACTCCAGAAAAGTATCGAATCGATAATCGATCCCATGTGATCGATGACATCCCGGCCCAAGAAAAAGCGATTGCAATAAGGGGATTAAGGGGACGCTGTGTTGAAAAATGCACTAATTGCAGTTTCTTGGCCGTGTGTCAAACCCCGCACCTCCCCGTCGCATCTTTTGCGCGTTTAATCTTTTTCAGCAGAGCGGACGCGTGCCATGGATAAATGTCTGTACGTCCTCGGCGGCAAATACTCGTCAGGTCGAGGCATGTGAACTATGTGGACCCTCGCATAAGTGCAGTCCTGAGTAGCGTGAAATGTGATCTCTCACCAATCACACCCTCTGACATGCCACCTTCGCATCGTCCCCCTCATGGCTGGGCCCGGCCTCCTAATTGGCTAATTCGCACGTGTAACATATGCTGGTGATTTTAATCATGAGCGGTGATCCAGCATGAAGCCCCCATTGACAGGATCGCCCGGCATCTCAGCTATCCGTGTCCTGGCTTCCCCCTTTGGCCTTTAATAAAAGGGAAACACCCCCTTTTCATTACAGGGGGCTTGCGTAATTCTTTTTTATTTATTCATGCTCATCGACCCCTTCCAAAATGGATCTTGTAAAGTTGATCGCGGCGAGTAATTACGCTCTTAATGAAAAAGTGTCAGCGGAGGGAAATATAGCGGTGTCAGAGTGAAGTGTCATCTGGAACGAACGAGTTTCGATCCACTACCTTTTATTCCGTCGTCCTACTGAGCGGCCTTTTCAAATATGATGGACTGTCGGTGCGCCTTTGGCTTTGCTGAATAAGGAAATCACATCGATTGAACAAGTTTGAAACATGATCTGTTTGCTATTACTATTTTATTACTTGTTCTTTTCCGCGATTCTTATATTTGCTGTTATTAATCTGTTGAATGACTTCCCTTCAAATGGCTCTATGATTATATGAAATTATTTATAGGAATATCAAAAATCAGTATATAAATTTAATACTGTCTAGTAACTACTTTCAAACAATGACCGACACGTCCTTGTTATTTACAAATAAGCTATATATAAGCTACCTACAGTCGACCTAAAAATGATTAAACTTTTAAAACCACTACCTTTTTACCCTTTTAAAACCGGATCTTTCCCTTCGGGATTGATCCCGGACAGTCGTCAATAACCCGTTGTGTTGCTCCAGTGTGACATTAATTAAAATACCTACCTCCTACCCTTTTAAAACCATTAGCTTTTATTTCGTCGTCCTACTTGAGCGGCCTTTTTCAAATATGGACAGTCGAAAAATATTGGCTTAATCTTTTTCAAATATTGGCATGCTGAATAAGGAAATCACATCGATTGAGCAAATTTGAAACATGATCTGTTTTCTACTAGTAGAGTATTTCATTGCTTCTCCTTTTTCGCGATACTTATATTTGCGGTTATTCAGCAGCTGAATGACTTCTATTCAAATGTTAATGATGATGCGAAAATAAAAATTATTTATGGGAATATCAAAAATCAGTATATACATTTAATACTGTCTAGTAACTATCTTTCAAACAATGACTGACATGTCCGTGTTATTTGCAAATAAGCTATCTATAAGCTACCTACAGTAGACCTAAAAGTGACAGCTTTTAAAACCGCTAGTTCAATTTCAGAAAGGGTATCAGAGTTATCAAAGGAGGATATATTTAACATTCATAAATTGATACATGCACAGGGTGTTTCAAAACGTCTTGTACAAACTTTGAGAGGAGGTAGGAACACAAAGTTATACCGTATTCGCACAGGGAGGTATGTTCGCAACCACCGCCCGGATGTGCTTGGGGTGTGGAAATGAAAAACAGAAAGAATGGGACCATTTTTAAGCCCTAATTTTCAGATTGCAGTAGTTATACACTTAGTGTAACACACACACACAGATGCTCAATGTTGAGACCACCGACAGTAATACATTCCTGACAGCGTCGACGCAAAAACTGCTGTACAAACTGTCCAACTGAGGATTTTACATCCCGTTACCAATATGTAAGATGCACGTTCTTCCACAAAACACTGGCTTCATCTATATTTAGCTATACAGAAAAGGCCCCTCAGGGCAATTTAAAACGATATGAATGTCTGTATTAAAAGTGGCAAATTTTAAGACTACTTATATATTATCACAATAGCGAGAAATTTATACGTGCTTGCCTCATCAAATTTCACTCAAAGAATCAGCTCTTGTATTCCAATGATCTCTTCCATTTTTAAGAATAGAAGCTTTCGAAAATCAAAAATCGTGATTACGTTTACCAAAGTAGTAACACTTTGCGAGTAGCAAAATGAATAAAATCCAGTCTGAATCGATCTTAAGCTAGTCCTGGCCGGTATCACGAAGAATTCCCAAGCATACTAGACATCCATGATTTATTTAACAGCTCTAATGATATCAATTTATGGATGATTATCTTTCATTCGATTGCGTTCTTAATACGTTTGCGTAATCCTGATATCCTTTGATGAATGGATTGAAAAGAAATAGTTTTAATAGCTGATAAACGAATAGCTAGTGACATTTGTACTCATAATCCACTTATTTATGCATTCATATATTAGGCTTTACTTAGAACGCTTGGTGTCTTGTTTGATACATGAATAACAGGTAAATGCATGGGTCGTTTCAATTTGTCAAAATAGTGTAGATTTAAGAGTTGTTTATAGAACTTTCTTCAGAGATTATTTGTTTTTAACACTACAATTAATTCAAAAATTTCTTGTTGGACAGAGATAGTGAAGTATTAATTCATTATGCTAAAATTGAGTAATAAAAACTTAGCAAAGAAATATTTTGATTGCTTTTTTAAAAACTGAAAAAATACTTGATTAATGATAAGGATGTAGGAAAACTAAAATGACGAATTACACTTCTCATTTCAGAATTAGGAATTGATGAAAATAGTGTGCGTTTGGACAGCAGTGATGTCGCCGCTATAATTGAGGGTACTTAAACTAACTTCCATCAATAAAGACCTTTGAAAATTAGATAAATACGCGGTAGTCTCAAATTCAAGAAAAGGATTTATAACTGAATGACAAAGAGAGAAAATGAGCACACATCTTTTTTTATGAAAATATTCCTCTTCTTGAAATACGCAAAAAAAATTTCTGTATAAAATGACTTACACGTTTAATTACTTATTAACTTATTATAAATAAAACAATTTAAATTTAAATAATTATGTACTTTGCAAAATTAAATATAAATGTTTCATAGAAATAGTCCTTACCAGAGCTTGTCTATAAATATGCTAAAATTAAATACTATTTATGTGCAAAAGATTATTTTATTTCCCACATTTCTCTTACAAATTAATACTGAGGGTGATAGTTTATTTGGACTATGCACGACATTTATATAAAGATCAATTAAAAGTCATAAAAGCATTATAATGTTTTATTTGTCACCTATAGTTTTACAGTAGTGAGCCGAAATCTGAAATAATAAATGAAAGATTATTTACACATAAGCTTAGGCTACTTTATTTAATAATCAAACTAATGTCTTCTCAGACACATTTTCTATTCTTTGTGTTGGAATGTTACCTAATCCCGTGTTTGCAATCCCGTTTCTTTTAGTTTGCTCAATTGGATTTCATTTACTTCTCATGTAGTAAGATCATACAGTTTGCATTTTTCTGTTTAAACCTCTCTGTGCCGTCTTTCTTCTTTCAATAAAATCTGGTAAAACATATTTTACTTTAGAAAGCTTTCCCCTGTGCTCAGTTTCAAATTTCGAAGATCCATTAGATCTATGTAAGGACCGTAACCATGGTTACTAATTCCTATCGCTCTGATTTTAATCTGCGACAATTCTTAGAACTATTCGTCGAATTTATGACAGCCTGCCTAAACTTTATTTACGAAATTGTATAAAGTTAATTCAGAAAATTTTACATTCATTTACTTATTTTCTTTATCAGTTTGGCTATATATTTATCTTTCATGAAACATAAGTTTTACTTTAATCATTTATACACTGCTGGCCATCGAAAAGGCAACACCATAAGAGATACCACCACAAGAGATATAAAAACCATATTTATTATACAAACAACATAAGGCACAAGAGTGAAATGATTGAAATCACAGTTCCGGTCGATTTGCGGAACGCAATGAAATCAGTATTTTGTGTAGCGCCATGGCCGGCAATAACCTTTGCTACACGTCTCGGCATTGAAAGAAGCTTTGGATATGTGTTTGGTGTATGTCAGTTCATGCTCCTTCCACACGTTGCTGAAACTCATCTGGCGTACCCTCAGGTGATCTGGTGTGACAGTCATTGGGCGACCAAACGTGTTCGATGGGGGACAAATCTGCTGAAGGAGTGGACCATGAAAAGGTGGTATCTGATGGATATTGAGGAGTTGTACGTTCCATGCCACGTACTGTTGAAAACTGGTCACAGGCAAGATAAGGGAGGACAACAGCTTCCAAAGCTTCAGAGATGTAGAAGTGGCTGTTGAGTGTACCGACAATGCGTACTAGGCGGGTGCGGGAGTACAATCGAATTGAATCCTATACTTTTTGACGGTGATGCGCACTGGTATGGCGATGCAAAATGCAAGAGTCATGCAGTCTGTTGCCGCGGTGCAGTCAGACTTAGATGCGGCCATCGTGGTGCTACAGACATGATCCAGATTCGCCTGAATAGACGATGTCGTGTCATTCATTTGTCCATGTGCGGCGTTCTACGCACCATTGTAGCAGCAGCCGCTTATGCTGTAGAGTCAAAGGTAGTCGCAGCAATGGACACCTTGAAAAAATTCCCCGCTGCTGCAGACGACGTCAATTGTAAATGCTGGCAGAGGTTGTTGTGCAACACATCCTAATTCTTTAGCTAGAGTTCTCGATGCAGCAGTACGATCCGTAATAGCCATGAGCGCAAGATATCTGCCTCTCGTTCGGTGGTGTGACGAGACAACTGGAGTCGTTCACCTCGGTGAATTAATCCCTCCTGCACTCACCGATTCCATATTCATATCACTGTGACTTGATTTCATCCAACACGAGCACCGATTTTTCGGAAGGATAATCCGCAGTCTGATTAGCCACAATTCGTCCTCTATCAAACTAAGAAACGTGCTCGAATAACTGCTGCATTTTTCGATGAGGCAGAATTGAGCTTCCTGTACACAGGAACAGCTAGAAAACACAATTACAGTACTTATAACCTTCTCAGTTTTTCCTTTTTATACTACTTACAAAGGGAGTTACTGACAGCTCATGATTTGTTTGCATATATGGTATAGTGCTAATCATTTGGATATCCTTTTATGACCTACGCATCGGGCAAATCTCAAGGCTATTGAATGCACCTTCATGCTGTTGCATTTTCGATGGACAGCAGTGTATTTGCACGATGTTACGTAAAGACATTGTCTTACAAAATTTATAATTTTCATAAACTTTTGCCTCACATCAAAAAGTAATTATCTAATGTTAGAAATAAAGTTTTAATTTCAGTGTATTTTTAGTTTCCAGTAATTTCTTTCGTTGAATCATCTCTGTATTCTAAAGAAAAAATCACTACGTCATATTTTAGATATTTTTACAAAAATTGTAAAAAAATATCAGTCACACTTTGAATACTTTATTTAGGTAGAAGGCATTCTTTAATAATTAAAACAATTTGCATTTTCAAAATTTGTACACAATTTCAATAGGATAAGTAACGATTTGTAGACTTACCACATATTTCGAAATTCGTATATTTTATAAACGTGGAAAAAATTATCACTTCTGATAATAACCATTCGAAATTTTACTAGGCATTTCTAATATTTGAAAAACATCTGACGAACAAATGGTTTCATCGAGATGCAAGATATACGTTTTCTTGTTACAACGTTATTTAGTTATTTTTTAAAGCTTTATTGTTTTCGAAGTCAATAGTAATGATAAAACAGTAATACTCAAATTATTTTGAAATTATAAAAATTATACAAAGTTAAACTGAATACAGTTTATCTTATTCTAAATTTAAGCTGTTTTACCTATTAGTGTAGAATAACTTACCTTACTCTGAATAATATATATGAAAGATTAACCTAAAATCAAATAGTTATGTGAAATTGCTCAGATTGCTTATGAGCATTCCTCATGCAATGATTGTCGTCATCTGACCGTGGTCCAAAATGACGAGGTGTTGTCCTCGATCTTTCCCTACGGGATTGATCCCGGCTCGTAGCCAATAGCCCGCTGTATTGCTCCAGTGAGACGTTAATTAGCTACCTACCTGAATTCATGTTTATAGACAATAACAACCAGTTATTAGTGGTCTGTATATGTTTACTGATATAGGAAATCAAAGAACATTTTGTTAGGACATATATAGATATAGATATGAGATTTGCGAGTTACTGAGACGACAGTGATTGGGTCTCCCATTTCGCAGTTTTGGGTCCCAATATCTTGTTCTGCCATCCCAAGGCACTAAAAATTGACCGTTTCGTTTCATAAATCGAGTGAAACATATTCTTAACTTCAAATAAATTCCGAACCGTCGCTAATATCCCGTTTGGTTGCTCCAGTGCGACGTTAATTAACTACCTACCTACACGCAATGATTGAATTCTTCCACGAAGCTTCCTAATCTCAATCGCTTTTCCCATTTTGCTACGTTATTTTAGTTAAACTTAACCTCCGATTCGTGTTTAAGCTTTATTTGAATAAATACCTCCAATCTTCTATCTTATTAGAGTAATTAAAAATAAACGTCCTGTCCGGAATCTCGCGCAGCATCCGCTACACACGATCCAGTCCTCCAACTTCCAGATATTCGCCTTCCGCGCAAAATGATCCCACAATGCCAGATTACATCCTGACAGCGAGAAAGAAATGGCAAAGTTGCGGAGTAGTTTTCGGTTGTCCAATCAGGAAAACAAGCTTATATACAGAATGCGTATATAAATAAAACAAGTAAAGTTACTGTTTTCTTATATTACCACACGTTGCGTTTTTTTATTCGACTATATTTTTCCCCTCTACCACCGGAGTTGCAAAGAAGAGAAACAAAAATCTCCATACAAAGATGTAGGCTCCACCACCCGCTATGCTTGGGATGTGGCTTGTTTGACCCTGTGCCTGTATCTGCTGCTTCCAATCCTCAGCTGGGAGCCAACAATTTAAGCCATCGGCATCTTAAATCCCGCCGTCTTACTTTATTAATTGTTCGTTACCCGAAGTTCCCACCCACGTTCAGAGCCAGTCGAAGATTATTCGCTGCCAGCGGGGTATGATTTGTCTTTGCCTCACGAATCGATGGAATAACGTTTCTAACAATGAATTAAGAGGCCAACTTGATACGTTTCTCGGGTCATTCGGAATCTCAAGCTTCTGGTAATAATGATTTGCCACCCTCCAAGCCTACATGCGAGCTACTCGAGATGTGGGGCACATTTATTACTGGCATTTTAAGCAGCACTTGGTATAGATTTGAATTATCGGCTCGTTTTGATTAAGGTTGGCTTTTATGGCGCAGAGGCCGTAGTTGGCGCAGCTGCGCTAAGCAGCGTTAAGTGAACGGGCATACACACAAGGGGAGGTTTTACTGGCACAGAGAGAGAAATACGTTCAGGGAAGAATCGAACCTCCGCTGTCTACAACTCAACTCGCAGGTTGATAACGCAGTGGGAAAACCCGCCGAGACACGTATTTTGAATTAGACGGGTGACAAAAGGGAGAGGGTGAATACTTTTACAAGAAAATTATTAATCTAGAGGCATTTTTGACAGGCGTTTACAGTTTTTGTTATTGAATCTGAATTAATAGCTTGGGGCCCTCATAACTCAGTGGGTACGCCCCCTGCGCTAGTAACCTGCTAATTGTAGATGGCGAAAGTTCGATTCCTCGGTTATATTTCACTCTTCTGTGTCACTAAAAACTTTCTTTGCGTGTGTATGTTCATTACTTGACATCGTTTGTCTTGTGTTTGGCGCAGCATGGCGAAATATGGCCCTTGCGCCATAAAAAAAACAGCGAACCCCAGACCAGCCGAATTAATAGTCCCATTTCATGATTTAATTTCAAATTGCAGACACAGATCTATTGAAGGGTTTACAATATTGTAAAGGACCCGAGGCGCATTAAGAATACGGAACCACATTTTACAGATTCAAGGCCAACTATTACTGGATCAATTCCTCATTAACTTTAAGCATCACACATAAATTGAATTACATTTGAACCCTCTGAACGTCACGAGATTTCCAAGTAGAGTTCTATTTCTTTTTCAATAGAACACACTTAATGATTAGATAATCACAACTATTGGTTGAAAGAATTCTAAGAAATATTCTATTGGTCAAAAAGGTCAAAACTGGTTGAAAATCATGCAGGGAAGACTGCAGGTTGTAGAACGGATATATGCGTGCGAATCCTTCAGACGGTTAATTTAGAAGAGTAATAGAAGGTTTAAGCGAAATATTTTCATTTAACGGTTTTTAAGCCTGGAGGCCTTTTTTAGGTTTTATCAGGTTGGTTGGTTTGTGTTTTATTGTCAAGGGCCATATTTAGCCAAGCTGCCCCAAATACAAGGCCAACAACGTCAAGTTATGCTCGTTCACACAAGGTTTTGCTGATGCAGAGGAAATGAATCTGAACTACCTACATGTCGCATAGGTTTTACCAAATATTTAGTTTTTACAGTTGGATTAGAAAAGTAGTGAAATTATGAAAAACATCCCAAAATTTATTCAAGATACATTATATACAAATCGATCATGAATAAGCAATTTCAAAATCTAGGATACGATTTCATAGGCACTTTTCTATCAAATAACTCAGTGTAACGTTATTATTCTAGACAAAAACTTTTCTGGTATAAAAAATAAAAATCCGGGGGACATACTGTCTTTTTTGGATTCAATTAAACTTCACCCCTTCTCCAAAATTCAAGTCCTCTGCAATTTTGCAAAGGAAAATATTCAGAAAATTTTGCAAAGAAAATATAGATTCTCAAAAAACTTATCGGAATTCAAAATTTATTTTCCTATGCATTGATACCAGTTAGCCTTCAAGTAATAAAAACGACACAACATACCCTTGATAGTTACAAATTACGCACAGTATATAAACATTTTATTAACCATACACTCTATTCTATAATCAGAGAGCGGTCAATCGCAAATTAAAGAATAAGTCATGGATTCTATAAGAAAATGATTAGTTCGACTATCGTAGTTACTAACAAGTAACTAAATAAGCTGAATATCGCTCTATCTTACATTTAACATAATTTAACCTATGTAACCTTGTTAACTGCATACATAAAATACGTCCGCTTTTTAAATATAATGGTAGATATATTTGTTTTCTGTCTTTGAAGAAAAGACATAAAAGAACTGAATACAAAATTTTTATAACTATTTTAATATACTATTTCACTCAAGTATAACTGAAACTGAAAGAAGTTGTACATTTTGTCGCATAAAAATAAATAACACGCAGTATAATGCTGACCAAATATTTTCGGTATCACAATTACCATCCAATTTTTAATTCCGTAAGAACCTTATCTTTGAAGATGAAAAATTCGCATTAAAATTTGCTAATTTACCAGTAATGATTTTAAAATCTACCCTATATTGCCGCGAGCTCTTCCATAATATTGATTAAAAACGTTCCAGATTACCATCATAAAAAATTTTCAGTGACAGCGCACAAGTTCAGAGTATCAGTATTAAATTTCTTGAATCGCTAATTAAAAGTACGAATGCGCAACTAAAAAAAGTACGCAGAGCTTATTTTGATTAAAAATTAAGATAATACCAAAGTCAGCACACACATTCATGATTATGAACATATCGATTTTCAAAAAACTTTAAAAAAAGTTATTGTGTTTCTTTTCGAATAAAGGGAGCACATTTAAAAGGGAAAAAATTGCGATGCATTAAATATGAGAAAGAACTTCATCAAGTACATTAATAAAAACGTAATCTTATGGAAAAGGAAATAAAAAGTTATTGTACATTTGTCCTTTTTTTCATTTTGTAGGAGATTCAACAACCAGACATTCAATTTCACTTTTTAATAATTTTTTCACTAGATAAATATTAATTTTTTTCCCATTCCTCTGTAAAAACTCATTATTAAATCTGTCACAACCGCTTAGAGACTAATAAACATTTCTGACTTGTTTACCTCAAAAAGTATTTATTTTTCAATAAAAGTATTTTTTACAAACTGCTTCACGTTCCGAAAATAATGAATATGTTATAGATACAAAAAACAGTGATGCTGGAGCAGAAAAAATTCGAATCCACGCAAAAAATCACGATTTTAATTCGTGAAGTTTTATTTATTTACTTCTTTTTTACGGAGACTTCTTTCAATTGTCTTCCCCTTTTTTCATATATACCTCATTAAAACATTAAATTAAAGCTTATATTTCTTTTCTATTAATGTAATATATGCATACATGTATCTATCTGACTCTAAACGCGCATTTTTTTTAATGTGGAAACCACTTATATGTAGGATATTTCGAAAGAGAGTCGGGGATTTAATGCACTTTTGCTAAATTATTAATAACCTTAAGACAGGAAGAAAACTGAAGAATATGTGTACAAATAAGACAAGGCATGAAAAAATAGCTTAATTCAGAATACATAAAAAATTTGAAAGAAACGCCGGAATTCTCCGTAAATGCTTCAGCAAACACGCACGTATTTTTTAATTGAACAAACTCATTATATTTTCATGGTAGGAAGTTGGTCGGAGTTTCATGGCGCTAAGTCCATAATGGATGATTTGGTCCATATTTGGTCTCTCTTTTTTTCCAAACGCAATACCAAATAAACCCAATAAAAACAGGTAAAAACATCAAACAAGCTGCTAAGTCAATAATAAACAGTGAATAAAAAGCAGACAGGTAAACAATACAGAAACAAAAATGAAATTAGAACAAAACCAAAAGTATAAAGCTAAAAAATTGTAAGATTAAAATACGTCGCTATCAACATAAAAGATAGTAAAGGGTAGTTAAAACATGTTGATTTAAGTCGACTTAATATCCATGAAATATGATGCAATATAAAAGACACGAAAGAAAGAGATAAACGCAGTACACAAATTAAAAATATAATACTATGTAAAAATTTAAAAAGATTTGAATAGGGTTTCCCCAATCAAATCTTGCGAGTTTAAAAACTGAGTTGTTAAAAAGATTATGTGTGACAGTCAATTGGCGAATCTATTGAAATATGACGAATAGAAAAGGAAACACAATTACACACAAGGGCATTTGCGAATAACTGATGCCTGTGAGTAAAATGTGTGTGCCAGATACAAAGGCGAGTTAAAAGCACATAGGAATGTTGGCCAGAATGAAATGACTCGACGAATGCAATGGAGCTTTTGTGACTGCTTGCTTCAGTCGTTACGCCATTATTTCACATAATAGCTTGTTAGAATTCATAGCAGAAAATGCAATGGAAATTGAAAATATCATAGAGTAATAAAAAAACATTCCCAAGTAATGTTTTCAAATATTCTTTTCTATCCGGGAAAAATTGAGGAAAAAATTACTTATGACGTATTTTTTTCAAGGTGATGCAATGAAATCTTTTTCTAGTTCCTTTTTCTCAAAGAAATATCTATAACGAGACATTTTAATGTCTACATAATTTGCTTTTGTTTTTATTTATTCAATACGTCAAATAATGTTCCTATTAATACTTTGTCAAACTATTTCAGTTAAAAATTTATTTCAAAACTATTTTTATATTTAATGTGGGCTATAAAATGAAAAACCAATCCCTGATCCAGTGTTGTGAATTGTATTTATATGTTCAGACATTTCTATTTGAAAATTGCAACACCGTGAAAAAATGGTGGGATTAGGTAAAACTTGTAGAAAGTGTACTTGGAGCTGGAAAGCAAACTATTACAACGTCGAGTGACAATACGCAAAAACGACAAGCTCTAAATTCATGTAGCGATGCATGCCGTTGAAAATCTGAACGGAGAATGACGCCTTACGCCGCATTAAAGCATTTCAGAACACACGTTCTTTGACAAAAATACTTATTTTGGGCTCTTCTACCACACTTTACAATTTGGCCAGATATTTTCGAAACATCTTGTATAAAGTAACTGCAAAATTTATATATACGAATAAGAATACTTTAATACGGAAAATCTGAAATATTTTAGACAAATGTTTAACTTCACATGCAAGAGGAGATTTCATTTGAAGTTAATTCGAAAGAAAATATTTATTTAAAATAATTCATTCCTAAATAAGCTTAAGGATTGGGTTTTAGTAGAAAATATTAAATGCCATCTAAAACTGTATTCTCTGCATTTTATCTTTATCCATGAATAATTCTGTCTTTATTCAGTAATCAAGAACTAGTGAAATAGAATAAATCAAAATACGCAAATATTCAGTTTGACACCGAGATTGTATCCTGACTTCGTATGCACTTTATTTTCCAAGTAAAATATATCTTTTATAACTTTTCAATTATTTTACTACCTACGCGTTTCATTTTCTACTCTGGAAATTTCAGAATGTTTTCTGTTTTCATTATTTTGCTCTGTGTGCTTTATTGTGCTTTTATTTGTATGTATTCAGTGAATAAATTAAATGCGATATATATTTGATAAAGTTCTTTTTTCCTCACTTTTCTTCTTCTCTTCTTCACTTTTTCAATAAACAAACCAGTGACTCATTCTTTCCTTTCAAATATAGGGGAAAAGTTTACTCTTGCCAAATATAATTGTAATGTCACAAGTGTACTTAAATGTCACAAGTTTTAACTTACAGACAAGTATTTATTTTAAAATACATCATTTTATTACTAAAGGAGAGTAAGCGTGGATTTGTTTTGGTTTAGTAGAGGTTTACAAAAATCGAAAATTAATATAATTTGTCTTACGAGGTTGATCTCTCTATTTGCTTTTATGTCTAATAGTGCTAATGTCATCCAATTTTAGTACATCTCGCGGGGCATTTTCTTGTTTATAATAGTATTTCAAAACTGGTCACGGTGTAGGAAAAACAGAGAATCCGTTTTTTATACAATTTATTCAGTTTAAATCATCGGATTTGAGTGCATCTCGCAGGATATTTTCTTGCTTATAATAGTATTTCAAAACTGGTCACGGTGTAGGAAAAACAGAGAATCCGTTTTTTATACTATTTTTTCAGTTTGAATCATCCGATTCGAGTGTATCTCGCGGGACATTTTCTTGTTTATAATAGTATTTCAAAACTGGTCACGGTGTAGGAAAAACAGAGAATTCGTTTTCTTTTACATACAATTTATTCAGTTTAAAAATATAATCCTGGTCCTTCAGACGAGCAGTCAAACCCCTTCCGTAGCGTGCATTCGAAGAGCACGGGAAACGAAACAAGACACATTTTCAAAACTCGAAGGTAGAGTTATTACCATGTTTCCGTAAAGCAATAAAACAACGAAATTGGAGTCTGTATGGGGCGTGATGTAGGGAGATTAGATAGCCCTCCCCCAACTCTGCAACGATATTTCTCTTTTTCCTGTGGCAACCTACTTGATTACCATTCCCGAAGCCTGTTTCTGATTTACCGTCCGAAGTGCACTTTATTTATAGAGCGAAACGTATTTCTCCCCGATAGAAATATGTCGCAGTCAAAAATCTTCCTTCTCTGGTAGTTGCCTAACTCGATGACTTAGTACCGGCAGCTGGTCCCCTTGTCACGAAGATAAGGCTGTTGTTTCTCCGATTCCAGAGTTAATGAGCGCCTGCAAGTTTTCTTCACTGCCCCCGAGATTGATATTGATATTTGTCCGAGTTTCAACCCCTCCCCGTCGAATCTGAGATGGCGTTGAGATACGCTTTGTTACTCCCTTCTTAATTAGACGAGGCATCCAGAGACGAACTCTATTAACTACTATTTACTGATTACTTAGCATTCATTCTCCAAAGTCCGACATTAGTCAGATAGACATTTTACACGGAGCCGAATTCCTCCGAACAATACTCTAATTCGACGGAATAATGCGAATTCTTACTCGCCCGCAGTAGGCTCGCAAAATTAGTTGAATTAAAATTGCGCCCTGAGCGAATAGGGGAGATTGAAAAATAATCAAAAGCATATCGCTTCAGGGGACTTTTTGGTGCTCGTGAGTTTGCTCACTGTTCTCCCTCGTTGTCGTATTTGACTTCGCAATTCAAAACCAGTCATTAAAATTACCTACGAGGTTGTATGATACTGGAGATTATGGGGAAATCTTAGAGTAGAATACTTAAACGCGAAAGGGCACTAAATCTTTTTTAAAAAGCTCTAGTTTTTGTAGCGTGGTATTACTATCGACCGAGTGAAGCTATAGAAAAACATTTAATAAAAAGTTTCTTGGAAATTCACTGTAATGCTTCGCATAATACTTCGCAATTCAAAATCAGCCATTAAAATTACCTATGAGGTTGTATGGTATTGGAGGTTATGGGGAAATATTAGAGTAGAATACTTAAACGCGAAAGGGCACTAAATCTTTTTAAAAAGCTCTAGTTTTTGTACGTGGTATTACTATCGACCGAGTGAAGCTATAGAAAAACATTTAATAAAAAGTTTCTTGGAAATTCACTGTAATGCTTCGCATAATACTTCGCAATTCAAAATCTGTCATTAAAATTGCCTACGAGGTTATATAGTATTGGAGATTATGGGGAAATATTAGAGTAGAACACTTAAACGCAAAAGGGAACTAAATCCTTTTTTAAAAAGCTCTAGTTTTTGTCGCGTGATATTACTATCAACCGAGTGAAGCTATGGAAAAACATTTAATAAAAAATTCCTTGGAAATTTACTATAAGTGTCAGACCCCCAAAAATATACTATTTAACGTACTCTTTTGAAGTCATTTTTTTACTGTAGAACTTTTTAAAAATGTAGTTCCATTACTAAATAGAACGTTCGCAAAGATTTTTTGTTCATCTTTTATACTTTTCCCAGAAAATGATACGATCATGATATTTCGTGATCCACTAAAATGCTTGCCCCTTGTCCTGCTTTAATTTATGTATGCAACAACAAAACTTTAATAAATGAGTGGTTGTTAGAGTACGAAATCTAGGAAAATTAGCGTACAGCAAAAACAAATTTCGTTTCACAACTCATCATTTCGAATGAGATTGGTATATGTAAATTGATTGCTAAACGGAGCGAAAGACCGGTCCATAGCAAACCAGCCACATTTTACACTTTGGGTTTGGTTTAGTTTATTTGCTCCATGGTCATACTTTGCAAGACAATATGAATATGTATATTTTATGCGGTAAAAATTTGCGTGAGCGAATATCGTAACGCCGATTTCTAAGCGAAACTCGTGTCACAAATATAGGGTTGATGTAAAAGTTCGTCCCTTTTTGACAAAAATTAAGGAAAAATTTTATTTACTAAAAATTACATTTAATCAATATAGTATGTGCCGTTCTGTTCGATGACATTTCTCCATCTCTCCGGTAGCTGCATAATCCCGCGCTCATAGAAGTTCTGAGGTTTCTGGCTAAAGAACTGATCCAGGTGACGAAACTTTCTGAACCACTTACGGCACGTGGAATCGTCAACGGCATCCTTCAACATACTCAATACATATCTTCTTTTGCATCTGCGAAACATTCTTGCCTTTTCGGAAATAAAAAGCATAATATATCGAAAATCTTATTTTCTGCCATTTTTAATGCTTAACAAAATTTATAAAACGCGACCGAATAACACAATTTTTTCCCCAAGTACTCGCTGAAATTTCTTCTTTCAAACAACATCAAAACTTTACACGTGTGAAGTAGATAATATCTCCGTTTTGCGATGAAATGCCATCTAGCGCCAAAAGCGGGACGAACTTTTGCATCAACCCAACAGATTCGCCGTTGTTTTTCGGCTTGGTTTGTCACTCTAAGGTCAGTTTTTGCTACACGAAGACTAATTAGATTGAGGAACCTATGGCTTAAAGATATTTCACTTCTATGGTAATATCTTTTTGGCTCTCCCCTATTAACTAGAATGTTCGTATTCATTTCCCTAGACTACAGATTACCACTTTTTCCACAGAAGTACACTTCAGTGTATTTTTTACGTATCATGAATCGCAGAAGAATAAAACAGGCGATGGGATGCGTTGATAACCTTCCCACGCTGCATGTGGTACTTTTTCTCTCTCTCTTTGATCTTCTAGTAGGAAGAACCGATGTATTTATTACCCTTTGTTTGGTACTCTTCACTTACCAGCTTCTTTTTCCCAAGTTGAATCCAAGTTCTTGGAACACAACGGGAAGTCTACAAAAACGTTAGTTGAAAAAAAAACAAAATTTTTTTTTATTGATTTACTTCTTTACTGTGTGTTTTGCTAGATCCCTTCGGAATGAATTTTATTCTGTAATGTAAGTGCACCTTTTCTTCACGATTATTATTACTGATGGATAAATAACAGATTTGTCTAAATTTTCACTACAAAATAATTGTTTAGAACGATATAGTTGTATAGGTCTTAACCAATATTATTTTTATGGATTCATACAACGAAAAGCGTAAGACTATAGTGTTGAATCTTGCACCTTGTTTTGGATCACGTATCAGTTTTAAATTAATGAACGCTTTTACAAGTTTGTCGGATACATAGAAAGAGCTATAGGCATAATATTACAAACCGAATTTGCTTACATAATTTGCTGTAAGTAATCTTGATGGAGTTAATAATGCGAAATGGTCTTTGACAGTATTGCATCAGATTAAAAGAAAGGGAGGATGATTATTAACCACTAAATTCGAGGTCACTCAATTTTTTAACCTTAGTTTTCTTATAAGATTAGAATTTACTAGTGACAACCATTGAAAAAAGGTTTGATGACTTGGCACTAGATTTACTCAGAGCTACATTCAGTGGTAATATGGTAAAATCACATAACTAGATAGAAATTTTTAATGACCATAAAAGTCCAACATTTAATGTCCAGCTTCACTTTCCGAAGAGAACGAGATAAAAAAGATAAACAAAATCTGGGATAGACTTTACTGTACTTTTACTAATAAATCTATTTATATAACTTCACAAAATTCTTATTTATCTTAGAGAACATATACAACGCTTCAAGCATATAGTTTATTCTAAAAACTTTAACTCATGAGCTGAACTGTAGTCTCATTGAAAGGCATTTCCACGCCATTATAATTAAACCAGTAATAAGCCAATCAGAGTAAAGTTATTTAACTACATGATACAAAAACGATGTTTTTTGGTACAAGAACTATTAGAATTAAGTACACGACGAAGGCTTTCAGACAATATGTTGTACGTATAAGTACATTTACAATTTAAAAGGAATTTTAAAAGTATTACTTTTAAAGTCAAATCTAAAAGAAAACGCCGATAATATATTAGGCTGAATTATACTTTACTTAATTTATAAATCATTTATATAATTTACTACATTCAACCATCTTATTTCTACCTTTAAGTATAATGGGGAAAATATCCTTTCCTGTTTCAGTTCCTCTTGTCAAAACTGAGTAAAGCTTGATAGCAGTCATGACAATGATTATAAATGTAACCTATAGTTGGTTTCCCTAAAGTAATATGTTATGCAAAAGTCAGTGTTCACTTCTCAATAATGTAATATAATTTTCCGTCTAAACATTGCTGAAGTGAAATTCAGATCGTATTTTCATTTCTTGAATTTAAAATATTCAATTGAATCCCTAGATTTTCGGTTCATTTATTGTACGTTGAGGAATTTGCAGCAAACTTCTATTCGAAATAAACCCTCTGCACCGCTACATTCTGATCGTGGTTCAAATGACGAGGTGTTCTTGGACTGTCGCCAATAGCCCGTTGTGTTTGTCGACGTAAATTCAACTACCTACCTCTGCACCGCCACAATACTCATTCATCTCTCATCAGCTACATTTGAATTAACCAGTGTTTGAGTACCAAAAATGATCAGTGTGTTGTCTAAAAATCATCTGACATATTTAACTACGTACCTCTGCACCACCACAAAATACTCATTAGCTACATTTGACCTAATCAGTGTTTGAGTACCAAAAATGATCAGTGTGTTATCTAAAAATCATTTGACATTCACAGCTTAGGTATCAAAATTTTAAGACTGCATAATTCGTTAACTACAGATGTCATAAAGTAATAAACAACTCCTTTTTAATCTTGAATACTTCATATACGGCTAACTTAGTATGTTCAAGTGGATACTATCACATTGACTCCATCAACGAGTTCTTTTTCATACCAAGTGTTTCTCACACAGCTTTTCCAGATTTATCTGTCTCCTCAGTTTATAGATATTCATCCGTGTCCTTTTCATCATGGATATATGAGATACGATCGTCATACAGTTCCTTAGATTTGTTATAGCTATTTTAAAACAGTTCCAGTGGTCGTTGGGGGATACTAATGGCACTGTTCTTAGATAAGAGCAGACAGTAGACGTGATCTGTTTCATCAATTACCTACTGTCGCTGTTGCGCTGGAAGAATAAACGGCTTAAAAATAAAATTGCAGAAAGAAAAGTCGAGTGTGTTTGCTCTTCATTATAGTATTAAATAAAATCCGTCGCTTCCTCGAGTTCAAAGTATCGTTAGAATAAATGTTGTGGATATTAGACCGCATCTAAAGTGGCAAGGTATATTGCTGTGATAGATGGACTTTCAAATAGTTTTTAATTATGCTTATCGGCTTCATCGAAGAATGATAGAAAAGTATAAAATAAATGCAGCGAATAATAAAATAAAAGCCGGGAATAGTAGACTACAATTATAAAAAGGCAAGGTCTATTATATTAACCTGATTTAATGTACCGTTTCTTGTTTTAAAGAACTCTCATTTTAGGAATTCGCACGGTTTATGAACTATAAATTTGGTCAGGTCCTGACCAAATATAGAAGATATTTTGATTCCTTTTAACGGACTGTATATTTTACGAGCTTTTTCTCGTCCTCTTGGAAAGAGGAGCGTTGGCTGTATACGGATATTTTAAAGTTTTAACCACACCCTTAACATAGAATACTGAACCCTTCAGAACAATAGAAAATGTTGCTGTGTTTCTATATTAAATTGTAACAATCAAGTAGCATCATAATTTTGGGATGAAACGAATTCTACACTGTCTATGTTGTGCCAGTCTATACCATAGACGTGAAATATAAGTAGACGGAACATTGCAATTGAGAGGAGCTTTAAAAAGTGCGACCAACATGTAGGCTAGTAGTCATGTGACTGCTTTGTAAAAAATGGGCTTGGTTGGCCGATTTGGTATTTTATCACCTCGTTTGGCGATATAACATCTTATGACAGGGTAGGTGTGTGAATGCGCATTTCTATAGAGTGGCGACAAAAGTGGAGAAATCGCCAAAGTCTATTATCAGATAATCAACCAATGGACGAATCAGATGAATCAATGGATGGGCGTCTGCTCCTGTTCCATGGACCAATCATATGGTGAATGCTAGGTTCCACTCTGCAGACGAAAGTAGTATAAGGGTCACGTTACTACTAGTTTTGGTCACATTATCCCGAGCACATAAAAATGTTACTATTGCTCACTGTACTTTTATATTTCTTCTATGGTCTATACTTTCCTCTTGTTCCAACCACTGAAGATCTTCCAATCAAGTTTTTGGTGTCGGACAAATTGAATTTATTTCGTACAAACGAAGTTGTGAGTGACTGCTGCCAAATGGCAGATTTGTACTTATAGTACACAAATACGATTCTAAATTGATATTTTAATATTTTGTCAGAAATTAATGACAAACTGAAGAGGCTCATTTTCTATAACTAGGTATGTTTAAATTTAGTTCAATGCACATCAACTCCCACTGGAACTGTTGTAAAATAAGTATAACAAACCTAAAAACAGTATAACGGTCGCATCTCACATATCCATCTCGAAAAAGACACAAATGAATATCTAAAAAACTGAAAATGCAGATAAATCTATTGAAGTTGTGTGCGAAACACTTCAGTTATGATGTCGTAAAAAATGCACTCGGTATAGTCCATAAATATAATAAAATACGCTTGAACATGCCATCATTTATAAGTGCACCAAGTATGCATATATCTGCACCTGAATCTCATTTTAATAATTTTACATAATTTTTATTGAAAAATAGAGCAAATCATCTAAAGACTTACCTAATCCTAATAGAGAGAGGGGCCGAGGTAGCCCTGATGGAAGAGTTATGGACTAGCGGAGGATTGCATGTTCAAATCCAACCAAAGACCGTCATGCACAAAGGGGGTTGGTGCACGTTAAATATATCGTGGCCTCAAATGTTCTCACGTTGGCGTGAAGTTTGGAAAGTAGGATACCAGCTCAGGTGTGACCTCGTCATCTGACCGTGGTTCGAAATTACGTGGTGCTGTCCTCGGATCTTTCCCTTCGGGTTTGATACCTGATCGTCACCAATAGCCCGCTGTGCTGCTCCAGTGCGACGTTAATTAAATACCTACATAATAGAGAGACACATTTTAATGTCTTGCTTTTTACTTAGTAACTAAGTAAAAAATCTGGAAAAATTGTATCAATGGAATGTATTTATTTTAATTAACGTCACACTGGAGCAACACAATGGGCTCTTGGTGACGGTCCGGGATCGACTCCAAAGGGAAAAAAAGAGGACAATACCACGTAATTTTGAACCACGGTCAGATGTCGATCAATAGAATGCAGCATCGGAACTCTGTGTGTGTAATTGTTCATTACTTATTTAATTCTAGTTTGTATACATAATAGCTAATAAAACAAATAGGGCTTATCAACGACAAGTCGCAGCAATTGTTCTGCAGACACTTTCTCAAAATATTTATCGGTTTCATACCGCCCAGTCTCAAACTAATCAGCGGTCATACAAATCCCTGAAAAGTCGAAACCACCTCTCACAAAAGTCGGTGCTTCGATCTTAGGTAAAACATTTCTCTCCGATCTCTGTCATCAGAGATATAATCTGCGGCAGTAAAGCACGGTAACAAAAAGATGAACTCCCAATGTATCCGGACTGATTTGAATGATTGATTCCGGTCCCACTTTGCGGGGGGAGGCAGCAGGCGCGTCGCACGCCCACACACGGAGGGATTAAAATAAATATAATACTTAAACCATTATCGCTGTCAAACGGGATATCCGCGAGTATTGATGGAACCGTCCAAAGAGATATTCTATAAGGAATCCTGTAGGATATAAGCGGGTCACCCTATAGGAGATCTTCTCTCCCCTGAAGAAAAGCGCCCCTCCCTTTTCATGTCAAGGCAGTCCTAGTCGGCTAGATGCCAATCGGTCTGTTGACACGGACTGAGTGGAAGTTGGGTTCCCTGCTCCAAGCAAGATAGAAGCTAAATTTATGGATTGCGGAGCGAATGGCAATTATAGAGCGTATTTAAGTCGGAGACGAGCTGCATTTAAACGGCCTATTACCTACCAGGAATACGTGTGGTGATGGTCTTGCTTTTCCGCAAGGCCCCCTCTGCTCCCAACAATAATGAAGCGCTATCACTTCTTTATTTCGATTGGATCGTTTGAATTTTTAGCAGTTTAAGGAAAAATGGAAAGATTTTATTACTCGGGCGGGGAGAAGATTCGGAATAATTATGAGCTCCGAGTGTCTTTAGTTGTTTTACTTTTGCGAGTAAGACTGTCTCTTGGAGAGATCTGTCTTTTAAGGGATTGAATTTCCGCTCCGATCACTAATCATTCACCCGAATAAGCAATTTTCGTGTGAGTAACGTCTCCCGGGGGAATTCAGGGAGATACATAATATTTAAATGATATTACCATTGATTTAATGCGATGTATGAGGATTACAATCAGGTTTTTTTGCCCCAGAAATTGATTGCGCACGCTAAAGTACGGATCACGAGGGGTTCCTAAGAATTCTGTGATATTTTGGGTAAAAATAAGCCGCATAAATACTTAAAAAGTGATAAGAATAATTCCTTCTCGAACCTGAGTTTGAATAAGAGCGGCAAAGCTTTGAGAGAATATATCGAGAATCTGACTTTCAGATTCTTCAATATTGATTACCTAACATACTTATGGAAACCCATGTTATTCTCGCGGCAGTCGTGGCTCAAGTGGGTATGTCCACTACGCTAGCAACTTTCGAGTTGTAGGCTTCGCATGTTCGATTCCTGTCAGGTGCATTCCTCCCTAGGTGTATTTCTCTCTTCTGTGTTAGTAAAACTCTCATTGTGTCATATTACTTGATATTGTATGTCTTGTGTCTGACGTAGCATGGCCAAATATGGCTCTTGCGCCATAAAACCCCAAAACAATCAACCATATTCTCGTTCTAAACCATATTACTGTCGTTAGAAGTGTAAGACTGCAGTAACAAAGAATATCTGAGTATTTACTTGCGAATTTATTATTGTCTTTAAGAAAATTTATAAAAATGATAGTCAAATGAAAAAATATTTCTGGAAACTTTCCACTACTGAAGTAATATATACCAAGCTTAATATTCACATGGAAATGCGTATTTGATAAGTTTAGTAAAACTTCGACTATTATATGCAATCTAATTAGTTAAAAGGGTTTAACTAGTCTTTTTTATGTATGTAAGGGCCATCGATCCATTAACTTTTGTTTTAAAATGGATAGAGTACCTGTTCCATTAGGGCAATACAATTTGTATTGGGATATTGCAAATAGGCAAGTATTAACCCTCCTGGTGGTTATTTCGACGAGGTTATCTCGTCATTAGCGAAACTTACCAGATCTCGATGGACGAGATATCTCGGCACTAGAAAAAACTGAACAGATCGTGATCTCGTCAACATCAAAAAGTCGGCAATATCTTGATGACGATGTATCTCAGCTCTAGCAAAATTGGTCAGATCTTGATGGACGAGATATCTCGTCGAAACCACTTGGAGGGTTAAACAAAAGTTCTGATCACAACTATTAATTCCCATAAAGATGTTTATAATATTTCCTATTCTTTAGTGCTTCCTAAAATTGAAAAGATTGAAAAACATACCTTGTCGAACCACTTTGAGGGTTAAGAGATTTCAAATATACCGTTAACCTAAACATGATAGGAAAACCTTACAACTTTACTTTAAACTTCATTCGCACCTTTAGTGCTAGGAAATCAGGCATCAAATTTATGGCGCACAATTAAAGGATTTAAGTCTGAAAAAGAGTAATTTTTAATTATCAATTTTTAACCTTTGTACTTTATATTTTCAATTATTTACACGAACTTTTGCACTAAAGCTTCAGGTTTCAGTGAGCTGTGGTAGCCCGGTTGGAAGTGCAGCGGATGAGCAACAGGGATTGCGAGTTCGAAACTCGAACCAACCAAAGACCGTCGCGTACGTGGGAGGTGGTGCATGTTAAATCTTTTGTGGCCCCAACTGTCCTGGTGTGGTCTGGAAGTTTGGAGAGTGGGGTGCCAGTTCAAGCGTGACCTCGTCATCTGACCATGGTCCATGGTGTTGTCTCCGAATCTTTCCCTTCGGGTTTGATCCCGGACCTTCGCCAATAGCTCGTTGCGTTGCTCCAGTGCGACGTTAATTAAAATACCTTTAAAATTAGACAATGGTTTGAGATTAAGAATAGTTAACACTGTAAATCTAGACACGACGAATTTATATGTATTTCAATCTGTACAAAAAAATTAATATGTACTGAAACAAAAGCATGAAGCTTTTTCTAATAAAAAAGGACCATTCTATTCCAGAAACTAGGTTACAAAAGCATTTTCAACGGTTGGCTTAAATTCGATCGAAACCCGATCTATAGTCGCCCATAGGCGAGTGCTCTATTCCCATTTCTTTCAACCATTTAATTTAAGATTAAGAATGATACTTTTAAAAGAGTCTTTGTAAAAGCCTCGAGTGGCGTCCCTTTTAAATCATGTACACCAGAGTGAATGAAATGCTTATTGGAGTGAAAATAATTGTAAACAGATTGTTGCACCGGTTTCGGCTGAAGTACTGGCGACTCGTCTGACTCCAAATAAGTACGTTGAGAGTTCAAATCACGTTCCCCCAGAAGCAAGAGCGACATTTTCTCCTTTACTTTTTATTCTATTAAATTACTGAATCGTTAAATCTATTCAACTTAGTTAAACAGTTACAAAAGACTGTTTTAAAAGTCTTCGATTGAAAGGAAGAGAATATCTCGGTCTGACTCGGGAATAAAAGCGAAATTCCCTCCGCTAAGCATTTCTACTTCTCAATCGGATACATCAAATTAAATCCAATACTTGTTTGGTTTAAAAGGATTTATTTGCTCCTTTCCCAAACTATTTGTCTCTATATCAAACACCACAGAGAGAAAAAGTAAATTTGGTTAAGACTAAGTAGGACTCCCTCAACCATCCATGATTCTCCATTCGATACTCTCATTCCTTCTACGATAGTTATTCTGCTGAAGTGTATAGCTCGATAGTTAGACATTTTTCTGTACATGCATTTCCAACGTAACCGTTTTGAGATAAGCACAGATTTCAAGGTGTTAAAGTTTGGAAAATCTGACGTGAATGAACTCGGTCCAGCCACAGGACGTCGTGTACACGGGGCTGGTGCACGTTAAATCTGTCGTGGCCTCAAATATCCTCACGTGGGCGTGATCTGGAAGTCTGGAGAGGAGTGGGGTGCCAGCTCTGGTGTTGACCTCGTCACCTGACCGTGGTTCAAAATTAGGAGGTGTTGTCCTCGAAACTTCCCTTCGGGATTGATCCCGGACCGTCGTCAATAGCCCGTTGTGTATCGCACTGGAAGGTACCCGGTATCGCACTGGAGCAATACAACGGGCTAACGCACCCTATCCGTTAATTAACTACCTACCTGCCAATAAAGGAACTTTTTAAGTTTCAGATTCAGACTTCTTTTCAAAAAGTCTGTAAAACTATAAAATTAATTGAAACATTAAGTGGGTACACATCTTCAGATTCTGGGGTATGTATTTGATTCAGAGTTTCAAATGCCTAGTGAATTCTATAACAAAGCTACACGGAAATTTATTTTGGGCTTCAAATCAAGGATAAAAAGGGGTTGTTTAACTATCATTAAAGAAGCTCCAAGGTTTAGAGCTAAGAAGTAAAACCTACATTCCAGAGCAACTAAGTAAATTGCCCAGACGATTCGGTTGTCAGGCAAACGTCCAATCATTTTGGCAGTTCTGAATTCCACAAAATCTGCAAATAGAGCTTACGAAGTCTATTTGAACCTACCTGAATACAGTTCTCACATAAATTAAACAGAATACAAATAAATATTTGGTATAATGATAAAAGTCCTTGTAAAACCCGTATTCAAGTTTCTTTAAAAACCTTGTAGAAAAGAAACCTGGGTGGGTATTAATTAACATCGCACTGAGTTGGCACCCCACTCTCCAAACTTTCACACCACGCCCACGTGAGGACATTTGAAGATACGATAGATTTACCGTGCACCATCCCCAGCTTACACTATAGTCTTTGGTTGGACCTAGTTTCGAACTCGCAACACTCAGGTTGCTAATCCGTTGCTCTTCCAAATGGATTAAGGCGGCCTTAACCTCCATGGAGTTCATAAGATTACAACTAATCCATATTGGGATGTTTTACCTGAGTTGTATGGGGCGCAGGTTCGATTTCTGTAGCTTACCCTAGGTATATTTCTCAATTCTGTATCAGTAAATCTTCCTTGTTTGCGCGTATGCCCATTACTTGATGTCTTGTCTTGCGTTTGGCACAGCTTGGTCAAATATGGTCCTTGTGCCATAAAACCCAACCAACCAAATTTATCGGGATTTTACCAAACCAAATTTAGCCCGTTGTGTTGCTCCAGTGTGACGTTAATTAAAAATACCTACTAAACCAAATTTATTGGATTCTGATACGTACCTTAAATATAAAGGACAATGATATATTTTTATTTTTTGGTTAATTTTTTATTTTGGTTCATTTGGTTCATTTTGGTATCTATTTGGAAGAGAATTTGGTTCAAAGAATGTGCGGGGAAGATATTGGAACTGCATTGGTACGATTGGTATTATTTTAGTCTCGAATTTTTCAGGTAATTAGTGTAAGCCAAGCAAAAATACTGTAAGTCTTAAAACACTTAAATTGCTATTTACTTTCTTCCAGGAAAAAACTTTTTAGAAACCGTAAAAACAAATTTACGAAATTAAGGTAAAATTTACGACCTGAAAGTTGCCGAGAGAAGCGAGTGGAGGTTTAGTTTAAAGAGAGAATGGCGATCGAAGGTACAAAGTAGCGTCCTCTATCGACGACAGGCAAAGCTATGGCAGACTTCGATAAGTTTGGGCTCAAGGGACTGGTCAAAAGTTCAGGAAAAGATCCGGCGAAACAGACGGAAATCTGCTCCAAAACTTCAAGAATTCCAAAGTAGAGTTGATTGTTAATGGTCATTTTGAACGAAAACTTCAGCTAGGATTACGGGAAGCACAATTCATGGTTTCTTAAGTTGATAGGTGTAAAGAGTCAATAATTTTCTTATTTGGCGCTCTTAGAATGAGCTGTTTCCAGATGAAAAACAGTGTAAAGAGTCGATAATTTCACAATGCGGCCCTTGGTCTTAAACCTGTGCGTCCATGGATTAGATGCTATCTCAAAAAGGTCAGCTTCCCTGTCTTAGATTTTTTGAAAAAGGAATGAAAACCAAAGCAAAATATCAAATTAAATTTGCAAAATGTTTCTTACAGTTCAGGGCTCGACTAATGAAAATTTAGAATCAGTTTTGCACTGGGCTACTACAAAAATTGAACCAAATATTAAAACAATAGTTAAATCCATATAATGTCACGCAAATCAAATGAAATTCTTTACTTTTAAGTATCTTTCTTTGTAACAATATGAGATGAATATAAATAAAATAAATAATACATTATTTATTTAATAATTATCTATCATATTATGATAGATAATTTTCATGTTTTTTTTTATTTAACATGCACCAGACCCCGTGTACACGACGGTCTTTGGCTGGATCGAGTTTTTACGTCAGATTTTTCAAACTTTTAAACACCCTGAAATCTGTACTTATCTCAAAAAGTCTCAAAGTAGATACGTTGGAAATGCAAGCACAGAAAAATGTTTAACTATCGAGCTGTACACTTCTGTAGAATAGCTATTGTACCAGGAATGAGTATCGAAGGAAGAACCATGGGAGGGGGTCTTACTTAGTCTTACCCAAATTTACTTTTCTCTCTATGGTGTTTGATATAGACAAATAGTTTCAGAAAGGAGCAAATAAATCCTTTTTAACCGAGTCCTCTTTGAAAAAGGAATGAAATCCAAAGCAAAATATAAAAATTAGATTTATTAAAATTTAGATACAAAATTTAGGAACAAAGTTTCTTACAGTCCAGTGTTTAGACAAGAATAAATATTACTACTTCCATCAAATTGTTTCTTTCCTGAGATAAATGTAGTATAAACAAATTTGTCGAACTTTTCAGCATGAATGAATTTCCTAGTCACCGCATTTGGATTCCCACGACTGTTTTAAAAGTTGATAAATATTTTTCGGATACCGAGAAACTAAAAATTCAGTAACTTCAGAAAATTTAAGAAACATAATCCAAATTACAACAGAACCGTCCGTACTGTGCGCTTGACTTTCGAAAGATGCTGAATATCACTAAGAAAGCAAAATACGGAGTCCTTGAAGGCATTATAAACTTATAAACTTTGATCACGACAGGGACCGCCGTTACTTAGTGGGTTTACCCACTGCTCTAGCAATCTGTGAGATATTGGTGGCACGGTAGGTATTTTAATTAACGTCGCACTGGAGCAATACACCGGGCTATTGGCGACGGTCCGGGATCAAACCCGAAGGCAAAGATCCGAGGACAACACCACGTAACTTTGAACCAAGGTCAGATGACGAGATCACACTTGAGTTAGCACCCCACTCTCCAAACTTTACATCACGCCAACGTGAGGACATTTGAGGCCACGACAGCTTTAACGTGCACCAGCCCCATTTGTACACGATGGTCTTTGGTTGGATTCAAACTCGCAACCCTCCGGTTGCTAATCCGTTACTCTTCCAACCGGGCTATTGCCGCCCTTGTAGGCGGCGCAAAATCGATTTTAGTAATTTACCATGTGTATATTTCTCTCGTGTCAATGAATCTTACCTTACGAGTGTCCATTACTTGACGTTTGACTTGTGCCTTGCTAATCTTACTTTGATAACTAGAAGTCTCCTAGTGCTTTGCAAATCAAAAATTTAAGCCAAGAAGTATAGATGTTGGTTTTGAGTTTCATGGGCGCAAGAGCCATATATGGCCAAGCTACTTCAAACACAAGACAGACAATATCAAGTTTGTGAAAAGAAAGGATGGAGAGGAGAAAGTAGAAAGATCGCTTGGACATCCTGGGGTCGCGACCCCTAAGTTTACCAGAGACAGTAAACCCTATTTGAAAGGAATAGAGCACTAGAGTACCTGGGTCAAGTATAGAATAGGAAACTAAAACAAACGCTAAAAATACATTTTTCGAAATAATCAGCTTACTGATCTTTGCAAGATAAATGAACATTAGTCGTGGAAGCAAGAGTTGAAAGAAGGGGTAAATGTGTTAACTATTATTCTTGAAAGCTAAAACGAGTCATCAAGTTTTTTTGCTCGTCACCCTAAACAAGGCAAGGAAGCTCGAAATGAAAAGCCAAAGATATCTATCGTTAAGTTGTACGCTTTGAAACAAAGGTCTCCTAAAAAGGAAAGATTCTCCCTCGATGTTCTCCTTTGTTCCACCAAAGAAACAAAGCATATTTCGGAGAAAGCGTTTCACATAAAAATTTAGAAAACAGTTAGAGGAAAAGTATGTCTCTTTCAAGATAGATCGACGTCAATGTATGAATGTATCGGGAGACCTTTCCCGACAAAAAAGTTTGCCGATGGCTTTTAGCGTTATCTAAATGGACTTCGAGCCAAGGAATTTGAAACGGCCGTGAAGAACGGCGCTCCTCTATAAATCGATGTTTTCATCTTTTCCCATTTTGACAATCGAGATGAAGAGGCTTCGGACTTTTTAAGTGATGGACGTTCAGGGAGGTCGGTGCCGTGTTTTTATGTGGGACGAAAGCACACAATAAATGTCACAAAGTATAACTATTAAAGAACGGGGAGCAAAATTTAGTTGCAATCCAAACAATACGGAGGGTGGGGTCACGGGCGTTGAAATCGAACATTAAAGTAATATAATGAGAACTGGAAGGCATCGAGCTTCATTTCTTGAGAAGGATAAAATTTAGAACATAAATAATACGAATTTTCTCACCAATGTACGGATCCACTAGAAAGTATAGGATGTAGAAAAATTAGTGATTTAACACAAAAGTATAAAGTTGAAATCGGGAGAAATAAAGCATATTTTTCTGATTGATTCTCAAATATAATAAAGGAGGTAAAAATATAAAATATTCTGTAATTATAAAGTAATATAATGAGAAGTGGAAGGTATGGAGATCCATTCTTCAGAGAAAGAAAAAATTTAGTACATAAATAATACGAATTTCTTCACCAATGTACTAATCCACTAGAAAGTATAAGATGTTGAAAAATTAGTGATTTAACACAAAAGAAGTATAAAGTTGAAATTGAGAGAAATGAATTACGTTTATCTAATCGATTCATAAATATAATAAAGGCGGTAAAAATATAGAATATTCTACAATTATAAAGTAATATAATGTAAAGAAATATGAGAACTAGAAGATAGAGTTCCATTTCTTTAGAGAAGAATAAAGTTTATTATATAAATAATACGAATTTCTTCAGCAATGTAGTAATCCACTAGAAAGTATAGGATATAGAAAATTAGTGATTTAACACAAAAGCAAAAAGTTGAAATTGGGAGAAATAACGTACATTTTCTAAACGATTCACAAATATAATGGAGGTAAAAATATAGAATATTTTATAATTATAAAGTAATATAATGTAAAGTAATATGAGAACTGAAAAAGGGTGTATTGAGCTTCGTGATTTCTTTGGAGAGGATAAAATTTATTAATGGAGGGGGATAATTCTCTGGAGAGGATAAATAATATGAATTTCGTCACCAACATACTAATCCACTAGAAAGTATAGAATATAGAAAAAATAACAATTTAACAATACAAGTGTATAGTTGAAATTGGCAAAAAAGTACATTTTCTAATCGATTCACAAATATAAAGGTGGTAAAAATATGGCAAATTCTATAATTTCAAAAGACAATGTGTAAGATGCAGTTGAATCAGACTTCGTAATTATATCTCAGATGTTGTTTGCTTAAATGTTGTAGAGCGCAATCTATGGGGAAAAACAAAATAATAATACTAAGATCAAGAGTTAAAACTGAAATTTTCTCAATCAAGTGTAACACTTTTCTATAAATTCTTCACACTCGAAACATTTCCGAACTTTCTCTTTAATGCTATATTTTTAGAAGTTTAAGTAATTTTGGTTGCGAATAGAAATCTGTATACATGTTTAAATGGATAGACTTTTAACCTTTTCTTAATATAACCTTTATTATTTAACCTTTTTCAAGACATTTTTATTTTTAACCTCTCCGATCATCAATTGTGTACAAATATTTACATTCGTACAGAAATGTTCTGCATATTCTAATGATTCTTAACAAAAAGAATGAAAAGAACTTTTAATTCCGCTTTCGAATTAATACTACTTCAGAAGTTCAAGCATTTGACACAATTTTTTAAATATATTTTGGCAATTCTTAATTTATATATCTCTTAGTACATACACGATTCTGAATCACTTACCTTAAAATAAGTTTAAAAGCTTTTCACATTCATCAAAGTAGATGTTGACAAATGCTGTGAAATTCAGAGCAATACATTCATTCAATTGCGTTGAACAGATCAGTCAGATCCAATATCCTACAGAAAACGGCAAATAGTTGTAGATTCAGCTCAAAATAAGTGAAAACCGGTTAGAGTTGAATTTTAAAGTTAATCAGCTTTAAGAATTTTTAAATTTTAGAAAATAATTAAATACTTATTTTTTAACACAAAAAATACCCTCTGTTAAATACACACCATGACCTATTTCTGTTTCTTTTGATTTCAATTCAAAATCAGAAAAACAATCTTGTACTAGAGGTTTTTCTGTTAAGCTAGATGTGGGTGTGGCAGTGTCTGTGCGGCGGAACGTGTTTCTTGGACGTATTTCGAACAAGACGTCACTTGGTTTGTTTTTAAATAAAATTTCAGCACTTTGCCAAAAAACACTCCAAAACTAAGTAGTTGAATTTATGTTGCACTGCAGCAACACAATGGGCTAGTGGCGACGGGGTCCGGGATCAATCCCGAAGGGAAAGATCCCAGGACAACGCCACATAATTTTGAACCACGGTCAGATGATGAGGTCAACACTTGAGCTAGCATCCAACTCTCCAAACTTCCACACCACGCCAACGTGAGGACATTTGAGCCCACTTAGATTTAACGTGCACCAGCCACCGTGTACGCGACGGTCTTTGGCTGGACCAAGTTTCGAACTCGCAACCTTCCAATTGTGAATCCGTTGCTCTTCCAACTGGGCTACCGTGGCCAGAGTGCATTTGGGTAGTGGGATAGTTTGTTGAGGTTTTATGGCGCAGGGATCATATTTGGCCATGCTGCGCAAGACATACAATCAAGTAGTACACATAAACACACACAAAGAAAGCTTTACTGACACAGGAGAGAAATACACCCAGGGAGGAATGCACCTGACAGGAATCGAACCTACGCCGCCGTAGGTTGCTAGCGCAGTGGGCATACCCACTGAAACACGACGGCCCCATATTTGAGTAGGTTGCAGGTATTCTAATTAACGTCGCACTGGAGCACAACACACGGGCTATTGGCGGCGGTCCGGGATCAAACCCAAGGGGAAGGAACCGAGAACAACACCACGTAATTTTGAACCACGGTCAGATGACGAGGTCACACCTGAGCTGGCACCCCACTCTCCGAACTTCCACCCCACGCCAACGTGAACCATATTTGGGTAGTGGGAATAAATTCTTCGCTTTTGTTTGGCTTCACTGAAAATCCCTCTCATCCCCATTCGAATTTCTCCCTCAAATCTTTTCGTCTGCTTCAATCTATGGCGAAGCTTCTATGCTGATGAGGAAAATAAATTGACACCGCATTCACGATCTGGGCATTTAATGGCACAAGCTGGCTCCTTATGCAACACCCCCGCATACAATTCGTCAGAAGACTCCTGTTGAAAAATTGAACAGGTCATAAATTGACTAATGGTTCTTCTCGGCAGTCCCTCTGCCTTGAAATTCAGTTTGTGTGTTGGAGTAGTCTTCGCTGCATTGTTTCTGCACTGAGATTCTGCCAGTGTTGCGCTTGAGACGTTAATTTCTTCAAGTCGAGCTTTACACACGTCATAAAACGGGCAAATAAAGACATCCCCTGATTACGAAAGAGCAAACTTCATCCAAATATCCTTCAGAAATCGAAAGTATTGAACGTGTTCTGAAATTGATTTCCCGTAACTCGATTACCTTTCCATACGAAGACCTTTATAAATCCTAACATCATCGAAGAAAGAGTTTAGTCAGCAGTAATCGTATCTAAAGTGCTTCGCTCTGATTGGTAAAGCTTCTTTAGATTTGCATTTGATGGTCGGTTTTCTTCTGATAACGAGATATTTCGTTCATCAAGATCTGGCCAATTCTGTTAATGACGAGAAACCTCGTGGAGACAACCACCAGGAAGGTTAAGTAGCTCACAATTGAAGATAAAATAATTTGTTGACAACGAAGACCCTTAGAAATCTTAACTTTTTAAAATAAGTAAACCTACCTAACGTGTTCTGAAGTTGATTTCACGTAACTCGATTATCTTTCCATACGAAGACCTTTATAAATCCTAGCATCATCGAAGAAAGTTTAGTCAGTAGTATCGTATCTAAAGTGCTTCGCTCTGATTGGTAAAGCTTCTTTAGATTTGTATTTGATTTTTCTACCTTATATCTCGATGCTCCAGTTGGGGATATTTAAGTGTTATAAAAACGATGCTGTGTGTTTTTCTTTAAGTTTAATTGAGATTTTCCTTATGATGGTGTTGCGTTGAGTTTATTTGATTGGATTTAACCGTTGAAAGTTTGAGTGGGCTTTCTCTTCGTGACCGTTTAGAGACGATTCGAAAACTTCCAAGAAATTACTACCAATCGATTTCACTGTGAGAACGATGGGAAGTATGAGAGTGCATTAGAGTAGGAGTGTAACTCAAAAAACCTAACACTATCGATACGTACCTCTAGTAGTTTATTTTTAGTTTCTAAACCAGTTCACTAAATTCTATGTACGCGAGCAATTGCAGTTAGATTACAGTGGCGTCTACAAGTAAAGCAGGATCAATATTTGTAATGTTTCGCAAATCAACTATTGGGAGGTAGGACATGCAGTTCATTAGAAAAAAGAAATAGAAAATAATTGCAGTATTTTATAATTTTATAATCCCAAACGTAGGTAGGTATTTAATTAACGTCACACTGGAGCGACACAACGGGATATTGGCGACGGTCAGGGATCAAACCCGAAGGGAAAGATCGAGGACAATACCACGTAATTTTGAACCACGGTCAGGTGGAGAGGTCACGCCTGAGCTGGCACCCCACTCACCAAACTTCCACAGCACGCCTACGTGAGGACATTTGAGGCCACGACATATTTAAATTGCACAAGCCCCCATTGAACACGACTCCAACCTTCCTGTTGCTAATCTACTCTTCCAACCGGGCTACTGTGGCCCCAAAGATAAAAGAATTTGTTGCAAACGGCAGAACCTTAGAAAATCTTAATTTTTAAATTATTAAATATCAAACTTTACATTTTATGACTGATGTCTGTATTTTATTTATTTATTCAATATTTCGAAACAATTTATCCTCTTAACGTAGGCCAATCATACCTTCAGGATTGCTTCAAGAGTGAGCATTTGGATTACAGCGGAAAAACACATTTCAATTGTCCCACTTATTGGATTGCACTCGCATAAGTCGTCACAAAACCTTTGAGTGGAGGCAATTAAAGAGCCCGGTTTATGTCCTCCAAGGGAGGCCCAATAATCTGCGCATAATCTGCACTATCGTCCCATTAGCGGTATTAAGCCGTCGTGTCCCGGAACGAAGATGCGGTTATGCGCGAGACTGAAAGGGGCGAGCGGAAACATAATAAAATCCTCGCGAATCGGTGAAAAATAACTGAATTTCGGGGTGGTATGACAAGGGGCCTAATTGCATTTCGACACTCTTCAGAGTTTTCTGAATATAAAGTGAGCTGTTTAATCATGATTTGGGAGCTACGGCAAAGCCCCGCGTCTGAGTCACGCGTCCCAGGGGTCCCCCGACCCCTCGCAAATATGAATAATATCTTGATTGGGGTTTATTGGGGTCGCGCCCTGCTGTAATTGCCTAATTACCTGTGACGACAGCCCCTGCACGTGCCGTTCCCGCGCTTCCCCCTTTTTGTCAGATTCCGATCTCCGTCTTCGCAGCCCTTTGTTACCCCCGAATGCCCTTTACCTATCAACACTGTTTCCGTAACAACGCGGCGAATAAATATTTTCGCCCGCTTGTAAGGGAAGAATCGATTAAGTGAGTAGGCCTCACGGTTCGATCTTCGGTTTGAGATCGATTAATGGGTCTGATTGGGAGGATTCGGTGCAGTCGAATCGAGTCGGTCCCACGATCCAAGGTTCAGCCCCAGCAAGGCCACGATGCAAGGGAACAGAAGGTAAATGAAAGCAAAGAAAAGCGTAATAAGAACCTGTTTAAAATAACTTACTTTTAGATTTTGAAGCTCGGTCCAATCAAAGACCACCGTGAAAGGGATGGTGCACGTTAAATCTCCACAAATGTACTCACGTTGGCGTGATGTGGAAGTTTAGTGGAGTTAGTCTCGTCATCTGAACATGATTCAAAATTACGAGGTATAACCCTCGATCTTTCCCTTCTGGATTGATCCCGGTAGGAAGGTATTTAATTTAGGTCACACTGGAGCAACACAACGGGCTATTGGCGACTGTCCGGGATCAAACCCGAAGGGAAGGAACCGAGGACACCACGGATCTTTCCCTTCGGATTTGGAGGGCTGCGGTGGCCCGGTTGGAAGACTAACGAACTAGCAACCGAAGGGTTGCGAGTTCGAATCCAGCCAAACACCGTCCAAAGAGGGCTGGAAATACCGTCCAAAGGGTGTACAAAGGGGGCTGGTGCACGTTAAATCTGTCGTGGCCTCAAATGTCCTCACGTTGGCGTGGTGTGGAAGTTTGGAGAGTGGGGTGCCAGCTCAGGTGTTGCCTCGTCATCTGACCGTGATTCAAAATTACGTGGTGTTGTCCTCGGATCTTTCCCTTCGGGATTGATCCCGGACCGTCACCAATAGCCCGTTGTGTTGCTCTAGTGTGACGTTAATTGAAATACCCCCTTCGGATTTGATCTAGCACCGTTGCCAATAGTCCGTTGTGTTGCTCCAGTGCGATGTTACCTCAGCTATCCCCAACTACCCTTTAGATTTTGAGGCATACAGAATACGTTGATCCAATGAAAATGTTAAAGTGACTAATAAAGATCAAAATGGGTACAAAATGATCAATAGTTATTTCGGTGGATCAAAACGTCCATCAGGTGGCTCAGTGGTTTTGCATACAGTTCGTCATCTGACCGTGGTTCAAAATTACGTGGTGTTGTCCTCGGCTCTTTCCCTTCGGGATTGATCCCGGACCGTCACCAATAGCCCGTTGTGTTGCTCTAGTGTGACGTTAATTGAAATACCCCCTTCGGATTTGATCTAGGACCGTTGCCAATAGTCCGTTGTGTTGCTCCAGTGCGATGTTACCTCAGCTATCCCCAACTACCCTTTAGATTTTGAGGCATACAGAATACGTTGATCCAATGAAAATGTTAAAGTGACTAATAAAGATCAAAATGGGTACAAAATTATCAATAGTTATTTCGGTGGATCAAAACGTCCATCAGGTGGCTCAGTGGTTTTGCACACAGTTCGTCATCTGACCGTGGTTCAAAATTACGTGGTGTTGTCCTCGGCTCTTTCCCTTCGGGATTGATCCCGGACCGTCACCAATAGCCCGTTGTGTTGCTCTAGTGTGACGTTAATTGAAATACCCCCCTTCGGATTTGATCTAGGACCGTTGCCAATAGTCCGTTGTGTTGCTCCAGTGCGATGTTACCTCAGCTATCCCCAACTACCCTTTAGATTTTGAGGCATACAGAATACGTTGATCCAATGAAAATGTTAAAGTGACTAATAAAGATCTTTATTTATTTATTTATTTATTTATTTCAATTAACGTCACACTGGAGCAACACAACGGGCTATTGGTGACGGTCCGGGATCAATCCCAAAGGGAAAGATCCGAGGACAACACCACGTAATTTTGAACCACGGTCAGATGACGAGGCAACACCTGAGCTGGCACCCCACTCTCCAAACTTCCACACCACGCCAACGTGAGGACATTTGAGGCCACGACAGATTTAACGTGCACCAGCCCCCTTTGTACACGACGGTGTTTGGCTGGATTCGAACTCGCAACCCTTCGGTTGCTAGTCCGTTACTCTTCCAACCGGGCCACCGCGGCCCCTAATAAAGATCAAAATGGGTACAAAATTATCAATAGTTATTTCGGTGGATCAAAACGTCCATCAGGTGGCTCAGTGGTTTTGCACACAGTTCGTCATCTGACCGTGGTTCAAAATTACGTGGTATTGTCCTCGGTTCTTTGACATGGGTATTGATCCCGGACCATCGCCAATAGCCCTTTGCGTTGCCTTCCAGTGTGACGTTAATTAAATATCTACCAATCTCCAGTCCGTCGCTTGTATTAAAGATTAACTACAAACATCGCTCAGAAGAGTGATAGAATCAATTCTTTACCCGAAACACATTTTCTTCTCCGATAATGTGGTATCCGGACCGTCACCAATAGCCCGTTGTGTTGCTCCAGTGTGACGTTAATTGAAATACCCCCCCCACCCCCTCTCCGATAATGTGTTTATGTTTACACTGAAAAACCTCACAGGACGAATTGATTGAATCAGGAAAGTAGTTAACCGCACTGGAGCGGTTACGGTAGATTAGGCCGCAATGGAGCAAAACAACGGGCTGTTGGCGACGGTCTGGGTAGGTAGATAGGTATTTTAATTAACGTCGTACCGGAGCAACACAACGGGCTATTGACGACGGTCCGGGATCAACCCCCTAGAGAATGATCCGAGGACACCACCACGTAGTTTTGAACCAGTGTCAGATAACTAGTTTAATTCTTGTAAAGTTTAGTCTAGTAGAATTTGATCTACATAGACTAATCGAGATATTTTAGTAATAAATATTTTTATTTACTTAAAATATATTAAATGTTATTGTTATTGTTATTGTTATTTCAATTAACGTCACACTGGAGCAACACAACGGGCTATTGGTGACGGTCCGGGATCAATCCCAAAGGGAAAGATCCGAGGACAACACCACGTAATTTTGAACCACGGTCAGATGACGAGGCAACACCTGAGCTGGCACCCCACTCTCCAAACTTCCACACCACGCCAACGTGAGGACATTTGAGGCCACGACAGATTTAACGTGCACCAGCCCCCTTTGTACACGACGGTGTTTGGCTGGATTCGAACTCGCAACCCTTCGGTTGCTAGTCCGTTACTCTTCCAACCGGGCCACCGCGGCCCTATATTAAATGAGTGAGAAGTTTTAATAATGTAAACAAAGAAAGCTTCCGAAGAAAAAATGCTTCCAGGTAAGACTTTCAAACACTTAATTTTAAAACGGCTTAATATTTCCAACGGAATGCTTTTACTCAGTAAAATATAACTGTAATGAGAATGAAATATAATGAATTCATAGTCATGAGTCCCATTTACAGAACTAAAATTGGAATCAGTATGATGTTGTCCCTACCATGAAATGCCTCATGTATTGGGTTTGAACCGATTTAAATGCAACGCGCAATTAGTCATGGGGTCAAGTGTAGCTTTTTGGATGTAGGATGTGTAATGCATTCCAACGGGATGCTTAGCGCACTTACTAAGGAGTAACCCTTTTGTTATATATGAAATGTTTGGATCCCTTCTCTCCAATTACGTCAGGCTTGATGGATCGTTTATAATTTGGCGATGATTCAAGCACATCGGAAAGACATCGCTTCGGTTGTTATTGTTGGGGAGGACAATAACCTATTTCCATCAACAAATTGCCAGGAAAGCATGACACAAAACAAGTAACGAAGGTTGTCCTTTCCCTGAAATATCTTGATCGTATTTAGTTTTCCTTCAGAAAAATCGTTTTAGGGTTATTTGCCGTTAAATATCAAGACATGTTGCATTTTGGTCTTTTTATGGAAACTAACTACAAAATATAGATTTCTTATGATATTGACGGCGCTTGATAACTCCAAACGTTTCAATTTAAATATTTTTATTTTAAAATTTATATTACTTCAACGGGTACACCCTACTGCTTTCAGAGCAATAAACTAGTTCATAGTTTACTTTTTATGCAGTTTAGTTTCTCTTGTTTATGTCATTTGACCGTGGTTCAAAATTACGTGGTGTTGTCCTCGGATCTTATCTTTCCCGTGGGGATTGATCCCGGACCGTTTCCAGTAGCTCCAGTGCGACGTTAAATAATTACAATTACCATCATTCTCTTGCTTATATTTTCAGTAAAAATGCGCGTCTTAAAATACAGTTTAGTCTCACTATCATATCTCTCTCTATATATAACATAGTTGACGTATGTCTGTCTTTCTGTTTGTCTATTCTCCATACAAATCTACATCGTTTGACCAATCAACACCAAATTTTGTACACTTATACTTAAGAACCCTGCGGGTAACGTAGGCTACATATTAGCCCCTGTTTAATTTGTCTAGATGTGTAGAGGAGGCTAAAACAATGTGAAATCCCCATCGGAATAACATTGAGTATAAAGCGATTGCGGTATGCAACTCAATTTGTTTCAACGGTATTTGTGTCCGAAGTAAATTGTAGAAGCTATGAAAAAGTTAATACGATGTTAAAATATGCTAAAAATTATTTTCTGTGCACTTAAATGATGTTTGCATTTTTCTATGAAAGAGAAGTGATTAGTCTGTTTAATCAAAATTTAACCAATTCAACCCAAGCAACGCCGGGTAATTCTGCTAGTTTTTATATATACTTCATATATCAAAGAATTTTAAAACAAATTATTTCTCAACAAAATAATTGTGCATTAAACTTATGAATAGGACATATAAAATACAGCATCTAAACATAACAGTTAGTGGCAGAAATTATCACAATCGGGATAAATGGACTGATCATGGTGATGTAGATCTGTCGACACACTACGTTGATAAATCTTTATTGATGCTGTTTACATCCATAGCCATCGTAAGACACGTTTCCAGGATTCACAACCACAAAAATTAGATATTAATGGGATAATATCCTCTTCCCAGGTTACAGTCCATTCCTCAGATTAAGGTGTAGAAATCATGAAAATTGACCAGAATATAGATACTTTATTAACTCAAAATATTTTTCAACTCCTTAGCTTTCAAACGATACCAAGATCTTGTAAATATTCAAAACAGTTTTCTAGTTACAAGGGTTTTTGTTAGGTACTGTCACCATATACAAACATGTTTCCAAAACTTTAAACTCGATTTCTGAGGAACTGTGTTTTTGCAATAGGATGCTTTGTTCAAACAGTGATAGCTCAAGAATGAATTGATCTATTATAATTACTTTTTGTACCTTAATAATCTATAGAATACAGGGGATGTTTTGACCCTCAGTCGAATTTATTAGTTAAGAAATGAATTTTTAGTTGATTTCTAAATGTTAAGAATTCCTAAAAAAATCGTGATTTTTGGCTGCCTTCGTGGAAAAATTGTAAAAATGAACCTATTATCTCTAGACAACTTAATTGAGGGTCAAAACATGAATAATAATATTAGGAATAATTTCCACAGGAATTGTCTTTCTGAACACATTAGAATTTGAGATATCACTGTTCGAAAAACATGCTATTTTGCTAATTATATCTAAATTAGATAATTAATAAGTAGCTTAATCTGAATTTTTCACACTAAAACGAGTTTAAGCACAAACCAATGATCTATTGAGAAAAAATGGACTTTTGAAATCAAAATTTAAAAAAATCCTCTAGTGTATACGTACACCTTAAGTCAAGTGATCCAGTATTCAAGTGGAACAGTATACCACCTTGATACTGAGCTTTGTATAAGAGGGGAGCATTTAAGACAATGCTAGTATAGTGAGGCCTAAGCCTTTCAGAGATGGTGGGGCATCTACTTCCTTGAAATAGGTAATCCTCCATGTGGTTTCGACGAGATATCTCGTTCATCAAAATCTGACCAATTTTGCTCATGAGTAGGTATCTCGTCATCAAAAATAACGATTGAATTCTGAACGATGAAGATATTGCCGGTTTTTGATGATGACGAGATAAAGATTATGTTAGTTTTCTAATGGCGAGATATCTCGTCCATCAAAATCTGGTCAGTTTTGCTAATGACGAGATACCTCGTCGAGGCAACCACCAGGAGGGTTAAGGCTCGGTATAAAGGGTGTCCCAAAATTCACGCAAGAAGTAATTTTGATAGAAAGCACAGGTTTATAAATTAAAAATTGTAAATTTTGTATTGATTCATAAAGTATAGAGTATAGGGTTATGCATGGAATAGCATATCGGGTAAATGGTCTCCACGGCTTTGCTGGCACATACGCACTCTTTTGTTGAAATTTTCCATGACCGTTTCGTAAATGTGGCTGAATTTCGTCAATACAACGCTCAATTTCCTTCTTAAGGCGTGGGTGGTCGTGGGCTTGTTTGCATAGACCTAGACTTCAAAAAAAAACCAAAGAAAACATCCAACGGCGTTAAATTGCATGATCTGGGCGGCCAATTCTGATCACCAAAACCGGAAATTGCTCGACCAGGAAATGACTCATGCAGTAATTGAATTGTTTCTCGGGCTGTAAGGCATGTGGCACCGTCTTGTTCAAACCACATGTCATCCACATCCATATCTTGCAATTTAGGCACAAAAAACTGGATTATCATGTCGCGATAGCGAGCACCATTAACTGTTATTGCCTGACCAGCCGCATTTTAATAACCCTGAACTGTCCATTTTTAATAATTGTTCCATTTTTAATAACCCTGAACTGTCAGCTGTCACGCTGTCTTTGTTTCGTTGACAAAACATTACCGCACAAATGGCGCAAAATTCAAATCTTGCGTGAATTTTGGGACACCCTTTATAAGTATTCTAGTTGTATTAAGGCTTCAGATAGCAACCATTCTTTCATCTAATATTTTGTGTTTTAGGAGTGCTCTGGATGGGCAATGTAGAGATGGAAATGGGTCCAACCCTAAAAAATATTGAAAGAAAATAAATTTTTGTTGCGTGCAAAATGCATTTACATGAGGTGATAGGTCTTCACCCATGAAAACTCTTTTTAGCATAATGTCCTTCAAAGAGTTAACGGTTGAGGAATGCACCAAGTTACGAGTGCTGGAAAGTGGACCAACAAAGCGTAAAGAATATTTCAACAACGTATCTACAGCTTCATCCTTCATGTTTGACGGTTCCATGGCGTTTTAGAGAAACCTTTATTTCCACATGCATGGTAAGTGTAACATCTCATCGTAGAACAGTGGAAATACTTTTACAGAACGAGACCAATAACCACGTAACTGGTGAGCAAGATCTTCATGTATGTATTTTTAATTAACGTCACACTGGAGCAACACAACGGGCTATTGGCGATGGTCCGGGACCAATCCCGAAGGGAAATATCGAGGACAACACATAATTTTGAACCGTAGTCAGATGACGAGGTCACACATGAGCTGGCACCCCACTCTCCAAACTTCCACACCACGCCATCGTGAGGACATTTGAGGCTGCGACAGATTTAACGTGCACCAACCCCCTTTGTACACGACGGTCTTTGGTTGGATTGGAACTCGCACCCTCCGGTTGCTAGTCCGTTACTCTTCCAACCGGGCTACCGCGGCCCAGCAAGATCTTCACATTTTAACTCCTTGAAAATTCAGAGACTGAAATAATATCAAATCTCTCACCGATAAATAAGCTGGGCTGTAATAGGAGTGTATCAATGTGTCCCTGGAACTTTATTAATTTTGCACTAAGCATGCCATGACGTTGTACGAGCTGCAAAGCAATTCGATTTGGACATTTTCCATGATGCTTGTTCTGGTTCTCAATAAACACAACGCATCCACTTTCAACCACTTTTTTCATAAGTGTGGGATTTTCTCAAATAAATCTTATGGCAATCTACTATTGGAAATAATTAAAAAAAGAGGCCAATATAAATGTCAGTATAGAAATACGTTAATTTTCCCAATTTGCAATCCTCATGAAATGTTTATCACATGTACGAGGGGTGTTCAAATGAAAAGGTACGAAACGACGCTGTGGGTATAATTGAAGTCTTTATTCAAAAGTAATCACCAGAGGCCTGAGCACAACTATCCCACTGTTTCACGAGCCGAAGGATTCCCTGTTCCCAGAATTCCTGTGGCTGTGACAAGAGCCAGTCCTCCACTGTGTCCTTCAGTTCGTCGTCCGAGTTGAAGTGCTTCCCTTTGAGATGTTTTTTAGCGGACAAAACAGATGGATGTCGCAGGGCGATATGTCCGGGCTGCAGTGCGGATGCTCAAGCTGCTCCCTCTTGAACTTGGCCAGTACACTTTGTGTGACCCTGGAGACGTGTGGACGCGTGTTATCGTGGAGCAGAATCACTCCCTCCATGAGCTGCCCAGGCCGTTTTCTCTTGATGGACTTGCGTAGGCTACAGAGTGTCTCACCTACCGGTTTAACACCTTCCACAATCAGAAATCTGATAATACCTCGCTGCTCCTCAATCGTCGAACTTTGCAATGTGAACGCCATGATGTCCTCACACGTATTGCCGCGTCAATTGGAAGGAACATACAACTGCCTGCTTCTCTCCTGCGTCATGTGCGGGCACCCGCGCATGCGCACAACCACGCCGGTACTCGTACATTCGCGTCCCTAGATGTCTCACTACGTTATTCCAAAGCGGCATATTCAAATTTCAACCGGTTTGGTTGTTACGACGTTTCGTACCTTTTCATTTGAACACCCCTCGTAGATAAAAATGTCCGACTTTAGGATTTGAGCAATTTTTCCTACAGATGCTTTGAGTCGCCAATAAAAATTGATAGCCTCTCACAAATTTTATTTTGGACTCTCAATATTTGATTCTTTTAGACGAGTTCGTTTAATTTGTCCTCGCTTTTTCTTTCTGAGTCCTTCCATACTTATTCTTCTACGGCCTCTTACAGATAATAATACAAATAAATTTAAGCATAACATTTAACGCTTATAGTGAATAAAAGTATTCCTAAAATTATATAACTCACATTAACATTTCAAACTTTCTAGCTTTCTTTTATGTGGAATACAAAATAAGCCATCGATTTTAATATAAATCTGTTCTCTGCTTTGTTTTTGTCAGGTTTTATCACTAACTCTGAATGATTGTTTTATGATCAATCTCTCAATTCTAGCCTGCCCTCGATTCATAATCCACGGGCACTTAAAAGTTCGTGGCTTAGAGCCAAAGGGTTCGTAATGTCTAAAATTTGGCAAAAATATTGAGTTGGAAATGACATTATCTGAACGTTTGTTTCAATAATTAGTAAATAAATTTATCTCTCCCTGTGTCTGTGCTCGAGTATATCAGAAATAAGTATAATTCAGATAGGACAAGTATATTTTCACTTGCATATCGTCAACTTACAAGTGAAACACAATAAGTCAAAATTTTCAAGATATGAGTATTTTAGATTTTGTAGACCAGAGTATTGTGATCTTTAAACTGGTGAAGTGTTCACTTGGTTATTTTTTCTGTGCATGTAAGTTAGATTTCTTGAGAACCACGCTTAGTGAGTACAGACAGCTAGGGAGTAGAATTCCCCCTTTCGCTGTCTCAGAACCATGTTTTCTACTTAGTGTGTTTCATTTGAAGGCCGGCGATATTTATGTTGTTTAGTATTCTGTATCAGTTCTATATTCAAATTCTATGTAGGTTTTCGTAAGCTATACCAATCAAAATCTAGTGCTCTCGTAGCACTTTGTCTTCTCAATTCCCAAAGTCATAACGTATGAAGTGGTTAGCTGAAGCTTTATGCCTTTCAAATCAGCGGTTCTACTGTTGAGAATGCTTAACCCTCCACGTGGTTTTGACGAGATACCTCTTCCACCACTATCGGACAAATTGTGCTGATGACAAGATAGCTCATCATCAAGATATTGACGATTTTTTGATGATGACGAGATCAAGATCTGGTAAATTTTCTTCTAATGACGAGGCATCTCGTCCATCAAGATCTGGTCAATATTTTTCTAATGACGAATACCTCGTCGAGAGTTAAGCATTTGTTTCCCCGCTTGGTTAAACATGTCTGCGCATATTAATCATCAACAATGAAGACCATTTACAAACTGCTTTCAAAATATTCCGAGCGTATAAACTGTCCAGTTCTCAATTACCACTCATAAAGACACAAATGACCATTCACGAGCCGGAATCGTGCAATCAATAGCTCACTTCCGATTCATGATTTCATTTAGTAATTTTAGAGTAGATTTCTGGACGCACTAGATTACTCTTCTCGAAAAAGAATCCTGAAACTGTAGCCTCAGCCTCCTTTTAAGTGGTGGGGGAAAGATTCTCAGAGTCTCCCTTCCACCCACTAGAGGCACGGCCGGTATGAGAGTTAATATCTGACTCTCATCAATTACTGTCGTGACCACTCGGAGACACTCGTCTATCTATCTGTGGATGCGAGTCGCATATTTATAGGTCAGATTCCATTAAGTATTTGCAACTTTCATTGATAATGAAATTCCTTTTTGTAAAATCACTTTATTAGTAGATTTTTGTGTTGTGTATTAGTCATTTGCGTGTTTAGTGTTATTTTTTCTTGTCCCAAAGTCAAAATTAGACCATTGCATGATGTACTTCCTCTGAAAAATGTCCAAAAGATGTCTCGGATCAACATGAATGTCCTTCCATGACAAACTGAAACAGTACAATGAGTGTACAGGACTAGCCATGCTGTCCTGACACTGTACTGTAGTGATTGTTACGAGATTTCCCCTGACAGTCACGACTATCAGGATAAATCTTTTTTCCTGCCACATGTCTTACAGCATTGGTCTGACTAGCTCTAGATCTTGAAAATACTGTTCGTTCTTCTCTACATAACTTAAAGTTTGCTTATTTCTCCTGGTCTCGGTCCTCTATACCAATGGTGCTGTTTCCCAGACCACGAATATGGACATAGGTTCGAATCCCACTTCTGATACCAAACTGCTACAACAAGAGCCCCGCTTCTTCTGAGGGACAGTAGGTGCAACCTACGCCCACTCCATAATGTTTATTTGTGATAGCGTCATCCAAAGCCTTAAGGTAATTGGTGTAACTAACTCCTGCACAAGTCGATGGACTTGTTAGGGTATACCCGTTTCAATATGCATGGTTTCAACGTGCCTAATCCGGATTAGCATCCCCAAATGAGCATCCGTTGAATCCGATTAGTGTCGTTAAGTCGATTAAGCCTTATGCATTTTTGTTTCAACTGAGTTCATCGTTTCCAAAAAACAGGATCTTCAAATGTCTTGAGGGAAGCTGGCTTGCATTTACGAGTCGATTTGTAGAAACCAGAAAACACCAATCAGGTCTGGTATCGCCACAAATGAAGATTGAATTTACAACCAGGCACTTCAGTCTACCATTCAGCAAACGAGTACTCTAACCACTTGGCTATTACAGCAGTATGGAAATAGTAGATAGAATAGTATATAGAAGTTATAGACGGGGTCATTACACTTGTAGTCTTCCAACCTAACGAACATGGGATCAGCGATGAAAGCGTACTGTCTTGAGTACAAATGTACTGTGTAGAGTGAGTGATGAGAAATGTGCTGTCAGATGCACAAGGTTTTGTTTCACTTGTTGACTTCCGACGATTTACTGTACCTGATGTATACTCGGATGTCCCTCATCAAAAACTGATATGATGAATGTAATTCTTCAATTTCTAAAAGTAATGTACGCTTGTACGCTTGTACTCTTAAATCTAATAGCTTTCTTTAAGGGCAGTCTAAAGTAACGCGCCAACGACCCAAGGAAAAGATTGCAATCCAACAAAGAATTTCTGAATAAAATCTGGTTTCTCTTCTTGTGCCAACATCTGTATTGTACTGAAAAGTTTACAGAATTCGGCTTGAGTACCGAAGTAAAAGGTAATGCAATCAATAACAAAAATAAGTTCTTGAAACCAACAGCAAAACTAAGCACTGTTGATATTGAACTAATGCATTCAACCTTAGATTTGTTGACTTGGAATAAAACCCGTGAAATAGTGTATCGTCTAGATAGCAAAATAGGTTTTTGAGTTTGTTTCTGACTGATGTTTCAAAGTTGTATGAAGTTTCGCATGTATACAAACGTATCAAGGGCTATTTCTCAACTAAAACAAAGAGGAGTTACTACTGTTTCGACTATTTTTATAAGTACTCTATAGGAGAAACGTATGGATCACATATCTCTTTAAAAGGGAAAACATGTTTTTTGTGTGAAATTACATCCAGCGAAGACAGAAGCAATCAATAAAGAGATTCCTATTCGGTGAAGTGGAAAGTCCTTCTGAAATAAAACCCAATCACGCATTTCGCAATTACTGTTGCAGATTTGAATGTAAATATGGACCTAGATTCTTTGTCTCGCTTCCCAGCCAACATTACGGTGTGATTTAATTCACCCCATTCGCAACCTTTCCCCCTCAACACCCTATTGTCTGGCTGGGTCCTTTCTCTTCGGCAGCATCGATTACGGGGAACATTTTAGCCCCCTTTTTTTCCACGAAACCGCCGGTTCCGTGCAGAGGCAGGCGATAAAAATATGTCCCTTATTTCCCCGTCTTTCCGGGTCGTTACTAAATCAGAAAACAATAAGAAACCGTAAGCCGGCTCCCGGTAATGACTCCAAAGCCCCTATTCATTACAATTCCTCGAGTGCCTTGCATCCTGTTTGGAGCGTATTATTAAAGCTGAAATATTAACTCTCACTGCATCAACACCAGCCGAGTGGCCGGCCTATCTCTTCACCCTACCGCGCGAAGCCCCGCCTTCTGCACATAAACGGCCCGCGATCTTCTTTATCAGGACGCGAAAATCCGCTCGAATAAATCTGCCCGCACACATGCATGCACCGGTTCTGTTGCTCAAATCTAATTATATAGAGAGAGGGTGGAACAATCAACCGCCTTTGATCGCTTTCGGAATTAACAAGCAAGCGAAATATTGCATTTTAGGCATGCTGCAGTGGGCATTTTTAATCAGGCCACCCAGCCGACTTCGATGTAGATCATTCCCACAAAAGCCGTTATTTTATTCAATTGTAGCATCCACTTATAGATTTACAACGATCGAAATTTCGACTTTTTCATGCGATTGAAAGAAGGCAGGTAGGTACTTTAATTGACGTCGCACTGGAGCACAACGTAACGGGCTATTTGGGACGGTCCGGAACCAATGATCCAAGGACAACACCACATAATTTTGAACCACGGTCAGGTGACGGACGAGGTCACACCTGAGCTGGCCTCCCACTCTCCAAACTTCCACATCACGTCAACGGGAGGACATTTGAGGTCACGACAGATTTAATGTACACCAGCCCCCTTTATACGACTGATTGGATTCGAACTCGCAACCCTCCGGTGGCTAATCCGTTACTCTTCTAACCAGGCTACCGCGGCCGGATTGAAGGAAGGATTTGATTAGATTGGCTGGTTTGAGGTTTTATGGAGCAAGGGTCATATTTGGCCAAGCAACGCCAAACACAAGACAATAACGAGGAAGGAAAAAAGAAAGAAGCAGAATGATAGGTTAGGGTAAAACAGAAGAGAGGAAGATTACTCGGGTAACTCCGGGTTGTGGTGCCCATACACACCTAAAGCTGTGCCCTTGTGGGCGGATTTGATTAGAGTTGAAGACTAAATAGCTCGAGATGGCTGAAGCGCAAATCCAAACATGGGCCCAAAACCTGTCTCCATGCTTACACAGACTGATCCTTGTTAAATACATCACACAGGCGCTGGAGTCGCGTGTTATCTCTTATCATTCTAGTGCCATTGGAGTTAGTTCAGCTGGCTCTTCGATGGGGCAATTATATACACATTCATAGTTCTACGAAAAATATCTAAGTAGAGGTCGCTTCAAGAAAGCCTGTTTCATTAGATTAAATTTTTATTGTATTCTACATCTAAGAACAAAGCACCAATTATCTCTCGTATCACTGAGAGTAGAAAATAAATCGTACAGGTAACGAAAAACGCCATCAACTTTCAGTGAATTCCTTTCCGTTGTAGTTTTGAATGTAATAAGCAGACTGACTTTTCCGTTGAAGACCTACCAAGGCTTTCCTAAAATCATATGTTCCTATTATATTCCACACTATCCCTCGCTATGAAACACAAGCGTCAACTTAGTTCGGATCAGCCTTTCTCTTTATGTGCTTTTGATAAGCCCTGGAAAGTTTTATTCAATAACAGACCCTGTCCCATAGGTCCTGCCGTTTGTACCTACCACCTGTCGACTGCCTACTAGAACACCTGTTCCGTACTGAACCTGCTGACTCCTCAGGATATTCTTTGTAGCTTTGACCATTTGATGTATCAATACCTTATGAACTTTAAATTTAAAATTGTATAAATGGAGAGGCTGTAAGGTTAATGGAATAATGAAAAATGCTTGTCATATTGAAATGCACCTAGATCAGAGAAAATGGACTAACTTCCGAAAAGGAAACTATTGTTTTCCCTGATGAACATCGGGATGGCCATCGAAGATACAGAAAGATTTTAACAATGGGAAGATTTTAACAATCGGTTTGGTTTGGCGTCTATTTATTGCTACACAGGGAATAATTTGATCGGAACCGACAACTTAAAGTGGATTCTGAACCAATGCCTCCTAGAACGTTGACTGGTTGGGTTTCATGGCCATATTAGGTCAAGCTGCCCCAAACACAAGACAGACAGCGTCAAGTGAGTGCCTAGATCGGGATTTGAACCCAGTAGGAATTAAGATGAATAAAAAAACGCACTAAAGAATGGATGATTCTTCAATTGTCTTTCTTTCCAAGTTTCTCAAAACGTTTCTTGAATATGTGTTCTTCGAAAATAACTGAACTTTTAAAATAATTCACTTATTACTACTAGGCCTCATATTAGGAATACAAAAACTTTATTTTCTTTAAGCAAATATAGTTACGTATGCACAAATATTCAAATACATATCACCAGGAAATATAATTGTTTTATCTAACTTTTCTACTTAACTAGTGTTCTCATATTCCAAAACTGACTTTCACACCTTTCATGGCTTGTAATTTTATGCCAGAGGTAAAAGTTGTTTTAGGTTTTTAGAAAACTTTTCAGTTGACTTCTCTCTAAAAATTCCGATGTTCCTAAAGGAATGAATTATGTATTCGATACTGAATTATGATTGAGTCTTATTCGAATCTCTTTAAAAATCCATTCCATCCTTTCCGGAGACTTAGCTTTCCTACGAAGAACAGGTGCTTACTCCTGACAGCTTTTTATGACGTCAGCACTGCAAAAAGCTCAACGGTGCTCAAGCACAAAAACAAAAAAAGTCTTGCACTGAAATATACATGACAGAGTATTCTTAAAAAGAAGATTACGTTTCAATTGGAGTCCCTGTTGACAGGGGAGGAAGTGGGACTCCTAAAGTTTCTCTCTTACATTACAAATTCATGTAGAAGTAAATTTCAAAGGTTTTAACCAATCCTTTTCGGAAAATAAAATCCTTTAAGAGATACGAATAAAAGATCTCCTGACCTCTGCTACTTGAATTGTCTCTCACTTTCATATTTTGACTTCTTTTTTCATTCAAAGAGAAGGGTTTATTTGACTTCCCACTCCTTGTGGATATTTTTCATACTTTTTATTCATGAGTTGGGCGGATGAAACTTTTATTTCACTCTAAGGATTTTTGGATAGTTTGGATTCCGCTTTTCATTGGACTATGAAAACATTTTTTGCAAAACTTTTCCTAGATCAACGAAGGGAAAAGTGAAATTAAAACAAAAAAAACAGAATGAATCGGGATCAGAACTCTGATTACAAAATTGCTCGCCGAGTATTCGCATAAACTAATTCTTAAAGTATTTTCTATTTTCACCCGTTTTTTCTAGTTAAAACTATGCACTAAAGTTGTCAGTTAATTTTTTTCATGAATATAATTTATTTGGCAATAAAATATTTTATTATTTTAGTGCGTAAGCTCAATTGCATTTACATATTTATTTTAATTGCTTCGAACATCTCATAAATGAATAGTTATTTTTCTTTTTAGTACGTATTTTGACATTTAAAACATCTTACGTATTTTGACTTTTCTATTGTTCTAACGCAAGGAAATTATTTTATAAAAAAATATATTTTAGCAAACAAACCATATTATTGCTAAAAACCATTTTCCGCTGCCTATATTCTTATTTAACACAATCTCAAAGATGGAAGTTAAAGTGATGTCCTTTGATACTATCTTGAGTAAAAGCAAACTCTGGCATTAATTTTTAATCCAAATAACATTTTATTTTAAGATATATTTGTAATGTGTAAGTTTTATAAAGTGCATGAAGTGAATATTCACTTCATGCTCCCAATTATTGAACTATTTACTACAAATTGATTTTGTCCTTGACACAAGACTCGAAAACTTCATAGGTCTTCAAGAGAATTATTTTCGATATGAAAGGTAAAATTCCAGATTTAAGTAGACTTCAAAATAAATGCATAATGTGGAAGATGAATTGGTATTTTAAAAAGGACTTACCTATGAGTATTAAAGTTTTAATTAGCAAAAGCATACATTGATATTAGGCGAAAATTTTCCTTCTTAATTGTTAGTTATTTAAAAGGGCAATAAAGTATTAAAACTTTTGTAAATACGTTTTCTTTATTATTTTTATGATTTTTCATTTTCATTTTTTTAATCATGTCCAAAACTTGATTTGTCGTAGTATATCTAAAATCTAACTGTATATTATTTAAATATATGAAATTTTTCTAAAAATCTAAATCTGAATTATTAAATGAGTCTGATTTTTATCTTGATATTAAATTTATCTCCTCAAAATTAGAAAAACTTTAAATGCGTTAAAAATGTTATTCGGAGCCCAGAGTTATGTGTTCAAAAACATTTCAATGCTGCATGAATTCGTTTCCAAGTTTATTACTTTTGATAAATTTAATTTTTTATTTGTAAACTTTGTGTAGCCTTGCCATATTACGTTTGACCATAAATGTTTTTTGATAAGGAAAACAATTGTTTAAATTTGTGTTATGTTCGCATAGTTTAAAAAGTGAAATATTAAAAGCTCCCTCAATTAAGATTTCGTTTTTTTATTTTTAATGGCAATTGGTAAAACGTGATCAATAACTGATAAAAAATTTGCTTACCAAAACTTGAAATTTATTTCGATTTATGTGTTTTATTGATTCCATCAAGTTTATATATGAGGTTAAGAAATAATAATTTATCTTATTCTACATAGAAAAATCCAACGCTCTCCTTTTATACTTTTACAAAATTTCCAGTTTAAAATTTATTGCTGCAGGCTTAGAAATCATTGTGTTCAAACCACATTTTTTGACCTGCTTCGTAATTTAATTTTAATGAAAAATCCTTTGTTTGTTCAATTATAACTTGTAATAAATATAAAAGTGACAAAAATTAATTGGTTGATGAAAAATCAATTAATGGTACATACTACAGGATTGATAAAAATTCACCAACATTAGTGCAAAGCCAATTTTGCAGGTTAATTTTAGATAATTAGTTTTAATTGCTTTTCTTTGAGTGTTCCGAGAAACTTCTTTGTGTGTGTTATATAAACTTTTTTAATATTTTACCTTTCATTTCAGATAAAGAAGTGTTTCTATCAGCATTGTGAGTGTTGACATACAGTGAGTAAATACAAAGGTAATTAATTTTTCTTAAGTTTTACGTTTACTGAGGTTTTAAAAGGTACATTTACAATTTTTCAATGTTCGAACAAGTAACGATGAAAAATCAATTGCATAGATTGACAATGAGATATTAGCTATATTATTAGTCTTGAAACATTTGTGTGGTAAAAATGCGAATATTCCTATTGCGGAATCTAATCGTATTGTAATTTGATTTCAGTTATCTAGGTTCCTGATATATTATATATCAAAATTTTTATAAATTCTAAACCTTCGCTTGTACTTAAAATCCTCTTGTTCAGAAAGTAGATATGATACTGTATGCCCAGGATACAATTGCTCTCAGTAACATCTAGGGTGTGATCAAATTGTGTGATTCATAATTTCGTAGCGTTTAGATTTTATTACAAGATTATATTTGAAATACTTTCAAAAATATTTAAACTGCAACCCATGAAATCAGACACAAAAATACTCGGTTCCCTCCCGTAAAATAGTACAAATGTCAACAAAAACATGAAAATCAATGTTTAAAATTTTGTCATTCATCTTTAGACTGATTTAATTCTAAATATCATTTTCGACACTAAATATTTGGTCAAACTGGAACCAATATCATTCTACTGTATTTGAAGTTAGATTTGTAAGGGATTTTTCACTAGTTTATGAATAATTATTAAAATGGGTGATTTCTTCACTTATTCTTATAAAAGTAATAATAGGCTAAAGAGTGCAAAACTAGTGTAAGGGTTTAAGTTCTTTTTGACCTAAAATATACCAACCAGACCTTTGTATTCAAAGCTCAACGTTTTAAGTTATTGTCATGTTAAACCACAATCTGTACTTCAATTCAAATTTACCGAGATCAATGATATTTTGACTTAAATCAGTCTAAATCGTAAGACAAAATGCAAAAAAAAATTATACATTGATTTTTATACTTGTATTTAACATTTGTTCCTTTTACGGAAAGTCTAATTTGATAGGTGCAATACAATTTGAATAGTTTTAGCAAAACTTTGTATAATTATTCCATTATTGTGATTGGAAACTAAAATAGAAAGATTGAACTTTCATGTGCTTAAATTTTTAACATAATTTTTACTACTGCGACGATTGGGATACGTTTTCTAAAATACATGAAAAAAGTTAAAAATGTGAGGTGACCCAGTACTTTTGTGACCCTTTGTAATTAGTACTTGTATAGCAAAAATTGAGTATTTTCAGTTTTTCAATTAAAAAGACAAGCAGTAAATTTATTCCCTTAGATGACATCTAATACTATAACTGATTAGCAGATTTTCAATAATGCATATTGTCTGCTTAGATCAAAAACTAGTTAACTGACAAAAAGTTAAATTTTACAGTGCATCCAATTAAACACTAACTATTGGTGTTTAAGTCAAAAATAAAAATTAGAAACATTTTGGTAGAGGTATATTTTCTTTCAAACTGAATACAATAAGACAATTTATTTCTCATCAGCATGAAAACAATTATTTAGTGTCAAAAAATGCCTTTCCTAAAAATATCAGCTAATGAGTTTCTGCTCTAAGCCGATCCTGACATTGAATAGAGTTAAACACAGTATTGCTCTTCAGCATGAAATAATTATTTAGTGTCAAAAAATGCCTTTCCTAAAAATATCAGCTAATAAGTTTCTGTTCTAAGCCGATCCTGATATGGAGTTAATAATAGAGTTAAACACCGTATTGCTTCAGCATTTATTTTAATTTCTGAGCGTATACTTTTCGCATTTAAACACAGTTTTACTATATTTCATTATTATTATTAGTGCCTGCAGTCTGGATCAAATCACCTGCAGACTACAATTAAAAAAACAAATACCCTCTGAGGGTGGTTCTGAGCCATTTCACATTCCCTTGCAGTGCGGTGGCCGATTAAGGAAAAGAAAACACAGGAGGGAAGATTTTATTCTTGAATAATGCATGGAATGCTTCAACCCTTTATGTATCTGGAAAAGCGCAGCGGAATAGCATATCATATATGACGAGTCAATAAGAGCTTACAGGACGGAGGGACTCCCAATTCTCTATCTTCTCAGAGCAGCTCGGGAAAAGAAAAAATCCGAGTCTCTCGATAACAAAATACCTCCATCCCATTTGTTTCTTTCGTATTTTTCTTGCATAAACTTAAATTTCAACTTGAGCGAGCTTGTTTGCGTTTTATTTCATTTCATTTTTCCCCTTCACTTGCACGTCAAGCAATTTTTCTTCCTTCAGATTCTCCTCATGTCAAGCTTTAGTCCCAGAACATAACATATTTAAAGAAAGAGAGATCGGGGGGAGAAGAACCGCACCGAGAGGAAAAGAGAGGGGGTCGGCAAAAAGGGGGGCAAATCTTCCCCAAACTTGGACTTCTCAGTTAAACTGAAGCTGCGCTTCGACTTCCGAATTCGAAATTGGTTGCTAACACTCCCTTTATACATCATTCATATTTCTTGACGACTGGTGGTAAGGTAAAGAAAAGAGCGAGGAGGAAAGAGAGAAGAAATCCAATAAGGTTTGGGACATTTTGGAAGGCTGGCATCCATCTGCGTAGGCTTGAGGGATGAGGTTCGTCCGAAATTGGATCTCTGTCTTAGAAGGCTCGCGATTTGTGGCTTCTGATGGACAGTTTCCGAACGTCAATCTGCATATAGAATATTTGTCTCCCTTCACTCCTTCATGGCCCGCGCCTCCAATGAAATATAGAAGCGGAAGCCTCATTTCCATACAGTTTGGAATTTGCCAGAAACTGATTCCGCCCGATTTCTTTCTCAGTAATCTATCTAACTTCCAGCGGTAGACTTATTTTCAGTATGCGGGGGCTACGATTCGCTTTCTGCTGTCACGGGATTCATTTTTCCAGCCTTGCTCGCTCATAACAGTGCTCATTGGATAGTGCTCGAGTTTGTAGCCTATATCTGGATGTTACGTTTCTCGCTACCGTTGGTGAGCGAGATTTTAGGAGAAATTTCGTTCATTTGCTTAAAACTCTTGCATTCAAAGTTTTGTCATTATCTGCGCATTTGAGGCATGACAAATCAAGGAGAAGATTCCATTCATCCCGTTGCCATTACTAAGAAAGGTTTCTTTGACTAATGGAAATTTTGAATGCGTTTTTGCAAATATTTTAAAACTGCACATCGGTACTTTTATTTTTTGTACAGCATGTTCGTTATTGAACTTAGCACCCTAAAAATCTATCACTAATTTTTGAATGCGTTTTCGCAAATAATTTAAAACTCTGCTTATTGGTACTTTTATTTTTTTGTTCAGCATGTCTATTATTGAATGCACCCTAAAACTCGAACCAACTAAGCAACTGGAACATTTCTGACAAGTATACTTCCACTGTCCTCTTTTTACATTACTAATATTTATATAAATGCTGTCAAGCAAGTAACAGGCAGTCTCTTTTCGTGATGCTCAAGTTAGTGAATACTAACAAATCAGCAATAACAATAACAAAACAATGGCAGAATTATAATAGTTAGAAGAACATGCATGAAAAACAAAGTAATTCTAAACAAGGAAAAAACTTGTGGGCATCAGTATAAAACACACTAGTTATAATTGCACATGTAAAATAAACTTAACAAATGCCAAGAGGGAATTCAAAATCTGGATTTGAAATTTGTATTCGCTATGTATAATAGTAAATGGTAGGTCAAATTCTTTTTATAGAATAATAATTTCAGATACCTTTGAATTTAATCCATAAAATTTGCTAAGTACACTCTCACTTTTCAAAATGAACGAGTTTCGATCACCAAATTTCTATGGATAGGCAAACTTTTGTTTAAAGAGTAAGAAATCAGGATACTTTTAATAATTTTTTGGTTTTTGACAACAAATGTTTACTTTATTAAAAAGCAGAGGCTAAACTTTATGAATTAAAACCCATACCACTCAAGTCAATAGTAGACCTTGAAGTAACTTTAAATAATTGATAATTATTAGTACATTATTTCTCTACTATTATACTACTGAATGCCAGTGTGTTCACTAAACTACGAGCTGAAACTACGAGTATTTAAAACACATCGCAAAAACAATAAGAAAACGTTTTTTTATAAGAGCTGAACATAGAAGCTTTGAGAATTTTTTTAATCCAATTATCAAGACAAAATACACCGAAATGTTAAAAACTGTTATGGCTTCACAGTATTCAGTGCCTTTTTTTCAATCAGTCAATTCGATAAATCGTGCATAGTTCGGTAATGCTAGTCGAAGTCTACTGTGCACAGAAAGCTTGTGAAATGGTTAAAAATCTTAAAAGCTCCCTTTAACACTGAATAAAAGCTCAGTTATACTGGGCCATCCTACCACGGTGCGATATTTTGTTGTGTTGCATACCTTTTCCATTTCATCTAAGTGAAAGATACTTGGAAATAATTTCAGTAAATCATGTGCTGTTAAAGTTTTCAATTCATTTATAAAAAGTTCTCTGTGGTTCATTATCCTGCAACAACCACATAACCTAAAATATAGCAGTCAGGCATAACTAGGAGCTAATTCTATGGGACAGAGCAGGGTAATTCGGAGTAGTCGAACGAAAATTAATACCTCTAATTATGATTTTACAGAAAAAGTGTGGGTTAATTGTATCTCTTTCCTGTAATCGCATCACAGGAATTGAAACAGACAATATAGACAGTCTTAGTACAGGAATTGGAAAGGAAGACTTAATACCCTATATTCGCATTTCAATTCTTTTTTGAAAAATGACAGTTCACTAAATTAAGTAAAGTTATTCTTTCACTGTAGATGTCATTTCATAAATTATGTCAAAAAAGAAGATAAAGCTCCCTGGGGAAACTTAAACTAGTATATCGCCGGTTTAGAGCAGAAACTCGTTAACTGACGGATTGAGTTTTCCACTGTACAGCTGCTTAAAGACCAACTTAGATTTCAGGTAAAAAATATGAATTATAAGCATTTTGCCTGTGCTAAGTTTCTTTTATATGGATTACAATACGACAATGTGTCTCATCATCATGAAAATAAGCATTTAGTGTCTCCAAAAAATGTCAGTTAACGAGTTTCTGCTCTAAACCGGCGATATGTACAAAATAAATCGTAGAAATTGTAATCCTATGAAGCGTTTCATTCTAAATAAAGTAAAAAGTCATTTACAGTATGAAACAAATGTAGGCTTTATTTTTTATCTGCTTTTTAACACAAGCCCTCTAAGGAGCTCCAGTCATATAGTCGTTCGCATGACTTCTAACCAGTTCTGACCTCCTTGACCAATGAGATGTTTCCTAGGATTCTTTCAACTAGTAGATGTGCTTATTTGCAAATGGGTTTTTCAAATGGGATGTAGGATAAAAGCAACAGCATACTAACTCGGAAATCTCTGACGCCTACATGCCCTTTTCAGTGCACACATCATTATTTTTAGTTTTTCGCGTTCCTCTTCGAGCAAAGATGGGTTGATACAAAAATAAAGCCTACAAAAGCAGAAACTTTTCATAAGATTACTCCAAATTCGAATTCGATATTCTTTTCAACATTTTGTATCCTTCAAAATTTTGTTCAAAAATGCGATCTCCGGAGAAACAATTGAAGGAAAAACATTCAATTCCCTTCACTTTATAAAATTCGGCGCCGAAGCGTTTTGGCCCATTTTTACATATTGTTATGGAACCCATTTGTTTCAGCTGTCTTTTTGAACCCTTACTTCTTTCGTCAAAATATAACTCAGTTGGAAGACACGTCGTCGACCCTCCCCGCGACACCCCTCCGGGCATTCCATTCGAACACATTTTCGCTCTCTTCGAATCTCGTTTCGATCGATCAAAAAAATGTTTCACCGACACACCATATTTCAAAGTCTTGTAAAGGAGCATTTGCAATGGAAACAGCCTATCAATCTGAAATTTCATGCAGCTCGCACATTCTGGGGCTGAATTTGAAAAGTTAAGTCGATGTTGAAGCCCCGAAGTTCTGATGTTGAAGATGAATGGGAGATATGGCGTTTTCCCTTTTCATTTTCTTCATTCTACTTTCTCGAGGAGTTACATTTTTTCGGGTTCCCTGGGAAAGAATAATGATTCGCTGGTTATGGGGTAATAGCGCAGTTAAATTAGAAGTTGGGAAAAACGACACGAAACCTCGCATTTATTTCTGGCTTAGATTGAGATAAGCGGATACTTTTTAAATTTTATGTTCTTCCGATTTATGTCTTTATAAAGAATTTTTGCTTAAAATAGACAGTTTTTTCAATCATATTCATTTTTAGTAGCTCATAAATTGCTCACCGTAATTCCCAAGTTCTTTGTTGTTCTTCAGCTGACGAATTATGCTAAACACAGCCCTCACCGCATCAAATCTTATGCTTTTTCAATCAGACTTTTGGACGGTTATTATTTATTTTGCACACCTATTGATATTTTTAATGTTCTACAAAAATATTTTCAGTTGTAAAATCACTGAGTTACGCTTTTCGTTTTCTCTAGTTAATTTTATGAATTATGCATCACAAGCAGAATTATCCGGCGTTGCTCGGGTTGAATTGGCTAAATGTTGATTGAAAAGTAATTAGACTAATCATTTTTCCTTCATAGAGAAATTCAAACTTCATTTAAGCTGTACGGAAAATAAATTTAACATTGTTTTAACTTATTCATAGCTTCTACAATTTACTTCGGATGCAAATATGTATACATGATATATCCATCCATATAATCCATTTCATATTCATCGCACTTCTGCTGTAAGACAAACTACACAAGTTTTTCTAAGGTGACTACTTCAGTAGTTGAATTAGAAATATCTTTGAACTACAACATATGGCTACCCAAATTGTTTAAATATAATGTTTTGGAGAAAATTGTTTTTCGAGCAATACTGGTAAAACAATTTTATTGGAAAATTTGATTTTTGATCAATACTGGTAAAACAAACTGAACTGCGTATGGCAATCATTTTATGCTCAATGTTATTCCTATGGCAATTTCGAATTGTTTTTAGCCCCTCTGCACACCTAGATTAAAGAAAACGAGGGTTAATATGTAGCCTACGTTACCCGCAGGGTTCCAAAGTATAAGTGTACCAAATTTGGTGTTGATTGGTCAAACGGTGTAGATTTGTATAGGGAACAGACAGAAAGACAGGCACCAATTCTGCTTTATATGTATAAATTTTGTAATTATGGAAACTTACTTTCTCTATTTTCGTTTTTCTCATTTCATGGAAATTCCCATATACTAGCTTAGATTTCATAAATCTTATATTTTTAAAAATTCACAATGGCAAGCAGGAAAACAAAATACGCAATACATAGGTTAGTAACAAAAATTACATACAAATAATATATAATATTAAAAAATTGATAAGAAAAGGTAAGACAAGAAAGAGAAATAGTTAGCTGCCATACAGTCTTTTAACCTCCCAGTATCGACCGCAGAGGTCCCGACAAGAGAGGGCAGGATAAAATTGCCCTCTATTGTTGGGACTTGAACCCCCTAATCTGAAGTTTTAAGAATAGTGTCAGTGTCCACAAATGTTAAGGGATTATATAAATATGGGTTAAAATGAATTAATTAAAATTCCAATGATTGCTGTTCAAATATTAGAAAATTTTAAATATTATTAAAATATATCAGAAAAATGAGTTTGATATTATGAAATCGAGTATATTCGAGAAATTGTTTTAACTGATGAACAATGATTGACCTAATTTTCTTATGTCTAAAATTTTAACGACTCATTTAAAAGAATTGTCTGTCATGTTTTAAATACTATGACTTGTTAACAAGATTTGATTTGCCATGATTGAACATCATGGAGGGTTATTATCGAATGTTTATACCTTAACATGTCCTTTTGTAAGCAAAATCACATAATAAATTTGCGTGTCATAAAACAAAGAGGCTCGCGATGATTTATAACTATTACATTTTCATTTTCAAGAATTTATCGTAACACTGATCAATACATTAGACGGGTGTTAAATGAATTATAAGCAAAAAATTTAAAAGATCGAATGGGAAAGTGAAAGGAATTTACTTGTTGCCAACTGAGTTGAATTCAAATCAAGGGGAGAACTGTTAAATTCGGATTGTGTTCCAAAGCAAACGTATTCAGAAATATTTGTTTAAAAGCTGAATGGCTTGAATTCTTCTGCCATTATAGCTTATAGGAGACTAGTTAATAAAGTCCCTATTTTGAATTGGGATAAGACGTCAGAAAATTTATAATAAATAATTTACAAGTTCACTGACTATCATAAAAGATGTTATTATGAATATGAAAACAAAGTAACCTATGCACTGGAACTTCTAAGAAAGGAAAAGAAATTTAATTAGCGTACTAAAAACTAGCTTTAAAATCTGTAGGAATGCTTCGATAAGACTTCCTCAGTTATTAAGTTTTGAGGGTTTGTATATTTTCAAATAATACATTGAAACAAAAAATAATTAATTAAAATAGATTCATCACTATCGAACAATTGGTTTAGGTAGGTAGGTATTTTAATTAACGTCACACTGGAGCAATAGAACGTGCTATTGGCGACGGTCCGGTTCCCTAAGGGAAAGATCCGAGGACAACACCACGTAATTTTGAACCACGGTCAGATGACGACATGAGCTGGCACCTCACTCTCCAAACTTGAACAGTTGGTTTAGATTTTAGGGGAATTATTACATTGTCTATATATTTTAAACAGTCTAGAAACAATATTCCTATAGGAGTTGGTACCACAGATCTCATTTACTTCAGATTAATGCTCTTATGGGCTCCATACGTAACTTACAGCAGATTTCGTACCTAATAGATTTTCCTGCGTGAAATTGACTAATGTCATATAACAGGAACGCTCAAATGGAATTGTGGACCCCATTGTTGTTTACTTGATAACTCTTTCGTGTCAGGGCAAAAGGGGTTAAGTCAAAAAGTTCTTATAATCTTAACTTGAATATTTCACTTTCCCACAAATATTCAGGAAGAAAAAGCATGCCAAAAAACAAATTATCGGAATTTAGATTCGTAGATTGATTCAGTTTCAATTTTAGGCATATTATATTAAAAGCATATTATTTCGACTCCCTCGGACCTATCAAAAGTCGGACTTAACTCCTTTTCCTTGACGCGGAAGAACTTATGCTGCAATATTTTAAAACCTACTAGTGTTTGCTCGTTTTGATAAGCAGGAGGAAAGCAAATCTAAAGGTCCTCAGATAAATGTCAAGTTGTGTTCTTTGACGAATAAGTGACATCTCCGCTGTGAGTCCTTTTCTTTCCTTTAAATGCAAAGCCGCGATGTGCTATTGACTCAACGCCATTTCAGACTACCGTTTTCCTCCTATATTATAGCAAATAATCAAAGCACTTTGTCTCTTTCTTAAACAAACAGAACCGCTGAGGTGAAACAAGTCGACATGGATTTTACATCGGCAAATCCATCGATCCGTCCCCCCTTGCATGCGAAAGACCCACCGTTTACATAGAATTAACGTTTTTAATCTATAGATAGCGCACCTTTGGAGAAGACAATGCTCTCTCTTCAACAAATAACACTCTGGCGGCGGGCTCAGAAATATTTCGGACGCCATTAACCCGTTGTTCGCTCTATTCTGCCCCTGCTTTCTCTTTTTTAATTTAAAAGTGAAATTTTGAAAAGCGAGGAGAGAGTGAAGGAGAGAGAGAATTGCACTAAAAGTGAAATAAAATAGAAAATTTTCTGCAAACGCCGGATACTCATATGCTCAGCGGGCCATGCTTTCTGTTTGACGACGCCAAAACTTTTGCTTTATAGAGGGAAAGGAAGAATTAAAAGAGAAGAAAAGAAAGGAAAAAAGGAAGCAGTCCGTCGAAACTTGCTTCATTTTCTAATTTTCGCAAACTGAACCAGTGAACTGTATTCGGAGTTGTCGTTAAAGTTTTACCTCCTGTTTTAATAAAATAGAAAGAATAATCCTCCGGCCTGTAAATGAATTTTCTCCAAATTTTTCACTTCGCTCAATCTTCTCGGAGATTGTTAATTTTCGTCACCGTAAAAGGAAACACGTGTTTGATCATATGCAAAGCACTGCGATTGCATCGACTCGAATCGTTCTTTTCTTCTGGGATAGAATTTTTCTATCGTTTGACGCTCCCGGCAGCACTGCTATGATTGGTCGGCCCAAAGTCAAGGCGAAGCTTAGTGGAGGCATCTTCATTTTATGAATGACAATCCTCTTTGTACTAGCTCTTCGAAATCATTTAGAAGTTTGAAAGAACACAAAGATCCCCAACAACACCAGGAGCGATTTATCATTTTCGCTAGGTGCACGCAAACAGTAAGTGCATTTAAATCAACAATGGTCGAATGCAGTTGCTGGAAATGAAAGGTTTTATTTGAAGCTTCAGAACTAAGCTTTAAATTTCTTTGATACTATATGAAATATTTTTTGTAGTAGATTGCGTTTATAATCTTTAAAATATATCTAAATTCTATTTTATATTTTATTGGAAAAGAGACAAACTTACATATAACTTGTGATAAATGCATTAAATAAAATATTTTAGAAGGCATATCGTTGCTACCACACCAAAGGGACGAATCTGCATTTTGGCGATTTTCCCCTAACTGCATTTTTCGAGTCACCATTTCATGTTTTATACTATGACAAAGTCACGAATCATCTTGATTCTTAGTGGAAATGCCGATTTTCATGAGAAAACGACCTTTGAGTCGTATCTCGATTTTTCCCGAAGCATCAAAACTTTGAACGCGTTTTGGAAGAAACGTCAAATTTGCATATTCGTGCCTTTGTCTTGGTGGTAACGATATACTTATATACCAAATAATTTTTTTTCAAAGGAGTCATATTTTGCTTTGAAGATTGGATTGTAATATATTTCAGCTAGTATGTTTGTCATAAATATATTGCACACTTGTAAAATTCTTTTTGGGGCAACATGGAATTAAGGATTGGGAGTTAATAATCCAACTGTTTTCTTTAAGCAAAATATCAAGAATTTTTGTCAAATTGAAGATTTTTCCTGGTTTAAACATTTGGTTAGGTTGATTTGATTTGATTAGGTTTTGGTTTGTACCTCAAGTAATGCTGATCTAAATGCTGTGGGGTTTTATGAAATTTAGGGGGTGATAGTAATATATGGTATATAATATATAAATTCTGAGGATTTGATTAATTACAAAACACCACCTGGAATTAGTAAAATTAAATACACACAGAATTTAAAGGGGAAGACAAGCTGAATTTACATTACAGACGTAAAGCTGCATTGTTTTACTTTGTGGATAATTAAAATTTTTAAAGGTTTGAAAATTCAATTTTTCTATACTGAACTTACTATTTTATTTCTGATGCACTGATACATTTAATTTAATATTAACTTCTAAGTATTGAAATAACTTTAATAAATTCAGTAAAAACAAAACTTTTTAATGGTTATCTGTAAAAGGCTCAATAGAGAATATAATCCATGCAAAACGTATCTGCTTAAACATATGTCTTAAAGGAGACACTGAATTTTTTTATCAAGAGTTAAATTTTAACGGTAGATTTTTATAGACAAGTTCTATTGAAATGGTGTCTTGCTCATAAAATTTATATCTATCCCAATTTTTGCAAATTCCTATCAAGAGTAAGGGAATTTTCTTTTTTAAATTATTATACAGAGCTCGCATGGAAGTCTATCGCTTTTCGTTCTTAAGATACCCTATAGTTAATTAAATTAATTAATGCCTTTATTTAGTTTTGCCCCTCATTTGGTCAACACAAATCCCTTAATCAAACTTCCATCTATATTAAGAATAATAATGTTTTTCTAAGGGACGCGAGAACAATTCACTTCTAATCGTGGCATATCATGAAGGAGATATACGAGTCTCATTGTTAGTGCTAGTCTAGAAAAGTTGACAGGCTCTCCAGATTTAGCATGTGGATACTTCTGGTACAGACTTAGCGGGCTAATCACCCCACTAGCTTTTCTCCTATCAGTCTACCGCATTTCTATGGACATTTCGATTTTGAGAACGCTTTTTCACGGATTCTTTTTACGCATAATAATTTCCCCCGAAATTCCACTGCGAGAGTGAAACTTTATTTTAAAACTTCAAAATCCAAAAAGCAATCCCGAGAGTTCAATAAAATTTACGTTTCCACGACCAGAAAAGCAGCAACCAACACTCGCTCTATCAACACGATTGCGACTTAGTCGTAAAATGATTGAAAGACATTAAGCGACGCTTTCTAATGCATTTCGGAAACTTAATTTAGACATCGGAAAAATTAATTTTGACCCAGGGTTCCTCTCCGAGACGTCCGCGAGAGAGAGAAGAGCATTTCTCCTTAAAAACACCCTCGCGCGTTCCGTGAATGTGTGAAATTTCGGAGTTTTAATTTGATGCCGTTGAAATTAATCGCTTTAATTCTGGCGTTTTTTCTCCTTCCAGACCCCCCTGATCCTCCTCCCCCCGAGAGTGGAAGCGTTGCCAGCAAAATCAATCTCGAGCGTTAATATCCACCCTCAGCCAAAGACTTCGGTAAATGATTATAAGTCACATTGACAATCCCTACTAATGAGTTTCATTTAAAAGTTGGGAGGAGGCGCACTTTGTCAAGTGTTGCAGGTGCTGGAACGGAACTTTAATAAAAATGCCTAGATCAGGAAACTTTTGAAGGTCCTCGACTAAATTTCATTAAGGGCCGTCGCATCGCGGTTATAATTTTAAATGCGCTGAAGGCCGCGAAAGCAGATCTCTTTGATTAACAGTGCAGAAGTAAAAATAAAACGAGCGAGGGAGAGCGCTCCGCTTGCTAGGTGCCATTCCATAATCTTGTTCGCTCCCCGTAAACATGGACATTTTGATGAAGCTGGGAGAGGAGAGAAGAGGCAAATGAAAAATTTTCCACAACTCTCTTACTTTAGTAATAAATGTCAAAGAGGAGAGGTAATTAAATCCATTCTGGGTGATGCAAATGAGGCATTTTTCACTTTCCACCCGCGCCTCTGATAAGATAAAACTCCCGGCCCACGTCACTTTTCTTCCCGATTATATAAAAATTAATGTCTCCCGATCAATGACGGCCTTTTTTCTTTGGCGCTGCTTTTATTTAATAAGATACGACGCCTGCCATCAGATATCTATATATTCACTTGTCGACCCTCTGCAATCGCCTTATGTATCAAATGTGTGACGAGGCGATAGGGGGTCGGTATATTAGTTGACTTTCCCATTTGCTTCCAGACAGACGGTTCGCGTCGCCACTTCCGCTCAGGGCCCGTTTCCAGGAATGCCCTTCGATGCTCTTCCAGAAAACTGACTTCCTGCTTCCGTGGATGCTTTCCTATCTGTAACCCTTAGAGAATTTACTTATCGCATTGATGATTTGAATTTTTACCACCACCGATTCAATGTTTCATATTTAAGCCTGGCTCTTGATGCCGTACAAGGATACCGGCCAGAACGTCGCCACTTATGCTCAGAGATGTGGCCCATTTGCAGGAATGCCATTGGATGCTATTCCAGCAAACTGACTTTCTGCTTCCGTGGATGCTTTCCTATTTGTAACCCTTAGAGAATTTACTTTTCGCATTGATAATTTGAATTTTTACCATTACCACTTCAATGTTTCATATTTAAGCCTGGCTCTTTATATCGTACAAAGGTCCGGTGAGAATGTCGCCACTTACGCTCAGGGATGTAGCCCATTTGCAGGAATGCCATTGGATGCTATTCCAGCAAACTGACTTCGTGCTTTCGTAGACGACTTTCCTATCTGTAACCATTAAGGAACCTATCTCGCATTAATGACTTGAATTTTTACCACCACCGCTTCAATGTTTCATATTTAAGCCTGGCTCTTGATGCAGTACAAAGATAATGACCACACGGTTGGTTTTCAGGGGACTTATGATGCAAGGTCCAATAACAGATAAGCTGCATCAAATAGAAGACAGTTTTAGAATTCTCAGCAGCAGAGTTAAACATCGCATCAAGGTTTCTCCAGAGCTGTTTCTCTGAAGTGGTGAAAAGTTAAGAAAGTTCCTTTTAACGATGTTTATCTTTTATGAAAACAAATTTTAGTTTTTCATATTTGCATGCAATCAAATGCAAAGATAAATTCTCAGGAGTGAAGTAAAATTGCAATCTTCAGAAAGAACAACTTTAGTTCTGAAGAAGTGTGCTCCTGTGTTGCACGCTTTGATGTCATGGGGCAAAATTCATCTAAGAAATTTCGTTGCCTGTCGACCTAGATTATTTTCCACTTTTCAGTGGCGAACGTGATGCACAAGCTCCTTTATTTCTAGATCATAAATTTTTGTCTGGTCTAATTATCTCTCGTGTGGTAAAAAAATTAGCTTAAATCAACCAATCGTGTTACCAAGACAGCCTCTAACTTAATGGATACGACTGTGCTCACAGGCACAAAAGCCGTTTTAGGTTTTTATAGGTCGTAAACCCCAAATTAGGTATTGTTAGGTGCTACAAAATTTTGATATTTTTTCAGGACATCCCAAATTGTAAAAATATGTTAACAGATTTGAAATAGAGTGGTGAAACTGAATAGATAAAAATCTAAGAATCCAGACCTAAATTCTAAGTATCGAGTATTTTTTTCAAAATGTAAATCCATTAAATTGTTACATTTAGGCCTGTGCATTTTAAATTTAGTCATGTCAGTCAGGAAAAATACATCTTGGATGATTTCTGTAAAACTAATTTATTTTGAATACTTTTCTTTTCAACGTGACATCAAATATTTATATCCGTACAAAATAAACATGGGCTGTGCATATTCTTTACTGTTAGTAATTCTATGTAAAAGTGATTGTGAAATGTTTTTCGAGGATTCGAAAAAGTGACAAGAGGCAGGGAATTTGTCAAAGAACTACACTGCTGGCCACCGTAAATGCAACACCCTGAAGGAAGCATGCAAATAATATGAAATTTACAACATGCATTAGCGGAGGTGAGATATGCAAATGATTAGAATTTCAGCGCAGACGCACATCACGCGCGCCTGTGGCGCCACTTCAAAGCGCTATTTAAAGCTTGGAGATTTCGACGATTTCAAGTACGGCAATTGTGTTTTTCTTGTGGTTTTTTCAAAAAAAACGATCAATTATGCCTCGTAGAAAACAGCGATCATCTTTTGATCAAGTATCCGAGTTCGACAGAGGAAGGATAGTGGCCTACCGAGATTGTGGATTATCTTTCAGAGAAATCGGTAGTCGTGTTGGACGAAACCAAACAACTGTAATGCGGATATGTGATCGTTGGATGCAGGAGGGTACGACGGACCGACGTGTTCGATCGCATCCACCTCAGTGCACCACTTCACGTGATGACAGGCATATTGTGCGTATGGCAGTGACGGATCGCTCAGCCACATCACGAACCATAGCACAGCACATTCAGTCTGTACCGCATCATCCAGTGTCTGCGCGTACCATTCGACGCCGTTTACAGCAGAGTGGTCTGTCCGCAAGACGTCCATTGCTTCGTCTACCCTTGACGCAGAACCACAGACGTTTCCGCCGCCAATGGTGCGATGAAAGAAGGATGTGGACGGCAGAATGGAATGAAATTGTCTTTACTGACGAGTCACGCTTCTGTCTGCAACACCACGATGGTCGGATTCGAGTCTGGAGACACCGTGGAGAGAGGATGCTGAACAGCTGCGTTATGCACCGCCACACTGGTCCTGCATCGGGTATTATGGTATGGGGCGGTATTGGATATCACTCTCGCACTCCTCTAGTACGCATTGCCGGTACTTTAAACAGCCAGCGCTACATCTCCGAGGTGTTGGAGCCAGTTGTCCTTCCTTACCTTCAGGGCTTGCCCACAGCCATATTTCAACAGGATAATGCGCGACCACACGTGGCACGCATTGTCCAAGGGTTCTTCGTCAATCGCCAGATTGAATTGCTTCCCTGGCCAGCTCGCTCTCCGGATCTTTCGCCGATAGAAAACATGTGGTCCATGGTTGCTCAACGATTGACCCAGAATACATCCCCAGCTGCCACACCAGATCAACTTTGGCAACGTGTGGAAGCTGCTTGGTCTGCTGTACCCCAAGAACACATCCAAAGTCTCTTTGAATCAATGCCGAGGCGTGTGGCAGCGGTGATCTCCAACAATGGCGGCTACTCTGGCTACTGATTTTGGCAGGAACCACACTTCACAGAAGTCTATAAATTTAATCATTTGATACTTGGTCAACATGTTATCTACAAAATAAATTTTGTTATGATATCTCTTGTCTTTCTTGGTGTTGCAATTTGGGTGGCCAGCAGTGTATTTACTTTATGTATAAGAGCAGGTATTCAATACAAATAATTCTTATTCTTTGAAATTCTTTAAATCCCGCGTTTGTTTTGTTATCAAAATCCGCACTATTCCAGTTTGTGACTATCAACGCATGTACACTGATCCCCGCAATAAATATGGACGCGCAAATATAATCAAACATTTTCACCATCATTATTAATGCATCGTCCGAATAGGAGCTAAACTGGAGTAATTTATTTCATGTTTCCGTTGTCACTAACTTGAATTTTATGTCTGGGATTATCATGCTTTTATATTGGTTTTTGTTTATATTTCATTAATGATAATAAAATGTGACGCCACTCTACTTTATGTAACGTTTTCTAAAAATAAAATTTAGAGCTGCGTTTAATTTATGGATTGCTTTTATGGATGTTTTTTCGAGTATATATCTTACTTTGAACTCGTAACTGACGTAATTGGGTATAAATTCTCCTCTCCTATGTAAGCTGAAAATTTATTGTGAACCAGTATCTTCCTGCTTACACCTGGACAAGGTAAACGAACCAGTGCGTCGTAATATTTTCTACCTCCATGTCAACTTTCGTCAGAAGATTAATTTTAATCACTTCTTCATTAATACTTATTTATTACACAGTAAAGCAGTTTTATAATTCTTTGCTCATCACCTTTACTTTATCTTAATTTCTGTCAACATTGAGGATGAATAACTTTTGAACTTCTGAGGTTTTGTTTAATTTGAAAAAATCAATAACTTATATCAAGTAAACATTGAGCAACTAACACCATTGTCTTCATCAGCGAACTTCAGAACACTGAACTATTGATAAATTATGATTTAACCGTAGATTGTTTAAACTTTTTTAAGTAATAAAAATAGCTTTCCAATATAGCTTTCCAATAAAAATATACTCTGAAGGAGCTTATATTTATGATAAAAACTGTGACTCGTTGAATTGTAATTTGCACGTTTAAGACTTAAAAATTCAGATTCCCCTGATGGTAACCTTGGAGCCAATTTTATGTAGTGTGAATTTATTTGCATGACACCTAAAATTGAGGTTCAATATTATCAACGTCTTTGTTTTGATTTGTCTACTGCAATTTTTGCGAAGAATTAGACCGGGACTTACAGGATCAAACTTTTGGGATATAGACAGCTGTTATCAGATTTTATTGACAGCCTGTATTTAGTGATTTAAAGTTACATAGATTTAAATACACTTTGTATTGAAAATTTGTTAAAATTTCAAATATTTTATTTCTTCATTTAAGTTTCTTGCTTTCATTATACATTTGTTAGAATTTTTTCACTCTCCCTTGTACCTTGCTATATTTTATCTTAGCAGATTTTGGAACTTTAATGCTTTCCTCTCACAAACCTTCTCTCTTGCTTGAATAGTTTACACAGCAATTTTAGGGCTTTATACGTATTAATTATAGCTACAGAAAGTTTGAAAATCGTTACTTAAACTTCAATAGCGTATTAATAGTTAAGCCTAGTGAAAATTTAAATGTTCCATTAAAAAATAAATATCTCACCTTTGATGCTCATTTCCCTCATATCCTTTCTCAGTTTAAATTTTAATAGTGAAAATCTACGTATCTCATAAATTTTTCAGTGAAAATTTATATGTATCTCATCAACTTTAATCTGAAAATAAAGAAATCGTTTATAAAGTGCAGGAACCTATTTTATGTTACATACAGTGTGAATCTAGTTAATGAGTGTGTTTAAATTTTAGATAAATTTCAAAATTTAAAACCCAACATAAAATTAAATAAATGGTTGTTCTCGAATATTATTAATGCAATAATATTATTAGTTACTTATTTTTATTAAATTGTTTTATTAGTTTAACTTAAAATGTTTTAATTCTCTTGCGATAAAATTCGTCTCCAAAATTTTGTCTTCGACGGCATTTCTTTTCCTCGACCCTGCTTTTCAAAAATTAATTTTGGAAACACTAGATTAAATGTAACAATCGGAATGGTTTTCCGTGTAAACATTTCCGACACTTTGGAGCTTTGCGATGAAAATTGTGAGACTCAATGTTGTGCATGTGATAAACAAGAAACTGCGAGGCGACGCAAATTACAACGTTATTAGACGTCTTCATTAATTCGACACAAAGATCTAATAATATTATTATTTACTTATTGTTATTAAATTGTTTTATTAGTTTAACTTAAAATGCTTTAATTCCCAACGATAAAATTCGTCTCCAAAATTTTGTCTTCGACGGCATTTCTTTTCCTCAACCCTGCTTTTCAAAAATTAATTTTGGAAACACTAGATTAAATGTAACAATCGGAATGGTTTTCCGTGTAAACATTTCCGACACTTTGGAGCTTTGCGATGAAAATTGTGAGACTCAATGTTGTGCATGTGATAAACAAGAAACTGCGAGGCGACGCAAATTACAACGTTATTAGACGTCTTCATTAATTCGACACAAAGATCTAATAATATTATTATTTACTTATTGTTATTAAATTGTTTTATTAGTTTAACTTAAAATGCTTTAATTCCCAACGATAAAATTCGTCTCCAAAATTTTGTCTTCGACGGCATTTCTTTTCCTCAACCCTGCTTTTCAAAAATTAATTTTGGAAACACTAGATTAAATGTAACAATCGGAATGGTTTTCCGTGTAAACATTTCCGACACTTTGGAGCTTTGCGATGAAAATTGTGAGACTCAATGTTGTGCATGTGATAAACAAGAAACTGCGAGGCGACGCAAATTACAACGTTATTAGACGTCTTCATTAATTCGACACAAAGATCTAATAATATTATTATTTACTTATTGTTATTAAATTGTTTTATTAGTTTAACTTAAAATGCTTTAATTCCCAACGATAAAATTCGTCTCCAAAATTTTGTCTTCGACAGCATTTCTTTTCCTCGACCCTACTATCCAAAATTAATTTTGGAAACACAAGATTAAATGTAACCATCGGAATGGTTTTCCGTGAAAACATTTCCGACACTTCGGAGCGTTGCGATGAAAATTGTGGGACTCACTGCTGTGCATGTGATAAACAAGAAACTGCGAGACGACGCAAATTACAACGTTATTAGACGTCTTCATTAATTCGACACAAAGACCTGGCAGGTCAACGGCGACGCATCCTCGGGAATAAGGCGGAATTTCGAAGGCCTTATTTCTGCTCCAACGAAAGAATCATTAAATGCGACTTTAATTTGCGTCTGAAATGCGAAACTTGTTTTGATGAGATTCGTGCGCAAAGGGCGGAAACAAATCATTTGAAGAATATCCATTTTGATCATCTATTCAGCAAACACTTGGAGCGGATATAGGACATCCGTTCGAAGAGAGACAGCAGAAATTAATCTCAACGGAGGAGCTTCTGTTTTGAGTTGAGAATATAAGTGCTTTCAATTGCAGGCAGGGAAATGCGTTGACAAATGTAACGTCCTCTCAAATGTCTCGGCAAATGAAATAGTTGTTTTTAAATAAGAGACTGATAGCAGTAAATTATAGAGTTCCACCCACTGAAATAAATCGCATACATTATCCCACTTCGGCGTTACCCTCGTCATTTTGTGATGGTGTTATGTAGTAAATATTTTGCTCTTGCTTGTGATAAATTAAATTAAACAGCAGCTTATGCCTAGAGTACAGTTGAAGAGTTGTGTAAACATACTGGGACTTAAATGGTGCAGAATTCTTGCGTTTCATTCCCATTTAACTTGCGTTGTCTTAAAATTCCTTCTCGATGTACCATCGAGTTTTAGTCATTACAATTGATAAAAGAATTCTTCCGATAAATTCTGTCTCTTTTTGTTAAATTTAAACACTTGAAAATAAGCAGTCGTCCTATCTTCTGTGCCATATAACCTTTTAATATGTCGTAGTTTTAATAAGGAAAGCAGATATTTTAATGAAATACAGGTCAGCGATAACTTTTAACACTCCATGTAGCTGTTTGAAAGAGGCATCTCGCCATTAGCAAAAGCGACCAGATCTTTATGGATCTTATGGAATGGCATCTCGTCATTAGAAGAAAGCTGACCAGATCTTGATCATCATAAAGAAATCGCAAAAAATATATAGATCACGAGATACCTCGTCATTATCAAAATTGATCAGGTCTTGATGGACGAGATATCTCGTCGAAACCACTTGGAGGGTTAACCCAATGATCGTGTTCATAACTAGCACGTTTTTATGATGGTTTGGGCAATATCTTGGAGTTACTGTAATGATAAGAAATCGAATCCCTCATCGATGAAACATTCACTAAAAGGCTTCCTCTAAAAACAGCAACAGACAATTGTTTGGTCTCAATATTTTATTCTAATCATTTTTATATTTCAAATTTGACACATGTGCTCATTAGCACGTACTTGAAATAAATTAAACGCTCGTGACGTCGAATTATATTTACAATATTTACATTTTTGTCCTCTCGTGGAAAGCATTTCTGCCACTCCTGCCAAAACTCCACATATGTTAAGTATACATATGTGTAGTGAACATATGTGGAAGTGGCTCCCAACGTTAAGTATATACCGCGAAGAGATAGATTTCTTTAAAAGCTCAAAACTAATAAATAATAATTTAAACTTAGTATTTATTGGAATATTAGAGTACACATTTAGAAACATATTAGGCTAAGAAATAATTTCATATTCACTATAATATTTTTAAAGATATATTTTAAATGTCAAATTTACAAAGTTCTATGTCATAAAATTGAGCATACGCCCAGCCTATTTCGTACAGAAACACAATGAAAACATAAGATAAAATTTTGTTGCATATATTTTTGCATGTAGAAAAACTTTTAATCCAAGGGGCACTGAATTAACAAGAATTTGTGTTGTTTTTCTGAATAATTTTGCCCATTTTTCTTATAGAATCGTTCTTATGTTGTGTGCTCTGAATATCGTGATTTTTAACCACTTTTTCCTACGAGAATCAAATTCTCAAGCTTTTCCTTGAAATCATGGAAAACTAAAATATTTAACTCTATTGAAGAACAATCGTTTTTAAAAGGACTCAAAATTTGGATTGAGGCAAACTTTTGCATCTGTAGATAACGTCTCCACGAAGAGAGAAGAGGTGCAGTGTAAAATCAATAAAAATTAAAGTTTCAATATCACCTTAAACAGAAACTGTACACCCCATCATAACCTCAGGAACTCAATGGGCTTGAAAATAGTGGAATGCCTTGTAGGAAAAGTGGTTAAAAAATCACGATATTCAGAGCACAGAATGTAATAACGATTCTACGAGAGAAATGCGTAAAAACATTCAGTAAAATAACATAAATTCATGTTAATTCAATGCCCTTTGGCTTAAAAGTTATCCTACATGCAAAAAAATGTTCAACAAGATTTTATTGGACGTTTTTATTGTGTTTCTGTACGAAATAGGCTGGAATCAATTTTGTGACAGAATTTTGAAAAATTGACATTTAAAACCTATCTTTCAAATTTTTTAGAGAATATGCAATTATTTCTTAGCCTAACATGTTTTTAAATGTGTACTCTAATATTCCCATAAGCACTAAGTTCAAATTATTATTTATTAGAGTTTGGGGTTTTAAAGGAATGTCTCTCTTCATGGTGTATACTCAATTTTGGGAGCCTATGTATATCAAACTGCATTGAGAATTGTTGGAAAGTATAAAATTTTTTCTATGTTCACTATTTAATTCCCCCCCCCCAAAAAAATAGTAATTTTACTTCACGATGCATTGTATATTTTAGCCTTTGACCCAAAGTGTCTCCTTTGGAAAACCCCACTAGACAGAAGTCTCAACCTCGATCTTACTTTTGAAGCCAATTGCTTTCGCTGAAAGGATACCGAATGACACATCATAGGTTTGGGGTAAATCCTTTGGGGATTGAGATTCGGAGCCGTTTCCTTCGATAAAGAATTGAACGGAAAGCACGCTCTTAGCTTTGTTAAGAAAGGGATAGTACATGACGTACAGAAAATAGTGTTTTGATATTTGAGTGGATATTCGAAAGGAAAGGTTTTTCAATGGTAGTAACTGGAAGCAAAACTATTTATGAAAGAATACAAATCTATACTTTTAAGCTTGAACGAAATCCTTTCTATTGTTGAAATATAAATTTTAAAAGTCTCATTTCTATTTTTAGTATATAAAATCGCATTTTATCTCGAACGTAAGACGTGACTGTATCACGTCAGATCTGAAGACGATATAAAATTCTAGGAAAGTAATAGAGTCGGGAATTTTTTTAAAGAGGTCACACCTATATTGCTTTTTCAGTGTATATATGAATTATAGAAGACTACATATTTGTTTTTTTAATTAGAAGGAAAACAGAAATTTACCCTTTGTCTTGCCAAACTGCAGAAGAGCCTTATAGTCAGTCTCTAAGCATAGGTTTGTTGACTGGGTATTTTCTAAGATTTTAGTTATAGAAGTTCGCCATTGTTTAACTTTAATCATGCTATAGATAGAAAAGAAGGTAAAATTCATGGGAAGTTTTTGCGAAAAGATTCTCTTATTAAATGATCATTTATCATACTAGCATTTAAATTTAAAAAGCTATTCCCAATGCAGGGTTCATGTGTATAAATTTCAAACAAGGGTGGAAAATAAAAAAATTATACACTCCATTTTCTAGGTAATAGGATTAAGGGTTTTCTAAATAACAGAGTTTAACATTAACAAGGTTGTTATAAATATTTTCAATTTTTACTATTTGTGTTTATTCTAACTATATTTTCATACTATGCTACCTTTACATTTGTTTCTTCACAGTTACAGCCCTCATACATAATTGAAAAAGTATTTAAAGAATTGCATTCACCCTGTTTTTAATTTTTTTATTTAAAATTTTATTTTTACTCATATAGGTATACGGTATTGCTAAAAATTATCAAATTACAAACAAATCACCATTAAACTTAATCTCTGATCCTAATGTCACAGCGAATCTTATAGCGTATAGCATAAAGGCGTTGAATTCAAACTAAATGAAGCTCCTTTTGAGGCAGCAATGCTTACAATGAGTCTGGTTTCAAGGCAGTTTACTATATACTTATACTATATCATGAAGTTATGATCAGGTTTATGCATTAACTATAATTTTTACAATCGACACTTATATTAGAAGCTGAGGTTTCTAAAGCCAAGCATTCATTAATCAGTAGCGTTTTCGTTCTGCAATTTTCTACCACGTTTGACTAGTTTCTCACCCACCCTTGAAGAAGTCTTATTTTTCGACCATAAAGAACTGGTGAAAACAGAATCACAAATATGGTAATTGTCAAACGTCTAGACACTTCGTTGTTTCTAAAATCGTGGAATTAGTTCATGCAATAAGGTTCATGTATAGCCGGGAATCCATGGAATGGATTTCCCTTCGGGATTGATCCCCGACTGTCGCCAATAGCCCTTTGTGTTGCTCCAGTGCGACGTTCATTCAGCCACCCTACCCCATAATAAAAGTTATTGAAACGTATTGGCGATTGATAAAATGCTGTAGACTTGCGAACTGCCTCAACGATTTTTGCTACCTGATTTCTACCACCTAGCATGGAATTTATACAAACGAAAAACTTCTTTGTTCCATACCATGCATATTTTAGAAATTACTAAGCTTGATTTTCTTTGAAAACTTTGTGTACGGCGTGGTAATTTTCTTTTCACAGGTAGACTGTCTCAAGATGAAGTGTTGTACAACATTCAGTGAAGAAACGTTACATCCGGTCTAACCTAGGTCAAGCACTATATTTCGTGCAAAAGGCTCGCTAATAATCCCAAAACAGGATTTGGGTCATTTTTCAAACTTGATGGTGTTAAATGTGAGGAGAAACAAACTCTTCTACTGCAGTAAGAGTAAATTATTACTTAAAGCCCCATTATGTGTGTGGCGGAATATAAAGTCCCAAAAGAACTCATAAACTTTGAAACCCAAATTTAAGGATACAGATTTGGCTGACATTATACGATGCTTCTACTAGCTGTAGTCCTAATTATACCTTTGTGCATGATCTTCTGCATGTACTCCATGTAACCGAAGACTTGAGACCAGCAATTACTGCTTTAATGATTTGTAGTAAACGGTGTGGAGTGGAACATAATTGTTTCTTGGTACTCCAAAAGAAGAAAATATATTTTGAGAAGTGTTAGAAAAATAATGGGAAGACTTACCTACATGGGCGCTAAGGTTTGTTTTCCACTTGAAAATGGTATTTGATGTCTACGTTTCTTAGCTGCATTTGAACATGACTTAAATAGTGTTACACCAAACTTATTAGTTTCATGATTTTAAAAATAAATCCTTTTCAACTCGATTTCTTTGTATGGTATTTCTGGGATTGCAGTAAACTAGCTTTTTGTTTTTAAAATAATGTCGGCGTTTTGAAATGGTTCAAACTATCATACTGCAATTCAAAAATAGACTCGTGTTATTTGCAGGATGGGTGTTGACTATTTCATTTGAAAATTATTTCGATAAAACGGAACATGAAGGTTGGCTTAAAATATGAACTCAAGAATCGACCCTGTAGAATTGCAATGCATGATTACATTTTTTGAAGAGATCAAATACTTTGAACTATACTAGAATAAGATGTCCTAGTATTCAAGCAATTTCAAGCAATCTATATGCAGCATAATCCATCTATTAAAAATTTAATATTGAAAATACTACGTATTTTAAGGATACTCTGTGGAATTTATTGAATCACTCACAAAAGATTTAAGGAAACGATTTTAACTCTATCTGAGAATTAGTTAAAATATCTAAATATAACATTTAGTGGCACATGTTGATTAATATTTTTGAATTATAAGTCTTATTGCAGGTATTTTTCAACATTAGAAGGAAAATTAAATTAAAATAAAATTTAAAATAGATACTTAAGAACGCAAATTGGCCTTAAACAAGTCAATTTAAAATATATTTACATTTTTAACAGCTTAAAGTCAAGAATAGGCCCGAAAGTAAACTTAAAAATGGTAAACTCTCTTTCTCTCTCTCTTAATTGGTTCCTGGCCGTCAATGAATCTTCATTCTCATGTGTGCTTAGTTAATTTGCAGGTTAATAGTTCATCTCTAACCAGAGTGTTGTTTGTGATTGAGGGTTACTAGATTCGAATGTCGTAGAAGCGATATCTCGATTTGAATTAGGTGTTATATAGGATGGACTGAATATAAATATTATTTTAATATAATAACCCTCCTAGTGGTCCTTGACTCGACGAGATATCTCGGTATTAGCAATACTGACCAGACTTGATGCACGAGATATCTCGTCTTCGGAAGAAAACTGACTAGATATTGACCTCGTCACCATCACAAAATCCTGAATAACTTGATGGCGAGATATCTCGTCATTAGCGAAATTAGTCAGATCGTGATGGACGAGATATCTCGTCGAAACCACTTGGAGGGTCAATCTTTCTTCCTGACCTCATTATTGCTTCAAGATAAGCGATGGTATCAAAGTGCTAAAGTACGTACTTGTTTATCTGTTTTTAAAATCATTTTCAACAATAAGCAATTGAAAAAACGTTTTTAACCCTCCTGGTGGTTGTCTTGACTAGTTATCTCGTCATTAAAAGAAAACTAACCAGATCTGATGTCATAAAAAATCAGCAATATCTTCATGACGAGATACCTCGTCATTTGCAAAATTTTCAGATCTTGATTGACGAGATATCTCGTCGAAACCATTTGGAAGGTTAAAATGGTAATTAAAAATGAACGCTCCTAGCTCAATTATTTCACATCGCATTGCTGTATTTTCTCCTGTGAGCTAATGATGGGTATTTTCTTTCATATATATTAGAGTTGGCAAGCTTATTGATACAATTTTACTTACATTGAAGTTAAGGTAAGTTCTTTCAAATGCTGCATACTATTCTACATGTGAATAATTTAATGTAGGGTAAGGTGGGATAAATGTTCACTGAATATAAAACGTGTCTGTGATTAAAGTAGAGGTTGTCACCTGCTGTAAATGCTTGAAGGAGTTTAATATATTAGTTTTTCACTATTAGAGAGCTTCGAATTTCGGCAAGGAACATGCGCAGACAGAATGCCATGAATGAAATGAAATGCTCTCCCCTCGCTCACGATACATCACATTGCAAAAAAGAAAACCCATAGTATATACGTACACCATCACATGGGGCAAGTGAGACCCCATGAAATAGTATTGTGAAGCATTTTTTAAAATATATTAATGATAAGTTTTAGCAAATAAGAGCGAAAACATTATTAGTAACGGGTATAGGAGGGTGTGGGAGAAAATACGAAAATTTTAAGAATTACTGGGATATAGTAGTATCAGAGTTTCAATGTGAACTTTGAAGATTTGGTTTTAACACAACTTCGACTAGTAGTCATATAACTAAAAAATTTACTTCATTTGCCAATTTGGCATTTAATCACCTCGTCTGGTGATATAATATTTTATGACCGGATAGATGTGTGAATGCGCATTTCTATAGTGACAAAAATGATAAATCACCAAACTCTACTGTCACGTAGACCAATCAGATGAAGAATCAACGAATGGGCATTTTGTTTTTTACCTTCTCGTGGACCTATCAGGTGAATGTTCGTTTCCACCCGCAGACGAAAGTAGTCTAAGTGTCACTTTACTACTAGTTTTGGTCACATGATCCTGGGCACATAAAAAGGTTACTGTTGTTCACTCTACTTTTATATTTCTCTATGTTTCATCCTACACTGCTGGCCACCGTAAATGCAACACCCTGAAGGAAGCATGCAAATAATATGAAATTTACAATATGCATTAGCGGAGGTGAGATATGCAAATGATTAGAATTTCAGCGCAGACGCACATCACGCGCGCCTGTGGCGCCACTTCAAAGCGCTATTTAAGGCTTGGAGATTTCGACGATTTCAAGTACGGCAATTGTGTTTTTCTTGTGGTTTTTTCAAAAAAACGATCAATTATGCCTCGTAGAAAACAGCGATCATCTTTTGATCAAATATGCGAGTTCGACAGAGGAAGGATAGTGGCCTACCGAGATTGTGGATTATCTTTCAGGGAAATCGGTAGTCGTGTTGGACGAAACCAAACAACTGTAATGCGGATATGTGATCGTTGGATGCAGGAGGGTACGACGGACCGACGTGTTCGATCGCATCCACCTCAGTGCACCACTTCACGTGATGACAGGCATATTGTGCGTATGGCAGTGACGGATCGCTCAGCCACATCACGAACCATAGCACAGCACATTCAGTCTGTACCGCATCATCCAGTGTCTGCGCGTACCATTCGACGCCGTTTACAGCAGAGTGGTCTGTCCGCAAGACGTCCATTGCTTCGTCTACCCTTGACGCAGAACCACAGACGTTTCCGCCGCCAATGGTGCGATGAAAGAAGGATGTGGACGGCAGAATGGAATGAAATTGTCTTTACTGACGAGTCACGCTTCTGTCTGCAACACCACGATGGTCGGATTCGAGTCTGGAGACACCGTGGAGAGAGGATGCTGAACAGCTGCGTTATGTACCGCCACATTGGTCCTGCACCGGGTATTATGGTATGGGGCGGTATTGGATATCACTCTCGCACTCCTCTAGTACGCATTGCCGGTACTTTAAACAGCCAGCGCTATATCTCCGAGGTGTTGGAGCCAGTTGTCCTTCCTTACCTTCAGGGCTTGCCCACAGCCATATTTCAACAGGATAATTTGCGACCACACGTGGCACGCATTGTCCAAGAGTTCTTCGTCAATCGCCAGATTGAATTGCTTCCCTGGCCAGCTCGCTCTCCGGATCTTTCGCCGATAGAAAACATGTGGGCCATGGTTGCTCAACGATTGACCCAGAATACATCCCCAGCTGCTACACCAGATCAACTTTGGCAACGTGTGGAAGCTGCTTGGTCTGCTGTACCCCAAGAACACATCCAAAGTCTCTTTGAATCAATGCCGAGGCGTGTGGCAGCGGTGATCTCCAACAATGGCGGCTACTCTGGCTACTGATTTTGGCAGGAACCACACTTCACAGAAGTCTATAAATTTAATCATTTGATACTTGGTCAACATGTTATCTACAAAATAAATTTTGTTGTGATATCTCTTGTCTTTCTTGGTGTTGCAATTTGGGTGGCCAGCAGTGTATTAAGAATTTAAATTTCTAAGTATGTTTTCAGGTTTCTTTAACTTCCTTAAATTGTCAATGTGTACATAAAAAGTACCACGATGTCCCCATTGCTGAGAATCCGATCCAAGGTCTGTAAGATGAAGCATAAGGGATGTGGAACTCCATTTTTCTCCAGCAGCATCTTCAGATTTCAGAATAATATTTTTCTTTCGCCTCAACTGGGTGGTGGACCAATCAAATATTCTCATTTAATCCAACTATGGATTTCGCCAGGATGTCCGTGACTGTATGTAACGTCTCTATAAATCTTTAAAAATTCTGCAAAGAAATAGAAAATTATTCAGCATACAAAATAACGCTATTTGAACGTTTGATCTCTATATTATTTGAGAAGACACTGTTTTGAAAACGGTTGGTTGTTCTGAAAGAACTGATAGGTTAAATATTGGAAATAAAGTAACCTAAATAATTACTACAGTACATTAATAGTAATTTGCTTACACGGGTCATGCTTTAAAGGTGTATAAAATGGAAGTAGATTTTTAAAGTAATTTTAGTCCAGCATTATACCTGAAAATTATTGCAGTCACCTGAAGTAGCAACGACTTAGCAAAATTAGTTTTAGAGATTCACAGTGTCTCTAATACGTGTCTCCTAAGTTTTTATTTCGTTTCTTCATTGATAGTTATTAAAATGTAGAAACAATATCTTTCGAATTGCTGAAAGCTAATAAGAATTTTCCTACCTCATTTGTTTCCTGGGTGAGAAGCAATCATCTTGACAGCCGAAACTTGATCTGAAACTTAATAAACCTTCAAGAAAATTCGCTCAAGAACACAAGGAAACGATTTCCATAAACTTAAAAATAACATATTTGAACAAAAAGAACAGTACACGTAACTACACAGACGCGAAAGAAAAACACAACCGTTCGTACAAAAAATTAACAAGGAAGCAAATTTAACATCGATATCAGGCTCGCATTCGCGACAGTTGGCTGGCTGATTGATAAATTTCCTACCTGAATCACAGGTCTTAATTTGGGACCTCAATCCCAAGGTTTTGATCCGACATCTTAATACACAACTTTCACATAATTGATAATAGATACAACCATTCACTATTTTACCCATTTACTTGCAATTGGCCACGTGAGCATTTGCCATCGTCGATTGGGTTCTGAATGTTTAACAAAGTCATAAGCATGGCTATTTCTCAGCGTTGAATAAAAAATTCCAAATCAAGACCTGTTCGCTTGGACCGTCATGATTCTGGGGTCTAATTTGGCCTCGTATAACAGAAAATGACTCAATAAACGATACCATACCCTATAACACTGAATTTTAAGCTAAGAGATAACTTCACACTTTCGAAGGGATTCTAAGAAATACCGAAAAGATTAATCTCTTCTGTAAGGCACCCAGAATTCATACTCCTAGCAGGGTCGATGCATATTTTTTACGGATATAGGATACTTCATATACACCTAGGATACAGTTTTTTAATGGATTTATGGCAGAGCGAACCGAATTTGTATCACACAAATATTAAGTACTTGACCCCTTGTAAACTATTCATACTTGACCCCTTGTAAACAGATTTTATTAATTAAAATTTTCACTTTTAATCCACCTGGTGGTTGTCTCGACGAGGCATCTCGTCATTAGCAAAACTGATCATATATCTTGATAGACGAGATATCTCGTCGAAAACTGACCAGATCTTCATCTCGTCATCATAAAAAAGTCGACAATATTTTAACTACGAGATATCTCGTCATTAGCAAAATTGGTCAGATCTTGATGGACGAGATAGCTCTTCGAAACCACTTGGAGGGTTAAATCAATATCTATACCTGTAAAAATATCTACGACATTTTGAAAGAACCTTTCCTAACCTTATCTAATCTATCTTAACCGAACCTAATCTTATCTGTTTTACTTAAACGGGTCATTTCATTTTATCTCTATTATATTCATATAATTTATGAATCTAATCATACACAACAAAGATGAGATTGCTTCTCAGAACGCTTGCTTATAAAATTGATTTATGTTTCAAAAAAATTATGACTCTTGAAGAAGACATTTAATAAAGTTTGAAAACAAGAAACAAACGAAATGGATTACCTTTTCTTTCGAAAGAAATATTCGCAATTATCCTTTTTTCTCAGGCCCTCTGACAAGTTATACTCTTTATCAAACGCCATTTTCCATCCATTTCTCGTTATTTTTAATAGCCTTTAATTCTTTTACTACATCCGTGTTATGAGTTTTCAAATCTTTTTCTTTTGAGTGGGAAATGTGTCATCATTTATCACTGAGTATTATACAAGAACATTTTTTGGAATCGGAAAGATTTCCCCCGTTCGATTTCTTTTTGTGTCTGTTATTTATATTAGATTCTTTTTAAAACAGGGGCATTTTTGAGAACCAGCGATTTCGGGGAATTTTTATTTGGACGATTATTGACAACTTTTTATTTATTAAACTTTGGCATGCAACGCTTATTTAAGGTCTCTTGTTTTCTTTGATTGAGGGTATAAGTACCTCTGTTTTTCAAAAATTGAAGGGTTCTTTACTTGAAGTTCTTTCGTCATCCATGAGGCTTTTCAAATTTAATATATTTTTTATTTTTACCGACTATTTTAATTTTAGTGAATGATGAAATGTGTCAGAAGAGTGATGATGAAAACGTTCATTCTCCATAGAGTGGTTTGCGTGTTTCAATAGCTTCTCGAAATTGAACATGCAGCACTAAACTACTGTTAGTTTGTTTTATTAATAATTCTGCAATAATAATGCTCGAGCAAAGTTAGGAAACTCAAAAGTAAATTATTTTATCAATTATTTAAATTTCCCCCTTATAGGATTTCAATTGATTTATTTCAATTTAAAATATCTTATGATCTGTCTTCAGACTTTGAAGTTGTTTTTGTAATTTCCTGTTTATAAGTTGTAAGACAATTGATCTTTAATTTGGTTGTTTGATTTGTTAGAGGTTTGATAAATTACCAACTGTTGCAAGTCGAAATTCTTATTAAATATCGGTTATAGACTAGGTGGAAGCTTTATTTATGTATGTACATTGAAGATGAACATATATATATATATATATATATTTATTTATTTATTTATTTATTTATTTATATTATATATATATAATATATATATATATATATTTATATTATATATATATCGTTTGAACACATCTGGGATGTGTTCAATAACGATGAGATCCGGAGACTTATGTGGGAAAGGTAAGACTCAGATGAGTTTTCCTCAAATCATAATTTGGCGTGTCTAGACTTGTGTGGCCATTGTCCTGTTGGAAGATACCAAACCCATCAAAATGAACGCAGGACATGAACGGGTGTAACTCGTCAGAAAGGATTCACACATAGCATTCACCTGTCAGAGACGTTTGTAGACATACCAGGGATCCCATTGAACGACAGCTAAACAAACCCCATACCATTACGCAGTCACCACCAGCCTGTGCAATCTCCTGTTGATATGCGGGATCTATGTTTTCATGGGGTTTTCTCCACACACAGATCTTTCCATCTGCCCGAAACTGCTGGAAATTCAACTCGTCTGACCAGGCTACTCCAGTCCTCAAGTGTCCAGTGGCGGTGTTTCCGATCCCATCCGAGGTGCATAGCTGTGTCTCGAGTATTCATCAAGGGTATTTGAGTTGGGCGTTGGCTCTTAAGGCCCATATCTTTGAAGCAACGTTGCACATTCCCCACGCTGATGTGTATTGAGGTTTATAATTTAATTCCTGTTATTTGAGGTAGTGTTGCATGCCTATTGCATAAAACGACTCTTGCCAGCCGACGCTGGTCACGTTCACGCAGTCTTTTTACGGCTACACTGCTGTCTTAAGTTAGTTTGCCAGAATTCTCCAGTCACAGTACACCCTTGAAAAGCTTATACGTGAAAATCCAACCTCCGAAATGCGCTATGACCTATACCATACCACGTGGTGCGGTCCTCGATTCAGCAGTATCTGGGTTCGAATCTCTGTCTGGGCATGGATGTTTGTAGTGGAATCCACTTTAAGCAGTAGGTCTCATGTAGCAAAAAGCTCTCAGGTGCACATTTCCATCAGGTGTGTATTTTCTTTACGCACCCCAGGTACTCTAGTGATCTTTTCTTTTCCCACGAGGCTTACTGTCTTCAATAAACACGGGGTCTATTCTTTTCCTATAGGGTTTACTGCCTCTGGTAAACAGGGGGTCGTGACCCCAGGATGCACAAGCGGTCTTTCTGCACTTTATCCTCAATCCTTTCTTTTCACAATTACTTGACATTATCTACCTTGTGTTTGACGCAGCTTGGCCAAATATGGTCCTTGCGCCATAAAACCCGAAAACAGCCAGCCCATGGCGTTTAGTGTCTTATTAAACATGGGGTTGTGCTCCCGGGATTCCCAAACGGTCTTTTCCTGCTTTCATCGCACTACTCTGTTCGTCAATCCCTCTTTTTTTCATGACATTTCTTACTTGACGTTGTCTTGTTTTTGGCGCAGCTTGGCCAAATATGGCCCTTGCGCCATAAAACCCCAAAACAATCAACCACGTAGCAAAAAATGACCGCAGAGAGACAAACCAAGCCAAGACATTCTTGCAAAAGGGCACTTTTGACTCAAAGAGAAAAAGGCTCGGGCCTACACGACCATGCCTCCAAACACCATTAACCCTCCTGGTGGTTGTATCGACGAGGTATCTCGTCATTAGAAAAAACTGACCAGATCCTGATCTCGTCGTCATAAAAACCGTCAATATCGACGAGGTAACTCGTCATTAGTAAAATCAGATCTTGATGGACGAGATATCTCGTCGAAACCACTCCGAGGGTTGATAAAAACTACGCACACTATCTGCTAAGATGAGTATCTAAAGGAAACGAGGTAGCCTTGCGAGAGCGGAGGAGCGCTTTCAGGCAGAAGTGCATTATCGAAGCGAAGTGGATGTCGGTGGTTCTTCTCACCTTCGAACGAAGCGGCGAGAATCAAAGGAACAAAAGAGCGTCCCTTCAAAAGAAGCGTTCCTTTGCAGGAAATTCTTGTCTCTCGAGTAAAAATATTAATTAAATGAGCTTAATTCGGATGAAGCGGGAATAAATTAAAAAAGGGCTCGCTTATAAGAAATTTGAGGCCGATATCTGCAGAATGAATTATATAAAGAGCGATATTTTTCTTAGGTCGCGGAGAAAGGAATCTGTGGCGTGGAAAAATGATGATCCGCTTGATTTCCTCGGACAGCATGCCTAAGGGTAAAGAGCATCTTTCTGTCGCCGCTATCTTTACTTTTGATGCATTTTTTTACTTCCTTTTTTCGTCAATATATTTCCTCTCCAAATAATGTCATCTACACAAAGACGAAGAGAAAGTTTCAAAGCGGAACAAAATAAATAAAGAACAAACTAAGATTGTAGAGGAGGCGAAGAGAGAAAAAGAATAAAAAACGCCGCAAGAAAACCGAAGCAGTTAAAATTGAAGGGGGGGAGAAGCGTCTTGCATGTCCCTTTTTGCTCCAAATGGAATTGGGAAAAGGTTTCAGAGATATAAATGCTCCATTACTTTATGAGAAAATGAAAGAGCTCCAATTTTTTTTCTTTAAATAACTGCGCTATCAATAACAAGCAGTGCCGATGCGCTTAAATATTGTTTGTGCCCTTCCAAGGGAATATTATAAAGCCTCCTCTACATGACGTCCCCCCACAAATTAATAATTGATCTTGAGAAACCCATGCAGTTCTTTATGATATTGCTTTCGATTCGGTTTCCGATTAGAAACTATGTATGCGTTTCTTCAAAACGGCAATCGATCATTCTTTGCACTCGACTCGCATTTATTACATTTTATATGCGTCCTCTTCTATGAGAATGCGATTTAATAATTGCGATGATAAAGCTTTGTTTTCAGCTCTACTGGATTGCATTCCTATGTACTCGATAAAGGGGGGGGAGGAATTTCAATTAACGTCACACTGGAGCAACACAATGGGCTATTGGTGACGGTCCGGGATCAATCCCAAAGGGTAAGATCCGAGGACAACACCACGTAATTTTGAACCACGGTCAGATGACGAGGCAACACCTGAGCTGGCACCCCACTCTCCAAACTTCCACACCACGCCAACGTGAGGACATTTGAGGCCACGACAGATTTAACGTGCACCAGCCCCCTTTGTACACGGCGGTGTTTGGCTGGATTTGAACTTGCAACCCTTCGGTTGCTAGTCCGTTGCTCTTCCAACCGGGCCACCGCGGCCCTCCTCGATAAAGGGGAATTTTAAGCACTTTTTGTCAGGAATTATTTATTATAGTGATTAATCAAATTTATTTAAATTCTGAATCTAGCTTTGTTGGAATTGACAAATTTGTCATTGATTGTTCAGATAGGTGGGTAGGTATTTTAATTAACATCGCACTGTAGCAACACAACGGGCTATTGGCGACGATCCGGGATCAAACCCGAAGGGAAAGATCCGAGAACAACACACGTAGTTTTGAATTACGTTCAGATGACGTTGTTCAAATAGGACCAGTACAAAATGGTATTTCGTGATGCTTTTGAAATACCTGTAAGTGTGCTCACGTATACACAAAAAGCGAATCATTGGTAAGACTAAATTCTTATTCACAAATAATAAACTTCATTTTTAAGTAATCAGATCGTGAAATATTGATATTATCACAATATACTATCGATGAACGGTTGAACACATTTTAATGTATCCATGCAATGATTAAATGTACATAAATGCACATTTACATTATATGTTGTTCATTATAAATGCCACACCAAAATTGTTAGATTGAAAAGAAATTTGGCTGACAGGTAGTTTATCATGAAAAATGCAAATGATTAAATTAAAATCTCAGTCTTAAAATGCAATAAGGATGCGCTCGCCATGCAGGATGGAATGTGACTCGAAGATGTAAAAGAAGGCCTCAAAAAGCAAATCCCAAACATTCTTCCGGTGAAATCGATTGACATTCCTGCTAGTGCGTAAACATGTCTCGTCTCAACAATGTTATGAACATTTGAAGGAGTTGGGAGGCGCTCATTGAGCGACACTAGTTCAATTATGTGTTTTTGGAGACGATTGACAGAAGATGGATCTACGCATCGTCGGGAGGGATCTGGAGCACCTACGTCAGAAAAGGAAGATGGTGGTGAGGAACGATCAACGGAACATTACAGAGATCTTGAAGCCATAAGTCCTACCCCTCATACAGACCTTCCCTTGAGCTATCTTTCAACAGGACACTGCCTGAATTGTTCAACGTTTCCTCTTTTACCAACAAGTATCACGTCTTTCTTGGCCTGCTTGATCGTCCGATTTGTCCCCATTAAACACGTGTGGGAGGAGGTTGCTCGAAAATCGATCCGTTTGCCATCATCCGTATTACCAACTGACGAATTGTGAATGCGTGTTGAATCTGTGTGGACATTTCACTGACAGCCATCTAGAACATCTTTATTGGTCAATGTCACACCCTCAGAGTGCAAGTAGTTACGACTGCTAAAGGTGGACGCACAAATTATCGATTTTAACATGTTTCTTTTAACTTACATTTATGTCTTTTCAATTATTTATATTACACTGTAGCATACGTCATTGCTGAAATGAATGGCATTGCCGTAACTCAAGTCTTTGTTGGTGTTGCCTTTTCAAGAAACAGCAGTGTACATATTTATTTGTAAATTATTGAATTTTTATTTGTATATGTTGAGTCGTAGTTAAAGCACCAAAATTAATTTATTCTCTGAAAGTCTATAGCGCTGATGAAAGGTAGACAAGTACAACTATACGAAATTTTCATTTTAAAGTGAAGTCTGAGATACAGGTGCTAATCATGGATGTGAAGTCCCACTGAAATGTCTCTTAGCCTTTTTAGACTCTTACTATCCCTCATTAGTTGAGTTACAGTGGTTTTTATTTGACTATTTTTATTGTAGTTCAACGAGTGAAATGTCAAGTTATTATTTGTATCCTTATTAAATCGAGAATTTTTCCTAAAAAACTTCAGTTTGTTTATCAGTTAATTTAAAGGCACTTTCTGTGTCTCTTTCGCTAGTTCAATAGTCTAAAACAAAAATTTTCACCACATAAAAAATCAAGAACTGATTTATTTATGAGATTTTTTATAGTTGAGTCCATACACTGAATATCATTCACTTGATCATTAATTTGTACTGTATTTCATAACGCGTGCGTTTGTATTTTTGTTTCGTATACAATAGATTTATGTCTTCAAATGTTAATTACCTACCTTTTTGCCTATAGAACAGTTCCCGCTTTTTGGTAAAACAGCAATTTCTAAGTAAATAATCCGAACGTTTTAAAATTGAAAATAATAGCAGAACTAATAAAAAGAATGTAGAAATTATATTTCTAGATAACCCTTTATCTATAATTTTAATTAACCGTACTTTTACCAAGAGTAAAAGATACCCCCATTCATCTTTATCCTCATTAAATACAGCTTAGTAAGTTTAAAGGAAAGACGCTGAACCTCAATAAGCCTAAACAACAGTAAGCAAATATTTTCAACAAAGCTTCCATCTTAAAAATACACATCTTGATCGCTGAAAATGTCCCGTCCATTATATAAACAATCAAATTATTTGAAAAAGAAGTGCATAAACTCATCTCCCCAAAGTGTGAGGCATTTGACACATCAGAGTGCTAAGTACCCTCCATCTGAGCCGAGCAACACTCTGATCCCGAATCGAAGTTCGACCACTGCAATTATTTCCCGAGTCAGCAGAGAGCAAGGGGAAAATTGAACTTGAAGAAAGCCGGGCATAAGAGCGAGAAGCATCTAATGGATATTTTTCGTGTCTTTTCTTCACACGCGTTGTCAGTTCGTAACGCTATTCCCCGGATTCCTTCTTATCGCTTCCGCAGCGAGCGAAGGCGCAGCAATCTATCATTACGGAAATCTAGGTTCCATTAATTCATTAAAGTCCCTCCCACCGTGCATCACTCACTTTTCTTCAGCAGGTCTGCTGTCCCATAGGAGAAGCGCCTGCGCTGGACTCATTAAGAAGCGCGACTGTGTCACGAATATTGATAACTTTTTATCCTTCCAGGGAGTTCCTCAAAGAGATGATGGATTTCAGCGGGCTTCAAATAAATGCCATGCAAGTGAATACTTCGAGCGAATGAGCGCAAAAGAGTTTGTGTAGCTTTGTTCTCAGATTAGGGAATCAACGGATATTGATATCTCTTGCACATCAACAATGGCAGCTTATTTTCTTGATTTTCATTGCAATAAAATGTTTCCTTGTTTATGATATTTTAACGGAACAGGGAATCCCTATTTTAATCATCTGCAACCATGGTTGGTTATTTTGATGATTTATGGCATCAAGGGCCATGTTTGGCTATAAATACAGCGTCAAGTAAAAAAGTAGCGAAAGGGGAAAAAAGAGGGATTGGGGACAGAGTAGCGGGATGAAGTAGTAGCTTGACCCATGTTTACTAAAGACAGTAAACCCAGTGGGTTGGTTGTTTTGGGGATTTGTGGCGCAAGGGTCAAATTTGGCGAGCGCCAAACAAAAGACACACAATGTCAAGTAATTGTAAAAAGAAAGGATGGAGGAGAAAATAGAGAAAAATCGCTTGGGTATCCTGGGGTCGAGACCCCCATGTTTATCAGAGGCAATATGGGAAAAGAATAGATCACTAGGGTACCTTGGGTTCTTGAAGCCCATAAACACCTGAAGATGTATCTCCGAGGGGGTCTATAACCATGATATAAGTGCATATCAAAACTTGATAGCCATTCAAGTCTCGCGGTTGATGTTTGATAATTCCTCAGAACGGCCTAATGAGCCCTTGCGTAGCAAAAAATAACCCTAGATAGACAAGCCAAACTGTGGAGCATAGACGGTCCTCAAGACCTGTAAATCCAATATAAGCTATTATATCAAACTATCACTTAAAGTTATCACTAAAGTTCTAAAAGCAACGGATTAATTAACTTTGTAATATATAACCATTTTTGTACTATAATGTAATTTACAAGTAGGGACGTGGCTTAGGATTGTATTTTGTACAGAGATCATACTTTTCTTACGCGATAAATAAAGAACTGTTTACTATAAATTAAAAGCATATATAGCTATAAATATAAGGAATTCATTAACCAATCCATAAGGTAGCAAAAGCTTTCAAAGAATAATTTTAATTATATTTTTTAATCTTAATATGAAAAATACGGCTATATACAAGCAAGGTGCAAATAATCTTGATTGAAAAATTCATTTGAACTCTTAGTGCATTTTTCACTTAACCCTCCAAGTGGTTTTGACGAGATATCTCGTACATCAAGATCTGATGAATTTTGCTAACGACGAGATATTTCAATATTGCCGATTTTTTTATGATGAAGAGATCGTTTCAGTTTTTGATGATGACGAGATCAAGGGTCAGTTTTCTTCCAATGACGAGGTATCTTGTCCATTAAAATTTGGTTAGTTTAGCTTAGGACGAGATACTTCGCCAAGACAACCACCAGGAGGGCTAAAATAAAAGCAGTTGTGTAAAATGTGCTAACTTCTGTATTTGAATAGGAGTACCTTCTTAGAAATTCATGTAACACAAACAACTCTAGGCATTTCAAATATTACCTAAAGATGAAAATACCCGTCTTTTGACATGTCCAAAAGATAATGAGCAAGTAGATGAAGCCTTTGGGTAAGAATATTCCTCCAAACATCTGCCTCGGAAACCTTAACAAGACTGCCTGAAAAGAACACCTGTTAGTTCTATCACACTAACTGAATACAAACCAGTCCGAAATGTTGCAATTCGGCTTTCACGTCCCATGTTCCTACGTCAGCAAGTCCAAGAGAAGACCTCAACAGATCACTTCGTCAAACAAGTTATAGATACTACTTCTTCTTACCTGCCGCGCGGATAATAAATAAAATAAATAGTCCAATAGAAATCTCCCTCCTGTCTCTTTGGGCTTCTGGATACTGTACAAAGTTGCGATGATCGATCCGTAAGTAAGGGAAGCAATCCCATCCAAGAATTTGACACCTCCTATAATTTAATGTTATCAGTATGATGTCCTCTAATTTTTCTATAAGATTTAAGGCTTCTGATAAGCTAGTTATTCGCTCATCATTCATTAAAGGGAAGGAGATAACATACGAGGCGATTCAAGGATGAGTTACTTCATTTCCTTCCGAGCAGATAACGATATGGAACTACCTTATAAAACTTTTGCAGCATCTTCAGGAAAGATATATTCCCAGATAAAGATCGACGCATGCTACTCGAGAGTGATTGAATATTTCCCCTCCGTTTATTGTTCTTGAAATAAGGCTGAACAAGCTTTAAAATTGTCGAGGCACTCAGAAAGGTGTTCAGGAGAGTTGTTATTGGATTCTTTAATGGCTATAATACCACTTTAGAAGCATTCAAGTCGTATAATTATCGGTGTATATTATTTGAGAAGGATCGTGTCTGTTTCCTCAACAGCTTTATTACAGAAATGACTCCTGAAGCCACCAAATGGATTAAAGAAGGTTATCTAGATTATAGAATTTTGTGATTCTCAATAAAGATACTACATTATGAATTCTCCAAAAGATGTAATGATTAGATTTTAGTCTAATATAGCCTTCAAACAAAGTTTGTTATGCCTCGATAAATACTATCTGCATATTTTAATTTCAATAACATACTTCATTTATACTTTTAAATATAAGAAAAATATATTATTGCTGGGCAATATATTCTTATTATATTCAATGCGTTCGCAAGCATCATAATTTATTTCATTTAAAAAAATTCTCGTTCGGTGGTACAAAATAATTTTATGGGAATGATGTATTCTTCCGTTTTCTTTTGATTATTAAGGTTTGCTTCACTTTATTGGTGTTCATTACTAGCATTTAACCAACATTAATGTGTTTTTTGTCACTCTACGGTCATTTTTTGCAACACGAGGGTTAATTAGACCAGTACCTACGGCTTAACCCTCCAAGTGGTTTGGACGAGATATCTCGTCCAGCAAGATCTGACCAATTTTGGTAACGCCAAGGCATCTAGTCATCAAGATATTGCCCAAATTCTTTATAATGACGAGATCAAGATCTGGTCAGTTTTTCTAACGAGATATCTCGTCTAGGCTACTAACAGGAGAGTTAAAGTGGATTTGGAACCAATATGAACATCCATGCCTAAACCTATATTCGGACCTATTGAACAAAGGGCGCAAACACTCGGCTCCGATATTAATAAGAAAAATTGTTTTTAACTATCAAGGGACGGAAATAAAATCCCTACGCAATCTTGGAGATCTGTGTTCCTTGGCAAAGAACAATCATTATTCTCTCTAACAATGTTTACAATTATTTAGAAATGAGAATTATTCTTCAACAAGAATAATTCTTATTTATAAATAATCTAATATTCTAGATGCGCTAAATTTTATTATCTATAAGTGGAATCAATTCTTGTGATGCTAATTACTTACATTCCATCTTATCTGAGCCCTCAGGGTCACATCTTCTTTAGATGTGTACGGGTACCACAACCCCGAGGTACTAGAGTTATCTTTCCTCCCTTTCATTTTTACCCTCGCTTGCCGTTCTGCTTTTTGCTTTTTCTTTCTCCCTCATTGTGTTGTCTGTCTTATGTTGGGCCTAACTTGGCCAATATTCATAAAACCCGAAAGCAACCAACCATCTTATCTGCTTTTTTAATAAATATATAGGATATAAAATGTTGTTTTTAAACATACGGAGTACAAAGAAACGTGTGTAAAAATTTTAAAACATTTGGATAAAAATAGCAATTTCGGTCCTGCTGTTGAATTATTGTACAAATATAAAAACAATACACACGAAACACTAATCAATTTTTAGACACTCAATTCATTGACTCCCAATTTATTTCGACTCTCAGAAAGTGGCACCTTCTAATTTGCACTTTCTTTTCAAGCTATTAACAGTGTCACGAAGAATTCTGTGATATTTTATCAAGACCTAGTCATGTAAATCGAAAATAATTTCATTACACACATTTTGCAATTCTTGATTCATGGTTTGTGTTAATGTCCCAAAGAAGTTCAAGTAAGAAATAAAACTTCTATAAAAACGAACAAAAAAATGTTAGCGTTCTTTTAATTTGTTACTAGGCAACCATGACAGAAATTATTTGTATTATATGAGAGTACAAATAAAACGACAACTGAAAACTGAAAGCAAAATTAGCCTTTTCACAGAAAAGCAATAAAATTCAAAACTTTTATCTGCATTACACACTTGTAAAATGTAATGCCAACTGAAAACTTTCATACTCATCAACTTATGTAATATTACTTCAAAATTTTCGTTTACATGCCACACTTATGCTATTAATTTTCAAAAATTTGACGTTTAAGTAAACAAAATTAGGATCATGTATATAAATATGTATGGAATGCATATGCATTGTAATATGGTATGTAAAACATTCCCATGTGTGTAGCAGAGAAATAAATCTTCACTAAAAATTCAATAAAATTCGAAAATGTTATATGAATTGCCGCACAAACTTTAAAATTAATTCAACTTTCAATCTTTCCTATTAGATCTTTCTTTGGCAGGAGAATGTTTTTCTAATAATCAATAACATAATCAATCTATCGTATGAGAGTGTTTATCTGTAAAGTTTAAGTATAAAGGAGCTAGTGTTTTTTGATGGGTGTTCATAGTTCCTGTTTTGTAACTTGCCATGTTACCGAATACAATTTCAGCATATCTTACATTAAGCATCATCAAAGCGGCGATAAATCTAAATAATTCATAACCGGAAATATATTTTTATCTTCCTGTAATTTTATGCTTATACTGAAAAATCCTCTTATACATCACACAATTTTAAAAATTTTACTAATTTTTAAAACTTTATATATACGTATGTATACAAACTTATGCATATGTACGCATTGAATTCATGAAAATTTCTTTAATATAGTCCTGCATGTCTCCCAGGGAAAATCATTTTTATTGAAAAGGTAATAAAGTACAAACTTTAGAGATGTATCACACGCATAAAAAATATTTTAACTTCGAAATCCCTGTATACAATAAACACTTATTAAGTGTTATTCGTTTTCAAAACTCTTAAGCATGCAAACTTATATGCATTGAAATCATGCATATTTTTGTATATATTCCTGCATGTCTCCCAGGGAAATTGTGAAGGTGATAAAGTCTCCCATTGAAAAGGTGGTAAAGTTCAAAACTTTAGATGTATTACACACAAAAAACATCATGACTTCCAAACTCCTGTATACAGTAAACACTTATAAATTGTTATTCGTTTTCAAAACTTTTATGTATGTAAGTTATATGTATACATATGCGTCGCTGTGCTGTATTACGGGATGTAATATATTCTCTCAGGGATATTTTCCATCTTCCGAAATCGGATCGGCTCCAATCCCGCAGTGTCACGCGAAATGGCACATGGATATTGTTTTCGAATATCGATGTATCGTACGCACCCCTTTTCCTTTGTCCGTTATCTATTGTTGTTGGGGAAATTCTTTCGGGAGGAGCGAAAATACCAGGGCTTAAGACATTTGGCGGGAGAGACAGAGATCGAAGAGGATGCGATGTAATCGTTGGGAAAGCATGTTTTTGCTCTTCCCTCCTCCACATCATCCCAAGAAGTTTCGGATTGAACTATTCCATCTTCGCTATTGCAGAGTGGACGAGGCGGGCCGGGGTCAGCTCTTCTTTATTAGATACAATTGCGGCAATTCAATCTCATATGTGCACGCACATAAAATAAATGCCTGTACCGGACATTTCCCCGCATCCTGGCAGCCGCTCCTGCAACCAAATGCCAGCCTTTCTATGAAAGTAATAAAAAACAGCGTATCATTTCTGTTTGTGTCCACATCAAATAAATACAGGCTTCGCGGTGCTAGTCCGATGCGATTCCACTATATTTTATTTGAAATACCTAAGTCTTTTTCCTTATCAATTATGAAAACGTGGGGTACGTGGAAACTTTCGGATGGAAAGGAAAAGAGTTTGTATTCAATTTTTGATGGATCATTAGTGGTCGCATATTTCCTCCTTTAAGTAACGATTCTACGTAAGTTGAGTTTATGTACAAGAGAAACAATGTAGGTGTTTCTTGTAAAATATTTGTTAACAAATAACTAATAGTGCAGTAGTTTTCTTTAAATAACCATTCTACGTAAGATGAGTTTAATTACAAGAAAAAAAACATAGATGTTCCTTGTAAAATATTTAACAAATAAACTGAAACTAATAGTACAGTAGTTTAGTTTTCTTTTTAAATAACGATTCTATGTAAAATGAGTTTATGCATAAAAGAAAAACGTAGGTGTTTCTTGTAAAATATTTGTTTACAAATAAACTGAAATTAATAGTACAATAGTGTTTTCTTCTTTAAATAATTCTACAAAAGATGAGTTTAAGTACAAGAGAAAATACATAGATGTTCAGTGCAAAATATTTGTTAACAAATAAACTGAAACTAAAAGTACAGTAGTTTTCTTTTTAAAACAACTATTCTATGTAGGATGAGTTTATGTACAAGAGAAAAAACGCAGGTGTTTCTTGTAAAATATTTGTTAACAAATAAACTGAAACTACTAGTACAGTAGTTTTCTTCTTTAAATAACCATTCGACGAAAGATAAGTTTTTGTATAAGAGAAAATTGCTTAGGTGTTTCTTGTAAAATATCTGTTAGCAAATAAACTGAAACTAATAGTACATAAAATGGCGCATATATCTGAACTTTGCTTGAAATAATAAACTAAGTGCATGATAATATCAATTATTGTACCGATAGCTAGTCTTCAGCATAGAATTCACAGAAAGTGCCTTACAAATTCTTTAGTATAATGTTGTTGGCATAGGGGATTTTCTTATATGCAACTAAACTATGATGTTTTAGTTTGTTTCAAAATATCACCGGTATACGTTTCAAAGGGTTGGTTGGTTTGGGGGTTTTATGCACAAGGGCCATATTTGGTCATGCTGCGCCAAACACAAGACATACAATATCAAGTAATGGACGTACACACAAAGAAAGTTTTACTGACACAGAAGAGAGAAATATACCCATGGAGAATCGTACCAGACAGGAATCGAACCTGCGCCGTTTCCGCAATTTGTTGGAAAAATTTTGTATCACATTTTTCGAGTGTTTGACGTTGCAATAGTTTGATATTATTGCTATGATAAAAAAGTGAAGCATTTAAAACGAACTGAGTCCCTTGCAAAAACATTAAATGAAAATTAAATAGCTTGACTCATATTTATAAGTCGAACCAAACATCGTATGGGCAGAAAATGCACAGCGAGAAAAGGATATTCAGACTTCGTGTGCTCAGGGTCTCTCCTGACCTCCTCTTTTCTTCTGATTTCCATATCCTGGCACATTCTTTAGATTTCCTGAAAGAAGTAGCCAAAAATTAAAATAAAAAATAAAAATTACGTACCATTATGCATTTCAAAACTACGAGTACAATGAACTCTATGTTTGTCAACGAGACCTGTGTTTCAGTGCATTCAATCCTAACGTAGCAATGCTTTATACTTTCTAGACGACATCAACATTGAAAGTTGTACATACAATTCTAGGACAGTGAATGCCTAAAGTTTCACATTTTCCGATTCCTCATGTTTCTATTCCATGTTTTGATAAATATCCTGCCTAAGATTCTAGGCGTGAATTTGAAGAAAGAATCACGGTTCTAACGTGATGTCCCCCTCTATGGTAGGTAGGTAGTTAATCAACGTCGCACTGGAGCAACACAACGGGCCGGGATCATTCCCGAATGGAAAGATCCAAGGACAACGCCTCGTAATTTTGAATTGACGAGAACACCCTGACCTGGTATTCCACTTTCCAAGCTTCCACACCACACTAACGTGAGGACATTTCAGGCCCCGACGGATTTAACGTGTACCAGCCCCCGTGTACCAGATGGTCTTTGGCTGGACCTAGCTTCGAACTCGCAGCCCTCCGGTTGCTAATTCGCTGTTCTTCCAACGGGGCTACCGCGGCTCTCACCCCTATGAAACCAGTAATCAGCACACTTACCAGTGGTACACCCAAGGAGTGGCTGATGGACTTCGGTCATCCCCAAAACAATAGAAAAATGAAATGTTCACCCCCTTTAAAATATCATCAATTTAAAGTGTAGAAAAGTTGAGACATGGAATCTGTAATGAAAGGTATGTGATTAAAGCGAAAAACACTACATTAGTTTCAGTGTTTCTTTTATCTTTCTTTTATGTTTGACCCCAAAAAAGGGAAACAACGATGCCGTAAGGAGAGGTCCCCATTTTTGGTAAGGTAAAATTCTGCCCTTTTCCGAAAAAGAGCACCGAAACGGACAGTACGCTGCCGGAAGAGGCGTGAAACAGGAAGTAACACGTGTCATATGTATTATTTTAAAGAACCAGAGTTCGTTTCCAACTATATGCAATTCTGAATTTCCTTAGGTGACGGTAGCAGTCTGTTAAAATTTCAGAAAATTTTTTGTTATTATATCGCTTTTATAGCAGGATAGGAAAGTCGCCTCTTACTTTTAAATAAACGCATGTATTTTTTTAATTACTTAACGTTTCTAGCCCTCTACCGAAAGTTTAATAATGACGAAAAGGGCCGAAAAATGGGAGAAAAGGCATTTTGTAACACTATTTTTAAGATAATATTATTTTACTTTTTAATGCTTAATAAATATATTTTAGAGAATGAAAAAACATGCGCAACACTTTGTCTGGGTTAATCACGTCCTTAGTACCCACAAAGATCGAAATAGTTATATCAGACGACAGGAACTATATTGCTCGACCTTCAGAGATTTCTGCACATGCCCCGCGTTTAAATTATCCACTAGGAATCACTGTTGCAGATACAAACACTTATGTAGCAAACACCAGCAAGCACTCCTATACTAACAGTCCTAATACCATTTACGAGTGAATTCTGAGAGTAAATTCTTCTTTTGCGAACTATTAAAATAAAAATGAGTTGTTTCAAAACTGTCTATGAGGCACCAAGTAGAATGCCCTATTTTCCGCAATACACGTAAACTTCTACCTTGAGTTTTACAAACTGTCGAAAGTGTTTTAAAACATTACTTCCTTGCGAAACACGAACTAAAGTACCAACATTCTGACAAAGAATATAGTATTCGTGAGGCATATTAGAATTTGCATTTAAAAATATAGAAAAATGTGGAGGAAAGCTTACATACCAATTGTTTGCCGAAAAAGTGTTACAAATGATATTGTGACAAATAGTTATTTTAAGATATCCTCAAGTGAAACATAATACTATGATTAGAAAGTAAAAGCTCTTAAAGATCATGTAAGACCTTGTTGTACATAGGTAAATGCGACCTATTTTCTACATGTTCTTGTAAAATGATACAAAAAGTACCACGTCCAAGAACAGCCACAACTTATCATAGAACATTATGGAAAAGGGCAATAGGTTCAATAGATTTTCAAAAACTAATAGAATTTAGAAAGAAATAATGTTGGTTGCGAAAGGGAAGAAAGAAGCATAAGCGTCTGTAGCTTCAAAATGTATACCTGACTGCCGAAGTAGTGAAAAAAGTACGAGCTGTTGCCAAAAGTTACCAATGTTACAGACTAGAGAACATAACCTTCTGCATAAAAAATATTAGACATAAAGATTCTAATACAAATAAGGTAATCGTAAATAAAATAGCAACTAGTAAACATAAGATAACTATAAATGTAGTTATAACTGGTAGAAATAAAAGTTAAAGTGCTTAAAACACTTGCAAGGCTGTGTAATCAATGGTGCTTTACGGACAGGACTTGTTACCGAATTGATTCTGAAGCACTTATTTCAATACTTAAATGGAGCATGAAAGCCCTAAAAAAATTTGAGAGCAATCGGTAAAGCATGAACCGAATGCAAAAAACTTAATGTACAATCTGTCTTGCGATCTATCCGAGGTCGACCAACAGGTTATAATTTCAGATTAACGATATTGATACCATATTTGCAAAGCTATGTTGTTTGAACAGTGTTCTTCAAATTCAGCTAATTGTCAACCTGCAGAGTTATCACAGGCTCGATGACTGTTAATAGCAAATCGCATCCTAAGATATTACATGTGAAAGAATCGTCATTGAACTTAAAAATTATTTCAGAATTTATTTTGGGAGTTTATGCATTAATGTGGTATGTGATAAAGTACCATTCTTCCAGCAAACATGAAGCTTTGAATGCTTTTAAAGCCATACATTCATCCTCGTTATTTAAGTGACTAACTAAAAGCAGTGTATCCCCAGTCATTAAACAAAAAGCATACTTCTTTCACCCCTATGAATAATGAGAATATGCTCCTTACAATGATCAGTGATGAACGCCACCATAATCGTTAACTGGAACTAAGAATTCTGAGTGCTAGATAGAAAGTGACTAAAGCAAAACAAAATAATTTTTTAATTTCCAAAATAAACTTCGATGTGATTTATTTCACCAAACTGAGTAATTGGCAAGACTGTGATTTAGTAACTTATCCCTTTCTAATAACAAACATAAATTATGAACTCTAGTCTTGTATAAATTCCTCAGTTACACAAATTTTTCAGTTTCTTCGCCACACTTGTCACGCAGGTGGGTAAAAGATGCGTAAAATTGGTGATAAAAGCATAAATGTTTGCCATTGGACCAATAGCATGTGATGGCTTCATCCGAGCTAAGATAAAATCACGACGAAATTGTTCCAAAAATGTGGTTATAAAAACAGTATAAACAACAACTAGCTTAATCATATACTATATTTTACTCTATACTAGTAGTTGTATAAAATACCGAAATTCATGTTTTTTCAACACCATGCAAATATATATTTAATTCTTTATAATATTGCAAAAACTAAATTTCAGAATTTGTGAATTTTCAATCTGTGTCGTTGAAAAATAAATAGTGCACCTGTTCCAAAAGTATTTTTTATTAAATTCGCTGAGTTGCTTACATGTCGATATTCAATGGTTTTTAAAAACAATTTGCATATTTTTAGACTACTAACACTTTTATGGAACGACATATTTTCAGCTAAAATACTAAAATATAAAGCTCAGGACTTTGAATAAAAAATTTTGGAAAAATATAGACTGATATTTGAAGGCAAAAGGTAAATTTTTCACCTATTAGAAATTGAAAGTCGAAAAACTATCCGAACAGCCCACCCTACCGCTCGCTCATTTCTCAATTATAACCGAAAAAAATATTTCTTAAATTTTCATAATCAGCTCTTCGTACCCTAAATAGGAGGCGGCTTATTGAATAACAGTCTGTATATGGTCACTCAACATACCTTGAAATTGATTAAGTAAAATCCTTTTAGACTGATATTGCTGTTTGATAGTTGTAACAACTATTTTACATTCCTGCTCAATGTGACCATGCTTTAAGATTACTGATTGGGGTTAATCAGGAAATCGAGAAGATCGTATTCATCCACTGATATATTCACCTGACCTTACCCTTTCAGGTAGTCATATATATAAATCCTTGAAAAAATTGCTTTATGGTAAAAATTTTGATTCTCTGGAGGGTGTGAAATGCATCCTGTCAAGTTTTTAACCTAAAAAGATTCCAAGTTCAGGAAAAAGAATTATGAAGCTGCTCGGAAAGATGGCAAAAAGTTGTCCCCCAGAATATCTAGTACATTGTTAAATATAAAGTATGTTATGTTTAAATAATACTACTAGACTTTTACTGAAAACTCCGATATTACTTATTGGTTGTTATAGCCATTTGTTAAATAAATGTATTAAATACCAAACACTTTTTTAGTTTTATATTCTAATATTCCAACAACAAGTAATTCAATATAGGTTCAAAAGAAAGGAGTTTTGCTTGTAGTGAACATATTTTAAAAATCATAATGTTCTACAATTATTCCGGGTAAAAGTCTTATATTTCATTCATAAAGGAGCTTATTCACCTTCATTGATAGGTCCACTTATAATTTGTTAGAATTCAGCAGCTTGATAACTACCACAACGAGTAAAATTAAATTTAAATACACCTTAAAATAAGATTAACAATCAATTAACTATTACCCTGGAGCATTAATAATCTTTTCTAAAAGAGATTATACCTAGATTTCAAAATTGCTCAAAGTAGCACATCAATATGTAAAATTTTAACCGTGCAAGAACTCGAATTTAAGCTGCGACCCTTTCGGGGTTGTTTTGGATTTATTAGAAATGAGAGAAAATTTTGTCTGTAATTTACACTTCTGCAGCGTAATAGTTATTTCCATCAATTACTCCATACCACTGACAAATGTCAAAAGTACATCGTAGGTGTAGTCAAGGCGTTCCATGGGAAAGGAAACACAGGAGGAGGCCCCAGAGTGTATTATATCACAGTTCTGATATTCTAGCCATGTGATATCCAGATAAAAAGAAAACTTTCTCATATCAATTAATATTATTCAGTGTCCCCGTCACAATTTAAGCAGGTCAGCCTTTCTTATTTCAATCATCCACAGCTATTCACTATCATTCCTACATTTTGAATTTCAATTCAATCTAGAAAATAAACACTAGGTTTTTCAACTCATGAATCAAAAATCAAGCGGTATCTATTCACCTCGTACCGACAATCGGAAATCGTCGCGCTTTTGAAATTATTGAAAATATCCGAACGATGCATCAATTGTAATTAAAAGTAAGACGACTTTTCCGGACTTTTTCAAAAGAGAAAACAATAAATACGGTAATAATGGATCAGGATTTAAAATATTTTAAACAATCGTCGCATTTTCCATCGGAATCCGCAGCGAACTTAAAAACAATGAGTTCCAAAGAGGCGAGCGGGAAAAAATGGAGTGGTGTTTATTTAAGCCTCTCTTATTTTGATTTCAGCTTCCTAATCATTCTGCCGCAGAACTGAAAGCGGGAGCTAGTCAGTCGGATTCAATTACTTCTCTTCCACCTCTCTCCTTTTCCTGTTTAATCTCCTTTTTTTCTCTTTTTCGTTGCCAAATGGACTTTGGCTATCCGACGCTTTTTCTTCCCCTTTCTCTCACTCAAAAGACAGCAATTAGCCAAGTACTTCATTAGCTTTGCAACGTTTTGGGATCTCCGTGAATAGCTCTTCCACTTTCTTCACCAGACTTTATTTTCCTCGGGACGTATATACATCTCCCGATATCCAATCTACCCCTGTAACTCCCTCGTCAGTCAACTTCTACGCCATGGATTAACGAAGGGGATTATTTCTTATCGGACACAAAGAGCGGTTGGGATTTCTTTCTTTGGATGCAAGTTTTTCCAACTGGGCCCTGGGTCTTATCTGAGAAGAATAAATGGCTGCAAGTGATGCCCTGGGTCACAAGTGCATCTGGAGATTCCTTCCCTCGCTCTGGGTAACGGGCCGGAAGGTGGATGGACTGGATCGCGGGATTAGAAGAAATGAATGCCGCGAATTTTACGAGAGAGGAACGGGGAAATTAGCGGACCTTCGATTTATGATGACCAGAAGATATGCTAGTTTAATGACGCTTGATCCCTTCCCGACGCATTTTGGACGGAAATAATTGGACAGAATCGAGGTCCACCTTCCACGGACCATTCAAAATCCATTGACTGCATTATCGGGAAGGATTTGCCACCAGAACAAGATCCCCATGGAAAAGCACGTAGTATTTTCTTGCTCTTAAGTAAAGAACGAGGACCTTGTTTGAATGTTGTTTAATCCCCGTATCGATCCGGGAGCGGATTTTTCCAAGTGTCACCAGTTTGAGAAGAGTCATTGTATAGAAATGAGAAAGAGTTGGGTGTTCTACGTATAACTTAAAAGGAAAAACAATGAAGCTTTCAAAGAAAATGTTTTTTTTATTGCGTCAATTAAAAAAGATATTTGATCATAATGTTAACAGGCTAAAGAGGCGATCAAATTGAACCTTTTTAGGGCATTATGCTAAAAAAGTACCATCTATGGGTAAAGACCTATCACCTTAAATGAATTTTTTTTCATGTAATGAAAAATTTTGTTTCTAAAGTGGTGGTGGAACCCTTTATGTCTTGCCACCTATCTAGATTACTCCTAGACATTAGGGTTTAAAATCGGTAGTGAAATATTGCTAGAAACCGTTTTTGGAGAGTGGTGGGAATTACCATTACCAAACATTATTGCCCGTCTTAGTTATGATATTTTATTGTTGTTTTAGCTTTATTTGCTTTATTCCTGGAATATACTTCTGGTATCAACTTGTACAACCTAAATTCCTCAGTCTTTGTTTTTACAGTCTTGCCTAATATGTTGTCATATTTGAAAACTACCAGTCAACCTGAAAATATGTGATTAGTATGATGCGCGTATTTCTCTGTAAGAAAGTAACTATTTTGACTAAGTACCGATTCTATTTTGTAATACATCCTATAGAAATGTGAGATTTTTTTTCCTTGAATGTCGTAGTACGAAATTGATTTAAGTCGTATAATCGCGCCCTGTTGTGCTCCTAGATAAGGGAAAAGATTTAACTAAAAATCGGTATTACATCGGTAATTTACCGGCATTGAGAACACCAGCAAATCCTTTCCAGAACTGTTTCAAGGACCTTCAGAAACGCTGGATGCTCTGTTGATTCCAAGGCAGTTATTTTGAAGGAAATTTACCGGTAAATTTCCTTCAAAACCAACCTTACAGGTATCGTCGGTAATTACTGCTTTGAGAATTAGTATTAAATTTGTCGGGAGGTAATTTACTTTTATTCTTTTACACAGGTGGTTTTTAATGCAGTAAACATTTCCTACCATTTAAATTTTTATTGAGTATTGTAATTGTGGCTCTGGAATAAGGATTTAAGTGCAAAGAAACGCCTATGAAATTCAAAGAAAATGTCTTGTGATGAATACATATCTTTTCGTGATAGAAATAAAATTTACTTCAAGTTTTTCTTGATAAAATTTCCGGAATCTCAGACTTATTTGGGTCAAATATATAAAGTTTCAAAATAATTACTAGTCAAATATTACTTTTGCACCTTATGAATAGTAAAGCGTGCCACGCTAAGTCGAGATCTGTGGTCCTTGGTGTACATTGTTGTCTTTCTTAGAAAATCGTAGATATTGGAAACATCCTGTTATACATATTGGTGTGTTTCATATTGTCAGTCATAGCCTGCATCTTTCCAATTCGATCTTAGGGGATGTTGATATTCAGTCTGTTCAGTCGTTACAATGCATAAGTTACGTTCGCTTGCCGTTGAGCTACTCAGGCAAAATTATTTTTCAATCAAAACTTCTTTTAAAAGAACGGCTAATTTGAAATTACGATATTTTTGGGTAGATACTGAGAGAAAAATAAAAATTTGTAATAATGATAATTTTGGGTAGATATTGTGAAAAATAAAAATTTTGAAATATGTTTGGATAAGACACAGAGAAAAATAAAAATTTTGAAATAATGATAATTTTGGGTAGACTGAAGAAAATTAAATCATCAGATTTATCACGCAAACATGGAGTAAAGATAAATAAATTATTCTATATCAAACTACCTATTTATGAAAATAGAATTATCGCCTATCTGGATGAAAATCACGGTAACTTTTCTGTGCAAATGTATATGCAGCGAGGAATTTGAAATATCAACAAATCACTCTCGTGTTAATAACTATCCCAATTTTTATTATCCCCTTTTCAATTAAAACATCTATTGTTATTTATAAATAGAATTTGTGATATTTTCCAAACAATCAATTCATTATAATCCTTATATCTACTTGAGATAGTTTCATATACTAATATACAAATGAAACTAGTTCTAAATCTAAATAATTTGTTGCGTTATTTGTACCAAAAATACTCAATCATTAAATAACAATTATTAGTGATTTTGTATAGCATTAGCAACTAATAAGTGAAGCTGAGGGTATATATATTGTTGCATTTTGCATTTCATAAATGATTCTTTTATGCAGTGGGTATAACATAAAAATGTTCACTCTAAAAATCTAAAGATTTATGGTATAATTGGAGAATATCAGTTCAAAGATTAGAAAAAATTCTACATGTGTTCCTGAAGGTTTTCAGAAAACGAAATCAAAGATTTTTTGAACAGCTGTTTAGGTTTATACTTTTTATCAAAATTTGTTTAAAGGTGTTAACTTAAATTATTTGTAGATGTATGTGGCACTTTATTCAATGGGGATAAATCAAATTTGATGTGATCTTATGAAAAACAAACGAATTAAAACCTTATTGAATTATAGGATATTTTTTTACCTGAAACGAAATAATTGATAAAGAAGTTAATTTTTTATAGATTTTTAATAGCAAATATTTCTTGAAAAAAAATGGGATTTCTCCTGATTTAGAAGTGAAAATATAAAAACGATCTATATGCCTAAGAAATGTAATTGAAGTCCGAAACACCACTAATGAGATTGCAAATTATTTCTAACCAATATTGCCTTTATAGACAAATTAAAACTTCCATAATCACTTTTTAAAATATGCAAATTGTCTAATTAATGTACATGAGTTAAGTAAACACCTTAAAAAAGAATTGTCAAGTAGAAAAACTAGATTTCTAAAATTGTAAAGTTTTTCTTCCAGTGTGTATTCATATAATACTAATGTAAGTAAAAGGGTCAATTTTTTCATGAAAAGCTTTCTTTCGATTATTTGAATCCAAGTCTGTAGATCGAACACAATTTCAGACTATGCACTCAGACGAAAAGAGAATAATCTCAAGCCGTTGCAGCTTTTCTTTTCGTCACGCCATCTCGTAGTCATGAAATGTACTAAAGCTTCAGTTGCACCTCTATTAGCTCATTCCCATAAATACTCTATATTTAATGATAAAATATAAATTCAACAACGTACAGTTATTGCATCATCAGTTCCTTTCGAGCTTCAAGTAAAAAAATCAATACGAATGAAAAAAACCAAATATGGTGTTTTAGAGGTACAGGATTTTTTACATGCGGCGAAGTATTTTGATTTCCCCCCGTTGCACTTTCTACATAATTAAATTCCTTGATGATTTTATGTGTTAAAAGACACAGATTATTTAACGGATAAATCAGTCGTTTGACTGAAACTACGACTTCAAATTCGTTTATACTTCTGAATGAGATTTTTTCTTGAACTATGTACGAAAATACAAGTTATTCTACTAGCTAAAAATGTTAATATTGGTTAAACGCCGTGGTAAATTAATGAAGGTTTTCTTGATATGCATGAATAGTGATTCATTTGAAGAAAGTATTAATTAGCATAGCCATGCAATCAGCACGAGCTGTGAAATTATATAAATTTTTGAAATTGAAATTATTACCCAGTGAGAGAGCGAAATGAAACAAACGAGGGAAATTGAAAATTAATATTTTATATTGTTCTATGATGATTTCTAGGTAGTTGAATTCACGTCGCACTGGAGCAACACAACGACTATTGGGGATGGTTCGGGATCAGCTCCGAAGGGAAAGATCCTAGGACAAAACCTCTTAATTTTGAACTGCGGTCAGATGACGAGATTAGCACCTGAGTTGTCACCCCACTCTCCAAACTGCCACACCACGCCAACGTGAGGACATTTGAGGCCACGACAGATTGAACGTGCATAAGTCCCCCATACAAGACTGTCTTTGCTAGGATCGAGTCTCGAACTTGCAACCCTCCGATTGGTAATCCGCGACTCTACGAATTGGGTTATGATCTGTATGTTAGGATTTTTTGACAAAATTCAATAAGTATTTTTTTATTTCAAGTGTTATTCTGAAAACATGCTCTTAAAGAATGTTGATTTTGAAAATACGTGAAAATGATCAAATGTAAATAAGGGTACTCAATTCTAGTTTACATATTTAAATCTCTAGTTCCTTCATTAAAACGAAAAAACAATTCGTGCGATATAATTTTGTGTGTAAAACAGAATTCATTTTACTTAAATAAATCGAGGGGACGAACTTGGAGGAAATACTTATTTTATAATTTCTGACCCAAAACAGTGGCTTTTATACAATTTGCATCGATATGTTTACATTTTCAGAGCTAGGTTTTAGACCCCACACACAAATTTCAAAAACAGTTTACTACAGACTGAACTGTTCTCAGAGTAGGCAAAATAATTTTAATCCATAAAAGGCTTTTGTCGACTTCTCTGCTCCAATTGCGTTATAACAAGAACAAACTGTTCACCGGATGATGGTTTTCCAGTATAATTCAAATTCTGTGCGTCTCTTGGGTCTACGTTGCGCAAGTCTTCCGTTCCCATTTAAAAAGACGCGCTTTCAACTTGTGTAATCCACGACGGTGTAATTTGCGCGTTACACGATATTAACTACAGCGTTTTGATGACCCCTTCCCCTCCACATTTACAACCCAGTGCCAGCATAATAAAGACAACAGCTTTATTCTTGGCCATATGTTAGATAGGAGCTCAAATATACGAGCAGTGTTGGCATTTAAATCGCCTAGTAAGCGGCGGACTGTACTCGGTTATAAATAGCCCCCAAAGGATGCTGGAATACGGCAGTTTCGCCTGTTTGAAGGAGGCAGTTAATACGCTGGGTTATGGATCCGGTGTTGTAATATGTATGTTGGAGCGTCATCATATATATTTATATATATAAAGCTAAACACTTACCGCGCCGCATTCTTACGACGGGGCTTTCTTCTATTTCGCGATAAGAGGCGATACGCATGCAAATTAGGAAGAAAGTTGGATGCAAATTTCCAGCCTTTTCGGAAGTTTAGAAAATAATATTCATGCAACGAAAAGCCATAATGCCGTGAAGGAGCCATAAAAAAGAGAAACGCTTGCGTAGGCATCGTTATGAATTTATGACTGTGATATTCCGTTTTCGATTTAATATGACTTTTTCCCTTTATTTGCAGTCAAATCTTTCGGGAATCGTCTAGCTCTGCAGTTTTTGCTTTCTCTTTTCCAGCAATAAAGTCTGGATAGTGTTCGGTAGCCTAACGTAAACGAATTTGTTGGTTTATGTGGATAGTTCTCTTTTTTCCATTTAGCAAATAAAACACATAAGTTATGGAGGTCTATTTCTGGTTTGGCGTGCGGCCCAGACGTGGCCAACCACCTTTTAGGAATTATATTGACTGAATTGGGACACCTGGTTTAGAAAAAGCATGATATGTAATAAGGAGGATGCTGTTTGGGAAGTAATGGATCCTATTTGAGTCTTAAATTGATTAATATTCACACATAATCTACAACTTTATGTAATAGTTTTGTTTCGTTCATTAAATTCAAAATCTAAAGTACCAATTTCTTTGCTATTGGAGATTGACATTTTTTGAAGCTAAGATCCCGAATTTGACTGACTGATTTCCATAACTCAGATCCTACATTATAACTTCTTAAGGTATCTGATTACGTTCGGAGTCCTTTTTTAAGTGTTCAAATTATACTATTTGTTTCTTTTTAAGGCAACACAACTCATAAAAACACATTACAAAACAAAAGATCACTAACGATTATTATAATTTATTAAAAAACTTGCAAAAATTGGAAAATTTAGGTAAAAAATGACGTTAACGAAAAACAATTCAACTGAAAAACTTATCAGTACATTTGTCTAAAATTTTGCAAGAAGTCTCCTAAATATTCATGAGGCATTGGGAATAATGTAGAAGAAAACGTGAATTTTTGAAATTTTTACTTACCTCACAACACTAAAATCTCTCCAACAAGGTTTCTTTTCAAAATAACTCTTATATCCTAGCCTGGGCCCTCCAAAAAAATATAAAAATCAGTACACCAAATTTCATTCAAAAATATATAGCATATCACATTTTTAGTAATCGCGTTTCTCGTGCAAAATATTTGCTCAAAATCACAATCAGAGAAAAATACATTTAAAGATTTGAAAACGAATTAAAAAAACAGCTGCGCCAAGACCTATTCAAATCGCTTTATCTCCGCTTCTATTCACCGTACAGACAAAATAAAAACAGTTTTGTAAAGAAGAAAGTCTAAACATTAAGAATATCGAATAAAATCAAATATTAAATTTTAGTCAAAAATCAACTTTTCAACGTAGTCAAATACCTTAAAAAACATTTACCATTCTTAGAGGCGACGTACCGATTGTCCATACTTAGAAGAACGAGGTTGTTGCTAAGTTCTTACAGTGACATCGTTCATTCCACCCTCAGCGCAGTCTTCATCTGGTGACACACGCAGGGCTCTGTCCCAGGGGGTTAAGTGATTGAAGGCGTCTCTTAAGAGCGTTCCATGTGTGTTCGACGGGGTTGAGGCTTGCACGGCGTGTAGAACAGTCGATACTATTGACATCCGCATTTACAGGTGTAAATTAAATGCTCCTATACTATGGGATGTCTATGTAAAGAATTTTCTAGCAGGTGGTACAGAGGGACTATCGAAATGACGTTATCAATGTTCCCTATTCATTAGTCCTATTTTCAGCGCTTGTAACTCCATGGATCATTCAGGATGCTTATCCTATAATGTACTGAAGTTCCATTAGATCTGGGGTTGGAAAAGTAGAGGATTAGCAATCGGAGGGTTGCGAGTGCGAGATTAGCTCCAACCAAAGACCGTCGTCTACGAGGGGCTGGTGCACGTTCAATCGGTCGTGGCCTGAAATGTCCTCACGTTGGCATGGTGTGGAAGTTTGGAGAGTAGGGTGCCAGCTCAGGTGTGACCTCGTCATCTGACCATGGTTCGAAATTATGTGATGCTGTCCTCGCTCTTTCCCTTCGAGTTTGATCCCGGACCGTCGCCAATCACCCGTTGTGTTGCTCCAGTGCGACGTTAATTGAAATACCTACCTATCATCTAGAATCTGCGGAAAAAGTAGAATCTGTTATGTGAAGAGTATATCGCTCTCATGATCACGAATTTAGTGATGAAAAAATACATTGTTTTGAGCTCTGTAAGGAGGAAGCAGAGTAAAGGGAATACAAATTTCGAGAATTCATCCCTTCGTGTCCCAATATCTTGTTGCAGTTAATCGCGTATCTGTTTTAAAATAGAGGGAATTTTTAACAAGCTATGTGGGATTAAAAAAGAACACCCATATGCCTGGCGATTTGTGTACTACCACGCGAGTTTGTCGTTATCACTCAAAAATTATTATGCACTCCAGCTGTCTACTGAACATCTACAAATAAACAAATCGTCTCAGACTGTTTAGAGACCGCGGTAGCCCTGTTGGAAGAGTAGCGGATTAACAACCGGGTTGAGAGTTCGAAACTCGGTGTAGCCAAAGATTGTCGTGTATACGGGATCTTTAGTGGTTAAATCTGTCGTGGCCTCAAATGTCCTCACGTTTGCATAGTGAGAAAGTTTGGAGAGTGAGGTGCCAGCTCAGGTGCTGTTCTCGTCATCTGACCGTCGTTCATTTGTGAGGCATTGTCCTTGGATTTTTCTCTTAGGGATTGATCCCGGATCGTCGCCAATAGCCAGCTCCAGTGCGACCTTAATTAACTACCTATCTACCTTCCAAATTAAATCTGTCGTGGATTCAAATGTCCTCAACCATTGGCGTGGTGTGGAAGTTTGGAGAGTGGGGTGCCAGTTCAGGTGTTGACCTCGTCGTCTGACCGTCGTTCATTTGTGAGGCATTGTCCTTGGATTTTTCCCTTAGGGATTGATCCCGAATCGTCACCAATAGCCAACTCCAGTGCCACCTTAATTAACTACCTACCTACCTTCCAAATTATATCTGTCGTGGATTCAAATGTCCTCAACCATTGGCGTGGTGTGGAAGTTTGGAGAGTGGGATGCCAGCTCAGGCGTCATCCTCTGATCTTCCTTCGGGATTGATCCCGGACTGTCACTTGTTTTGATCCAGTGCGACGTTAATTCAACTACCAACCAACCTCCAAATGTTGATTTGGGGATTTCCTTTGGAACTAATATTGATCCTCTAAATCTTTCCACGCCAGTGTATGATAACGCTTCGCTGATTGAAATTTCGAGTTTCGTCGTTTTTGATATTAATGAACCGATTACTTCGGTATCGCTTCTGAAGGAAGATGCATAAAAGAACGCATTTTCGCGTAGAGAAACACATCTCTCTTATCTATGGAGGATCATTTTCAGAAGAAAGGGAAACTCCCGCACGCCACTGCGGTTTTTATTTTGCTCTCTATAAATCACTCCTCTCCTCGGCAGTTGAGAGATTTTCAAGGTGTGCTCTTCCTAGCAAAAGTGCTGGTAAATATCCCTTCCGTGGAGTTTTTCCCTTTTTTTCCCGCATTCCTCCGCTCGCAGCGAAGAGATGAAACCGTTTTAACAAGTGTAGCTTTTTGGAGTCTTCTGCTCAAGCAAGCGCGTCTCAAAGAAGCTGTCTCCGAATGGAAAGGCTTCACCCGCCTTCTTCTGCACGTTAGTGCTCAGAGAAACAACACGCATTTGATCGTTGGAGCATGCACGGCTCAAACGACGACGTTAACAAATTACGTTTTATTGGAAATACTAATGCGAATGGGAATGAGAAGGGTCTTTTCCTCTCTCGGATGCTTTTGGCTGCCTTCTTATTTCACCCGAAATCCCTTTCCTCTCGCCCATTACGGGCGTAAATGTTTGCTCACTTTCAACTTCGCGCAGGAATTAGAAAACCCCGGAGTGATTTCTGTTTTTGCCGCTCCGACGATGGAGATTCTGGAATCCTGGGCGTTAATATTTCAGCTTCTTTAAATGATGCTTGACGCCCTTAGTGACGGAATGATGCCTGTCTTGTGTTTGACACAGCTTGGCCAAATGTAACAGTAAATGAAACAGCTTGGACCATAAAACCCAACTCGACCCACCAACTATCTTTAAATGTTGCAATTTGAGCCATTGACATCCAAGAATGGAAAATTCATCAAACTAAGATACTACTAGGCCTCTGCATAAAAGGGGACATTACTACCAGAACCTAGGGTGGTGGGGTCCCTTTTTATACTGCAATGAGAGCATGTTTTAACCCTTCAAGTGGTTTCGACGAAACATCTCGCGTGCACCGGCCCCACATACACAACGGTCTTTGGTTGTATCTAGTCTCGAACTCACAACCTTCTAATTTTCTTTCGTCTTCCGACACTTTATGTTTCCAGTGGGTTGATTCTCAAGTCTTCATTCAATCCATTTTTCAGTTACGACTCATGATATCTTTGGCATTAGCCCTCCTGGTGGTCGTCTCGACGAGGTATCACGCCATTAGCAAAACTGACCAGATCTTGATGGACGAGATATCTCGTCCTTAGAAAACTGACTAGATCTTGATCGAGTCATCATCAAAAAATCGGCAATACGAGACAATCGGCTGATGACGAGATATCTTTTCATTATGAAAATTGGTTATATTTTTACTGACGAAATATCTCGTAGAAAGCACTTGAAGGGCTAAGCAAGCTGAAAAAGTAGTGCTAAGGAATGTTTAACTAGTGTGTGTTAATTTGAACTATAAATTTTATAGTTCTTATTTAGTTTGCGTTTCAAAATAATGTTATCTATTTTCACAATTTGATTGAGGCTTGATTTTTAGTTCTAAGTAGCGAAACTTGGTTTCCTTTTCTGCAGTTCCTGATATTACATAGCTTGTACTAACAAGAATTAAAAATAAAGGTAACATTTCAATCCCAATTCTCTTTGTTTTTAACCCTCCAAGTTGTTTCTACACGATATCTCGTCCCTCAAGATCTGCCCAATTTTGATAATATACCAATACCTATGACAGGATGACGAGATATATAGTCATCAAGATGCTACCAATCTTTTATGATGACAAAATCAAAATCTGGCCAGTTTTCTTCTAATGACGAGATATCTCGTCCCTCAAGATCTGCCCAATTTTGATAATATACCAATACCTATGACAGGATGACGAGATATATAGTCATCAAGAAGTTGCCAATCTTTTATGATGACAAAATCAAAATCTGGCCAGTTTTCTTCTAATGACGAGATATCTCGTCCCTCAAGATCTGGTCAGTTTTGCTAATGACGAGATGCCTCGCCGAGGCAGCCATCAGGAGGGTTAGCAACAGACTCTAATTTCCTTTCTAAAATTACTATTTAAATTACTCTTGTTTTAAAATCCAAGGGACTCGGTTGGAAGAGTAACGAATTAGCAAACTGAGGGTTGCAAATTCGAATCCAACCAAAGAACGTCGTGTACAAAGGAGGCTGATGCAAGACAAATCTGTCGTGACCTCAAATGTCCTCACGTTGGCGTGATGTGGAAGTTTGGAGAGTGGGGTGCCAGCTCAGGTGCGACCTCGTCATCTGATTGTGGTTCAAAATTACGTGGTGTTGTTCTCGAATCTGTAACTTTGGGTTTGATCCCGGACCGTCGCCAGTAGCCCTTTGTGTTGCTCCAGTACGACGTTAATTAAATACCTACCCACCAAAATCAAAGTTTATCAATACTTCGTTGGAGGGAAATTGAAAAAGAAAACAATGAATTTGGTTGTAGAGAAATAGTTGCCGCGAATATATTTCAATCGATTATTGGGACGCCGATGAGCTAAGGATTATTGTTGGAAGATTATTGAGGTATATTTCATCCCGAGACTGTTATTAAAGAAAGCATCGCCACCTCGAAGGTAAGCGTGAAACACTACCCTCCGATCGATTGGCGAACCTCTGTCATTTTTCGTAGCCAGAACTTGTCAATAACACGCAGAATGATTTACCAACCCCAGATGATAATCATTTCACCATTCCGGAACTGTTGGAACCAAAGCGGAACACTCGAGCGGGGGGGGGGGAGGCGAGGGCGGAGAAAAGTCAAATATATGAACACAGTGTGGAAGAGAATTTAGTGGGAAATTATTTGTTTTGCACAGAGAAGGAAAGACATCATCGAAAGAGTCCGGAATCAATTGACGAAGCAAAGATTTGCTATTCTTGCTGTTGCTGCGCTCTAAAAACTTCGCAATAAGCGAGTCGAATCGCTCTCTCCGAATTCCTGGAAACAATTTGAGCCAGCCTTTCGATATATTACGAAAGTTTTCTCCCCCGGAACTCGGAAGTTTATTTCCTCATAGTAGAAGATTAATGATGTCTGCCCCTAAGAAGAATCACATCGCCAGAAACAAGAAGAAGAGATGCGGATAGCAATACTCTCTTTCTCTGTTGTCGAAATGAAATGAAAGAAAAAAGGCAACATGAGTAATTAGTTCTTCTCCAGCATAAGAACACTGCTTAATGCGACTCGGGAATCGCATTTCCCGTCTTCCCTTCCTATACATTCATTCTTCTGCATTAAGGTCAGCGCTGCAATTTCAGATGCTCGCAGACAGATGGACGCACATTTTAATCAAAAATCTGCCCTGCCTCGTTTCCTCAACAAAAATGGCATGAGCGAGAGCTCATTCACGTGCTCAAAATTAATAACCATTTAAATCTCCTGGTGGTGTCTCATCTTAGCAAAACTGACCAGGACTTGATTGACGAAATATCTCGTTATTAGAAAAGTGACCATATCGTGATCTTGTGATCAAGAAAATTGGCATTATCTTGATGACGATATATCGTGTCATTAGCAAAATTTGTCAAATTTTGGTGGACGAGATATCTCGTCAAACCTCTTGGAGAGTCTTGGTCTCAATAACAGCATCTATAGAGAAACCCATGGACGCACATTTTAATCGAAAATCTGCCCTGCCTCGTTTCCTCAACAAAACTGGCATTCGCAAGAGCTCATTCGCGTGCTCAAAATTAACAATCATTTAAATCTCTTGGTGGTTGTCTCTGGTGGTATCTCGTCATTAGCAGAACTGACCAGATCTTGATTGACGAAATATCTCGTCATTAGAAAACTGACCATATCTCGATCTTCTCATCTTAAGAAAATTGGCAATATCTTGATGACGAGATATCTTGCCATTAGCAAAATCTGTCAGATTTTGATGGACGAGATTTCTCGTCGAAACCTCTTGGAGGGTTAAGTACGTCTCAATACTAGCATTATACAAGTGCGTTAAATCACATGAGAGTTGTAACAAAAGTAATTTACAGGTTCTTTGACTAGATCAAAATATCCCAAAATTTAAAAAGTAAAGTATTTCTCAGGTTAAGTTACATAAGATTCGGCTGGTTTTTTATCATGGAATTCACGGTATTTACTTATATCAATATAAAAATTACATTAATGCACTATTTTGTTTAGTATTATTTTCTAACTATTGAAAGCTAGAGCACAGAATATTCAGTAGTAAAGAATAACACAACTAAATTATCAGTACATGACAAAACGCTTAGTAAACATCTCATTTACACTCGTATATTTACTGTTACCTTCTCATTTAAGAACTAATCAGTAGATTGAATTCAGCTTTATTACACTAATAGCATGTTATAACAACAATCGTGTTGTCCTTTTTATTAATGAAAAGATAATTTGTGAGGACAAATATTCATTCTAAAACTCTGAGTGCAAAAGTGAAGCATTGCAACTATTTGCATAGTGACTAAATTTTCTCTAGCACATTAATTCGTAATTAATTGGACAAAAAGCTGCTAATTCAAATCCTCTACAAAAGAAAAAACCAAATCCTTGACATAAAATCATTCTTTAAATACAGAGTTGACAAATAACACTTATGATCATCTAATCTGATCACAAATATTTTATTCATTAAATTATCAGCATTTTTTATGCATCTCTAAAGAATGAATCGCAAGATATGTATGAATAGTTAGTATCAATAATACTCTAGGTAACTGTAGGATTAAATCTTAAAAATATTTTATAAAGAATCAAGTTTTAATTTATGTTCTCAAATTTTAGTTTATACTCATCAAATTTTAAATGTTATCAAAGTTCTAAGAAACTCGGTATCTGATAATAGAAACTGAGACTAAAACTTTTGAGGCTTTGGTTCAGTCATCTTAAATAGTAATACGAGTAAGACTTCAGCGTTTTGAACAGTTAACAGTACAAGGTTTTAGAGTGCATGATAAATCCTCTTTTTAAACAGCGTATGTGTGTGGATGAATTATTATTACAAATATTCATTGGGTTTTGAGAGAAGAGTCCTCTCTACATGGTTCAAATTAGAGATAAGTTATTGTATTAATGTGCAAAGAATATTGAATGATAGTATATTTGTGATCTCAGATGGAGAAACGAAACTATTACAGTATTAACCAGTGACTTATCCCTCCAAGTGGTTTTGACGAGATATCTCGTTCAACAAGATCTGGTAAATTTTGCTAATGACGAGATATCTCGTCATAAATAATGCCGGTTGAATTCCGAATGAAGATATTGCCGCTTTTGATGATAACGAGATCAAGATTAGGTCAATTTTTCTGAGACATTTAGTCCATCAAGATCTGGCCAGTTTTACTAATAACGAGATATCTCGTTGAGACAACCACCAGGTGGGTTAAAATACACACAAAAACTAAGTATAAAAATTTCTTCACGCAATGGAAATAGAAGCAAAACCTAAACTTGCTTTCATCCATCTGAAAATACTATATCTAAGTACTAAATGTGATTAATATTTTTGGGATGGATGCTAAAACACTCGCTACATAAATTATATCTGAAAAGTTTCAGTTATTTTATGTTATCAGTCCTTTATGCAGGTAAAAAAGTTCATAAAAACTCATGGGCACGAGAAATGGGAGTTTAGTAAACGCTTTATAATTATGTTATTTTAAATAAGTTTTATTCCTTTAAAGTCTGTTACTGCAAATAAAAATCAAGAGGAAAACATCAAAACTATTTAGTAGCATAAAATAAAAACGATGTAAAGAGTAAAACCTAAACTAAAAATTGCGCTCCGTCATTTTAAATAACAAGTGCGTCTAAAAATCGCTTTTCAATTCGCAACTAAATCTCTCCCGTGTCTAGCTGAAGGCGTCGTTTCATTTGCAAATAAAACACCTGTCACTTAGCGCTACAATGATTTTCGAAGCACGTGCGCCCTCTAACGAGCCAGAGCGAATGAAATCACCAAGAAAAGCCTCGGCTCTTTCGAGGCAGAAAATCCATCCTCCAAAACATGTCTACAACTTTACTTTGCCTCGCATACCTAACCTGGGATCAGGCGCCTCAGAAAAGGAGGATTAAGTTGTTTCGTTGAGACCGCGCCTCACAACACTTGTGAATGCATAAAGACACTTGCATATGCTTCGGGGAGTTCTGTACCCGTTTGCATACAGAAACACTCTCTGCATTCTGATGACATATTCATACCCGAACCTTACCGAAAAGCTAAGCCTCCAAATTATGACGGTTCGTGACTAAATTCGGAGATGTGTAGCTATTTGCACTTGAGATATGATTCGTACTCCAGGATATGATTAGTTTCTTGTATAAAAACAGCTCACTGGGGTTGCCTTCTGGGTTCGAGTTCTGGTTATAGATATCATTCGCCGAGTTTAGCAGTAATTTATTGAACCAAGTAATCGCAATTACATTTTCGGACAGACTGCAATGTATTGCATTTGATATCTCAAATGGTGGTGCAAAAGATTTCAAAATTTAATACTATGCTTTCATTTTTAAGCTCTCTTGAACCTAAAATCCAATCCTGCATTTTTAACCCTTCTGGTGGTTGTGTCGACGAGTATCTCGTTATTAGCAAAACTAACCAGATCTTGATCTCGTCATCATTATAGAACGGCAATTTCTTCATTCGAAATTCAATTGGCATTCTTGATAACGAGATATTTCGTCATTAGCAAAATTAGTCAGACCTTGATGGACGAGATATCTTGTCGAAATCACGCGTAGGGTTAATGAATATATTGCTTTTCTATGGTTCCGTTTATCGCTCTACGTTCATTGTTTGCTATACGAGGGCTAATAAGGTCTTATATTCGTTCTAAGTTTATACCTTAAACTGCATTTCTATTTACTGTAGTTTCACTTATTAATTATTTTCACGTGGTCTGACACATAAAGTTAGTCCTTTGCATGACGAAACCTCGTGCATAGTTTCACTAGCAGAGTTAAATTAAGATTTTGCTAAAATATACTTTATTTTACAGCTTTCACTAAAGTAGAATAAAAGCTTTGTCAGTAATTTCAACTTCAAATTTAGTGCTAAATGATTCTACGGTAACTTTTCCTATACTAAAGCTGTTACTTACGAGTTCCTATTTTCTAATATAGTTCAAACATAAATAGATCCTCTATCTTTTGTTTTGCCTTTCCGACTTTTATAAGTATCGATTAAACATATTTTCTTTCGATACATCTGGCGTTATCTTTTTCGTTGCACGAACAAAGTGTAGTTAATTTTGTATCATCTCTTATTTAACTCTTTTGGGTTAGGTGGGTTAAAAACTGTCCCACCTTTTACTTACCTTTGTATGCATGGTGGGATATTTTTAACCCACCTCAAAAAGTTGAATTTATTCATAGTCATACAGTTTAATATTTAATTTAAAGTTTTCATTGAGTTGGCAATGCTATGAACTAACTCTAAACGTGTAAATAACTGAAAACAAAAATTGACACATCAAAACGCATCAGTAAGTTGTTGACACTGTTGTGATTAAGGTTGGCGAATTGTGTGGTGCAGTGAATTTTTGTCTTTCATAACAGTAAATGTTTTTTTCTTCGTAAAAATTTATTGTGATGAATAAATCGTTTTATAATAAAAACATGTTGATGGTTTATACCAATTTTGAAGCTGAATAAGTGAATAAACAATTCTGTGCAACTTGGGGTTTTTCTTTAAAATCGTGTGCCTCAAAGAGTTAAACACCAAAATGATGATTTTAGACAATAACCGAGCTTCGTAAAATGATATTTATAGATGGATAGACATAGATAAGTACAGCTGCCGCCCTCTGAAAACTTCTCTCCTATTTAAGTAAGCGAGTTCTGTAAGCTTTTTCCTGTGTGCAGCGAAACATGAATCGTGGATCGAAACCTGTGGACCGTTATGAACGGCTCAGTTCCATTTTCTGCGCTCCCCTAATGAGTGTAGCTGATGGGGAGCAGCCAAAAGAAGGGTGGAGTGGACGGAAGGAGGTCTCTTCTTCCTCCTCCAACAGAGTTATGAGCTCCGGAGCATGTTTCATAAGCCGATAGATGAGTGGACAAGGGGAGGAAAACCGATATGATTTCTGGGATGTTATTGGCTCTTTCCAGCTCAGATATGGATTGGGCTTTTCTTGCCGCGATGACGGAAGTTATTGGACGACAGGGCCGTCTCCAGTTATGACATGCGCTGTGGACCAAAATATGAAATGCTTTGAGTTCTTCGAGTAGATGGAAGGCTTTTGTCGCAGTTTCATTGGTGGATGAAACATCCTTCGGTGTGGTCTCCAACGGATTGTTGAGTTATCTAGATTGTTCTGAAAACAAGAAACGCCTTGACCTCCTAGTTGCCGAATTGTTTTCGGGGTTTGGAAATCAAAATTGCCAAATGTTTTTTGCAAAAATTAAATGCTTGTTACCGGTGAAAGAAAGCTAAAAGTCGCAACAAAATTATGTTTGTCGATTGATTTGTTAGCGAATTGCAATTTCTAGACAAATTGACATTTCCGAAGCTAGCAGTTAATCAAGCTAAGCAATATCTGAATGAATAAAACGACATGATTTTGTAGAGTCAAAAATACCAAAGCTAACTTAGAGTTAAAAGTATCAAATATAGTAGTGTACTTACATTCTTGCACTCTTACCTTCAAACTTTTCAAATGATTGGTGTTGTCCTACACACACAAGGTTCCACTTCAAGTTCAAACTTTAAGAGGGTAGGGAAAAATTAAACCGTATTCACTGAGGGATGTCTGGCCTTCTCCTGGATATGCTAAAGGGGAGGAAATAAAAGACAGCAAGTATACAAACAACATTTTATTAGCCCTCATTTTACAATTTTACAGTTATTGTATTCTTACAATTTCACAGTAGGTGCTCAAAGTTGCAACCACCAACACTCCTGGCAGTATAGACCCATGAAAGTAGATTCACAGAAGGTTGGTTGGTCTTAGTTTTTATGGCGCAAGGGCCATATTTGGCCAAGCTACGCCAAACGCAATAGACAACTTCAAATAAAAAATGTCGTGAAAGAGGAAAAAGAGGGATTGGGAACAGAATAGTGGGATGAAAGCAGAAAAAGATAGCTTGGGTATCCCTGGAGCCATCCCCAGTGTAGGGAACGCGACCCCAGTGTTTACTAAAGACAGTAAACCCCAGTTCCACGGAGTTGATCAAAACTGACTAGTATCAAGCCTTTTTACTTGGAGTGTTCTGGTTTCACACGAAGTCTGGTGCAAACATGCAAATGTTTAGCGATTTGGCACACTTCTGTCAGGGTAACATTCACGATATCTCACAGTGACTGATCCATTTGCGTTAGACGCCCCATATGCCAAATGCATGTCAGCCATCTCAGCATTCTTAAATGACCCATATGAAACCAGCGTCGAAAATGACGATGGCACAAACAGACCAACTACCACACTGTCAAACAGTTCCCATTAGCAAAATCCAGGTGACGATGCAGACATTCATATATATGTGAATACTGTTTTATTTTGTGTTACCTACCACCACACCTTGTACATGAAATTTTGAAACACCCTGTATAGCAGTATAATACGAGTAATGTATAAAGAAAAAATGTCGTTAATCAAAGGGTATTATTGAATGGGCTATAGTACCTATATACTTGATGAAATTGATATTTTTCCAGCAGAACTTCCGATTACGATGATAGATTTTATTCCTCCTTTCACCATCTGAGGTTACACTTTTCGTTCACAAGTTCGCAGAAAACTAACATAACAATAAAGTTTGACGCACGAAAATTTGAAGAATTTCATTTCTCTACGCCAAAATAACTATATTTTCGTCCTACTACATTTCATTCCTACCTACATTTGTTTCACACTATTTTGGGTCATTTACGACTGTATAAACATAAGCAAATGTAAAGCATAAAGAACGCATTCCTCAATTCCCACATTGTATGCATATGAGGTTGTAGAAATTTTAGGTTGCTCTAAATTTGAGTATTTAATCCTTTTCTTTAAGAATTAAGAATCGAACGCAGTAACTCTTTTTCTCTGTAAAATAAGGAAAATCGAGGAAGAAATCCATCTAAAAGATTTGCATTTTTGTTTCAAGGTGGCAAAAATCTTCCACCTTGCAACCTGCAGTCTTCCCTGCATGACTTCTAATCAGTTTTGACTTTCTTGACCAATACAATCTTTCCAAAGGACTATATTCTAAGGAAAGGAGAAATGAATCTTTTCAAAGTATTATATTCTAAGGAAAGGAGATAATGGTTAAAAATGATTCTATTCTAAAGAAAGGAGATAATGGTTAAAAATAATTCTATTCTAAAGAAAGGAGATAATGGTTAAAAATGATTCTATTCTAAAGAAAGGAGATAATGGTTAAAAATGATTCTATTCTAAAGAAAGGAGATAATGGTTAAAAATGATTCTATTCTAAAGAAAGGAGATAATGGTTAAAAATGATTCTATTCTAAAGAAAGGAGAAATAGAATCTTTCCAAAGTATTATATTCTAAGGAAAGGGGAGAATGATTCCAAAGGATTCTATTCTAAAGAAAGGAGATATTGAATCTTTCCAAATGATTCTATTATAATGAAAGGAGAAATAGAATATTTCCAATCATTCTATTATAATGAAAGAAGAAATAGAATATTTCCAATCATTCTATTCTAGGGAAAGGAGCAACAAAATCTTACACAAGAATTCTATTCTAAGGAAATAACCAATAGAATCTTTCCAAAGATTAAAGAATGCATGGGTTCTCTCTCTCTCTCTCTCTTTCACCCAATCGATGTGGTTATTTAGTCATTAGGCGTGTTGTGAGGTAAAAAAAATACTACCCTACTCGGAAATTTTGTGACTTTCAAAAGGTTAAGAAAATACAGTATATCATATCGCACTTTAGAAAAACAAAAAGATTGTGAAAAATGGTTTGTAAAGAAAAAATTAGTAGATCGAGTAAATACAACCTTAAATTTATGAAAGGACGATATTTAAAACAGGATGTTGATAACTATAAGAGGTTTTTAATTCAATATAATTTTTAGCATTTTAAAATTGATATATTTATCCTTGAATAACTATTATAAGCTTCCATAAATCAAATAACTGCATAATATTTCTTCCAATATAGTCATTGGTTTCTGATAAATTCTACAAATGTCATTTTTACAAACTACAATTCCGAAGTTGAAGGGAAATTTGTCGATAGTTAATCATTGCCGTATGACCTAAGTAGTACAGACACCTTCAAGGTACATGTGACAATATTGGATCTCTTAACAAATGCCACTGTCTGTATCTCACACAGTCTCTAGTCAAATTTCCTTAACGCAGTCATAAAATTCCCGAATACGACCTTATGAAGAAATCAAATATATCTGAATGAAAGTAACCTATAAGAGTAAGTAAATCTGATATTATAAAAATAAACCTCGTTTATATTGATATGTAACAATAGGTAGGTAAGTAGTTAATTAACTTCACACTGGAACAACACAACGGGCTATTGGCGACGGTCCGGGATCAATCCCGAAGGATAAAATCCAAGGACAACGCCTCGCAATTTTGAACCACGGTCAGATGACAAGAACAACACCTGAGCTGGCACCTCACTCTCCGAACTTCCACACCACGCCAAAGTGAGGACATTTGAGGGCACGACCGATTTAAATGTGCACCAGCCCCGTGTACACTACGGTCTTTGGCTGAACTGAGTCTTGAACTCGTAACCTTCCGGTTGCTAATCCGATGCTCTTCCAACTGGGCTACCGCGCCCCTGATATGTAACAAGAAGGGAGAATGTTAGTTAAATACCTACCTACCTATTGTCAGTTGTGGTGCTTCTAGACAAGGTGCGATGTTTAAAGATTTTTCTCAAAACTTAATTGAAGTATGCTTTTAATTTCGCGAACTCTACCTGCTGAAAACATTAAAATTTTCAAAACGTGCCGTGTACTTCAAATTAAGAAATAACAAAAACATTTATTCACTTATTGAAATTCTCTAACAATCTGATGCATATTCCTAAATTCCTTCCTTTTTCACTACACATTTGAGTTTTTACTGATTTTAAAAATAAAAAATACTACATATTTGTAAGTTCATAAACAAGTATTTAAATTCATAGCTAAAAATTCTGAGCACGACATAGCTGGAAAAATTCTTTTAGGTCCATCTCAAAAATAAACTCAATACATTTGAGAACACTTAAAAAAATTCAAAATGCCAGACATTCCCATTCAGGAATAAGAGAGGTTTTTATTTATAGATGAAAAAATATCACGTGACACATCTCTAGCCTATACATATTTAAGGTTCATCTCAAGAATTAAAGGCTACGCATTTTTGAAAATTGGAAATGCCACCTATTTCCAAATTCAAAATATTTTTATTCTAAATATAAATAAATTCTTACGCAACTTTGTACATATTTTTCGATTTATCTGAAAAATAAAACACATTACATAATTTGAAAACTGAAAATGCCACATATTTCTGAATCAATGAATATCAAATACAAAATCCTGATGCGACCCTTACTGATATGTATAAAATGAGCACATATTAAACACTGCACACGTGAAAATACTTTAAATTATTGAAAATGCCCCATACTTCTGAATCAATGAATATCAAATACAAAATCCTGATGCGACCCTTACTGATATGTATAAAATGAGCACATATTAAACACTGCACACGTGAAAATACTTTAAATTATTGAAAATGCCCCATATTTCTGAATCAATGAATATCAAATACAAAATCCTGATGCGACCCTTACTGATATGTATAAAATGAGCACATATTAAACACTGCACACGTGAAAATACTTTAAATTATTGAAAATGCCCCATATTTCTGAATCAATGAATATCAAATACAAAATCCTGATGCGACCCTTACTGATATGTATAAAATGAGCACATATTAAACACTGCACACGTGAAAATACTTTAAATTATTGAAAATGCCCCATATTTCTGAATCGACGAATAACAAGTACAAATTTAGTTGCGGCCCTTACTGATCAACACATTAAACAATCACACGTAAAAATACTTTTACGGTATTGAAAATGCCACATATTATTTCTGAATCAAGGAATAACAAATACAAATCTAGTTGCGGCCCTTACTGATCAGCACATTAAACAGTCACATGTAAAAATATTTTAAGGCGTTGAAAATGCCACATATTTCTGAATCGTAAGTAGAAATCGCGGTGACTGATAATCAGCACATATTAAAGACGTGGAAATACTGCAATGCAAGTATTTTTATTCGTCGACGTGATGGCAAAAGATGGCGTGAAGCAGGGCATGAGATACGTGCTTTCGAAAGGAGTCTCTTGCTGACAAATGAACGCGTGGCAACTCCTTCCAAGGTAATTCAAATGCTAATGAGGTCCTGTTATTTTCTGCTTCTGCACATCCTCCGCATCTCATTGCGATACAGGCGGTGGATGTCAAGTTGATTTGAATTTCCATGGCACATTCATCTCCCCGGGCGCATTGGCCGTCCACTTCTTTTAAAACCAAATGACTTTAAACCTCATTCATCTATTTTGGGTTTTGGGGTCGTCATACTGCCTCCCCCGCCTCCATTGTCACCGGCTGTCTGTTTCTTGCTGCTCTGTCTTTCGATTTGATAGTCGACCCTCGATTTCAATTCCTTCTTTCTTCCCGATCCGGAGCTTTTTTCCGGAAAACCCAGAGGAAAATAAGGGACGGGGGGAACAGAAGCGAACGCTATGATTAGAAGTCAAGTCTGTGAGCAAAGAATCAAGACGGAGGCAAAATAAAACGCCGTGCTCCGCCAAACACGGGAAGGGAAGAAGCCTTTACATCATCCCGGATTTAGCATAATATGCTCCCCGCTTTTCCATCTATGGGAACGCGCCTCATATTCCCAGCTGGATACAAGCTAACCCTTTTGTCGGATCCCGAGAAACTTTCTGTTGACAGGGCCGACCTGCGACTCTCATTTTCCTCTGCAAACTCTTTGTCGAGGCCCTTCCATTTATGCGAAAGAGAATGCTTTCCACCGACCTCTCACCCGCTCTAGAAGGCGTTTAATTGAATGAAGCACATCTTTCGATTCAAAAATCCACCTACTCTAATATTATGGAAATATACCCATTATAAAACTGTTAAAACTGATCGTGATATACTCTTCCTTATTTTTATTTTTGAATTGATATTTGGAGTTATTTTGCCCGTATGTTTTGTAGAGAGACAATTATTAGATATGCAGTTGAAGAAACTTAAAAACACTACGAGTTGGTTTTGCCTCTCTAGCGATGTATAGTAGTACAGATTTACGAAAAATTTATTTTTATTACAAACGTTTTTAAAACTTTATGACAGAAAAGTGTAACGCATTTAACTTAAGAGAAACCTAGCCTTAGTAATGCTCTCATCACCTAAAGAATAGCCCGTTGTGTTGCACCAGTGCAACGTTAATTAAAATATTTGCCTACCATCACCTAAAGATATCTTGTATAAATTAGCAATCGCCAATATATTGTTATTATTGAGTTTTAGGGCCCTTTTGTTCTATAATCTAAAAAACTAAGGGCAGGAATCATTCACGAAGTATTTTATTCCAAATAAAAATGTTTGTGCAATTGGGATTATAAAAGGGAAATAATTGTTAATTATCTAATTTTTCGATGAATTAAAAACAACCACGACAAACGTAATGCATCACCAACAGCCTGTAAGGTAGTAGAGCAATATATAGGATATATTCTTCCTTATTTTTTATTTTTCAATTAACACTTGGAGACATTTTGCCCATATGTTTTCTAGACACAATTATTAGATATACAGTTGAAGAAACTTAAAAACACTACGTGTTATATTTGATTCACTAGCGATGCTTTATTTACTCGATGTCTTCATTTTTGAGGAAGAAATTACATACACTATAGTAAAATTTCGACCCAAAACTATGGCCAATAATTAAATAAGGCAATGAAACTATCTGCTTTGATAAGATTATATAATTGTATACATATATAAGAATACAAGATTATGTAATTATTCGTGTCCTATTGTTTTACTATTCGATTCAGAATTTATTTGTATATGCTAATGCTAGCTTTTTAACGCACTACTTAGGATGCAAATAAAGATACAAATTAAGAGACTTTAGTGCTGGACAAGTTAATCAAGTAGTTTTAGTTCATGCGACCAAATGATTATACCAAATATTTGATAACGTAACTTCCCAATTTTATCAATTACTATTAAAATTAAACAAAAATGTAAACAATATTTACAAAACGCCTGAACATATGAGGAGTTTCGAAAAATAGAGTTTAAACAACGCGAGAAAAGAAAAATAAATATTGATATATCAATTATTCATAAAATTCTTTCTTTTATATTAATTTCATACTCTTTATCCATATTATATAGATCAGAGCACTTCCGATTTTGATTCATACAATCTTAGTATATATGATATATTTTATCCTTCAAATACTACATTTTATTTTCTAAATTTTTATCTTTACTCTCATTTTATTCTAATTTAACTCTTTTGAGTTAGGTGGGTTAAAAACTGTCCCACCTTTTGCTTAGCTTTTTATGTATGGTGGAATATTTTTTAACCCACCTCAAAAAGGTGAAATTACTCATAATCATACAGTTTAATATTTTTTTTAAAGTTTTTCATTGAGTTGGCAATGCTATGAACTAACGCTAAATGTGTAAATAACTGAAAACAAAAAATTTACACATGTCAAAACACATTGGTAAGTTGTTGACACTGTTGTGATTAAGGTTGGCGAATTGTGTGGTGCAGTGAATTTTTGTCTTTCATAACGGTAAATGTTTTTTTCGTAAAAATTTATTATGAGTGAATAAATGAAAAACATGGTGATCGTTTATACTAATTTTGAAGCTGAATAAGTGAATAAACAATTCTGTGCAACTTGGGTTTTTTTCTTTAAAATCGTGTGCCTCAAAGAGTAAAAATAAAATTTCAAACTCATCTAAACTTCCATAAGTTTGTATTTTATCTTCTTCAGGTGAATTTAGGTATTTGTCAAAGTGCTCCAGTTTTTATATATACTGTTTATTTAGCATAAAAGATTAATATAACGTGCAAAGTCATAAAATAACATATATACACAGAACAATAGGCTCTGAGCATCCAGCTAAAAAAGAAAAAGTACATTCATAACATACTGGAAAGCATGCGCGGAGTACAGCATTTTATTACTATATTTATACAGCAATCGAAGTGGAAGTAAAAGTTAAAGTTCGATCTGCACTATTTGCATACCGTATTTATCTTCCTCAACGACAATTTTGAATAGAGGTTGTAGGTATTTTAATTAACGTCACACTGGAGCAACACAACGGGTTATTGGCGACGGTCCGGGGTCAAACCGGAAGGGAAAGATCCGAGGACAACACCACGTAATTTTGAACGACGGTCAGATGACGAGGTCACACCTGAGCTGGCACCCCACTCTCCAAACATCCACACCACGCCAATGTGAGGACATTTGAGGCCACGGCAGATTTAACGTTCACCAGGCCCCTTTGTACACTACGGTCTTTGATTGGATTCGAACTCGCAACCCTCCGGTTGCTAATCCGTTACTCTTCCAACCGGGTTTGAATAGAGGACTGAAGGGAAGCAACTAATTGGAAGACTGAAAGGCTATTTGTTCCGTTGTATATCCTACAATTTTTTTTACGCATAAAATTGAGTTTTAAGAATTATTTGGTTGGAGCCATCACATTTATATTCTTTTGTTATCGTTTTTGATGTGCAGTACTCTTACGCACAATTTTACGTTTATTGAAATCGAACGCAATATTTTGAAAAATGTATTAAATAAAATTGTTTTGGGAATTTGTAAGCTCACTAAATTAGAACGAATAACTAAAATGAGAACTAATGCAACATAAACTGAAAGTACAGCAAAACTACCAATAAGAAAACTTTAAATTGAAAAACGAAACTTTTATTTACAAATGCTTTTAATAAAATTATTCTTAGCAATTCTATTTATTAATAAAAATGTTAAATTATATATCTATTTTACTTGTAATCACAACTGACTCTTAAGTTAGAATATTCTGAAATACATAAATGCCATATGGTATAAGAGTACGCCTTTACGACAAATTTTATTTCTATTACAAAACTTTATGGCAGAAAAGTACCCTCGTTAAAAATTCACATTTAATTTAACAACTTAATAATTCTCTCATCACCTATAGATATCTTGTATATATTAATAATTGCCAATATATCGCTATTATTGAGTTTTAGGGCTCTATTTTTTCCAATCTCAAAACTAAGAGCAGGAATCAATCACGAAGCACTTTATTTCAAATAAAAATGTTTGTACAATTGTGATAATGAAAGGCAACTAATAATTGTTAATTAACTATTTTTTCATTAAAGTAGGGACAACCACGAAAAATGCAACTCATCACCAACAGCCTGCATGGTAGTAGTTTTCAAGCTTTGCGCAGTGTGATTAAAAGAAAATCAATCGTTTTAATGGGTTTGTCACCGACGTAGTAAATTATGTGGTCTAGCAGTCACGGGTTTGATTCGTAGCAATTACTCTTTGTGTAGTTTCTTCTATTGTACCATAAAATACAGTCTTTGACTACAACCAGACCTCAGAGACCAACCTCTAAATAAAATATGTACTCCAATAAACAATGGAGCATAACGGCGTCATTAGCTGCATTTAAATTAAAAT